>CM059870.1:39701682-40179182 GCA_030490815.1 Acer saccharum
CTACTGTTGGACCTAAAATTTCATGTACCAGTAGAGAGAAAACATAGGTAAAAGTGTGCAATGCATCTTTGTGTTCTACCAGTTATATAGTTTGCATTGTTGTTTCTATCCATATCAGTAGCCGTGTTTATGATATTTAGGCAGCTCTAGAAGCACCAAGGATTCTGAATCTTAACAGCAACAAGTATTTCTCCGGACCATATGGTGAGGACATTCATGTGATTCTTGAAAACAAATCAACAGTTCTGCTGAACAATGTCAAATATGAATTGCTACTTCGTTTCTTCTCATATGCAGGTGAAGATGTTGTTTTCATTGCCAACGACTGGCATACCGCCCTTCTCTCATGTTACTTGAAAACTATATACAAACCCAAAGGGATGTACAAAACTGCCAAAGTAAGGTGTCTTGCCAATATGTATTAGCAGTAAAAATTGTGCCACCATTTGGTACTTGAAAGCGATTCTTGTGCTTAATTTATCTTAACAGGTTGTTTTTTGCATCCACAATATTGCTTATCAAGGAAGATTTGCATTCACGGATTTTGCACTTCTCAATCTCCCAGATGAATTAAAAAGCTCATTTGATTTTATGGATGGGTATGGTTCTGTTGACTCACCGCCTTTTTTTTTCTTCCATGGTTGAGAAAACTGAGCAAGTAACCGTGTTGTGCAGGTATGATAAACCTGTGAAAGGAAGGAAAATCAACTGGATGAAAGCTGGAATATTGGAATCAGACAGAGTCTTAACTGTTAGCCCATACTACGCCGAAGAACTTGTTTCTGGTGAAGACAAAGGTGTGGAATTGGATAGCATCCTTCAAAAAACTGGCATTACTGGAATTGTGAATGGAATGGATGTCCAGGAGTGGAATCCCTTAACAGACAAATATATAAGTGTCAATTTTGATGCTTCAACTGTAAGAATCTATGTTGAAAACTAGAATAGCAAAAAGTTTAGTTTGATTTCCCAAGTTTTCTCAAATTTTGGTACTATCAGGTGACGGATGCAAAGCCTCTTGTGAAAGAAACTCTGCAAGCAGAAGTCGGATTGCCAGTTGACAAAAACATTCCTGTCATAGGCTTCATTGGTAGACTTGAGGAGCAGAAAGGTTCAGATATTCTTGTAGAAGCCATTCCCCAATTTATCAAAGAGAATGTTCAAATAATAGTCCTGGTAAGCATCACAATAACTAGTTATTTCTCTCCCGTCGCACTAACCATGCCCAACATGACTGAAATGTTAAAGCTTCTTTCAGGGTACTGGTAAAAAGCCAATGGAGAAGCAGCTTGAACAACTAGAGATACTGTACCCTGACAAGGCCAGAGGAGTAGCCAAGTTTAACGTTCCACTAGCTCATATGATTATAGCAGGAGCTGATTTTATTTTGGTTCCAAGCAGATTTGAACCATGTGGTCTCATTCAATTACAAGCTATGCACTATGGAACAGTACGATTTCCCAACTCAAGTTTCTCTCATCTGCAAGCTCATGCTGTTTGATATTCTTGAACTCGGTGCCTTAAAAATTTTGTGCAATTGCTCTACACTTGCAGGTTCCAATTGTCGCCTCGACTGGTGGGTTGGTCGACACTGTCAAAGAAGGTTTTACAGGATTTCAGATGGGAAGCTTTAATGTTGAAGTAATATTTATTTCCTGCACAGCAAATTGTAGAAATCTTATATGCATCTTCTTCGTATTGAATTGAAAACATTTAACTCTGATCACCAATCTTCCAGTGTGAAGCTGTCGATCCTGCGGATGTGACTTCAGTAGCTAAAACTGTGAAAAGGGCCCTTGCAACCTACGACACTCCAGCTTTGGCCGAAATGATACAGAATTGCATGTCACAAGATCTTTCTTGGAAAGTAAGTAAACTTGGAAACTTCTGCCAAGAAAATTCCCGAATTTACTGACATTGAACATTTACAATTTTGTATCTCATTGTTGATATATATATGTATGCAATCTTCACGGCACAGGGACCTGCTAAGAGGTGGGAGGAGGTGCTACTAAGTTTGGAGGTTGGTGGCAGCAAACCAGGAATCGATGGTGAGGAAATAGCTCCCCTTGCCATGGAAAATGTTGCCACCCCCTAAGGCTACAAAAGAGATTCCGTCCTGCTTCTTTAATCCAATCAATTAAATGAATTGAAGAATAAACATGTGTAAACTAACATGAAAGGATTTACTTAACTAGTAATGCACTCTGTTTCACTGATTTTGATTGTAGATCACCATATTTGATTAAAAGTACTTGACATAAATTGTCATTTACCAAATTTATTGCTTTTGAATCCCAACCTTAAAAGAGTTCGATTCCCACTCTTCAAGAAAAACACTGCTGTCATATTACGTTACTAAGAATTTAAGATGCATCCTGTAAAAAGGTGGAAATTGGTTTCTAAAATCGCTCAAGCTTGCGCTTGTAAATCAGCAGTGACATGCGGATCCATTGAAACAGAAGCAAATCATCCACCCATCAGTGATCAAGGAGGGTCCAGAATAAAGGGCTAACTCAGGAACTGGTATACAATAAAGTGATTTCAATACTAGACAAGCCTAACTACTTGAAGAATCCATGCATGGATGATGGAACTGAGACCACTCATACAGCTGAAATACAACAAAGCCAACAAAATTTCCTACCTAACAAACTCTGAGTAAACATTATGCAAATTGGTGACAGTTTAATGGCCAGACTATTAACAGTAATTAAGGTAAAACCAAAGATTAAGACCTAACATTGATCCAACAATGGCTACAACATAGCTATGAAGAGGCAGAACTCAACCAGTTTGGGAATCGCATAACTGAATAGATAAATTATATGAAAATCATGAACTCTGTTTATGCATTCCAGAGCCATCCATAATCCACAAAAAACCCATACATCCCCATCAGCTAAACATAATGGCTCCAGCATCAATATCCAATCATGCATCATACTCAAAACATAAGAACGGAAAATAATCAACCAATCATAGGTATAAAAAGAAATCAAATTTAACAATAGACGAATAAGAATAGAAAACTAACATGCAATACTTATATCCAGAATCTCAAACATATAATATTTGAAATCCAAAACTACTGATCAACAACTCTTCATTCACGATTATCTATACGAACATAAATACTAATAGACCAAAATGGCAACTATCCTTAAGAGTACTAAACCAGCATGAAATGAAACCATAATGAATGCAGACTCTAATCAAACAAGCTGAATCCCATATCATCATCACTCTCTTCCTTGGGCTCTTACTGTAAAATTGCACAAAAAAGCATATTAATCAGAAAACACAAAAACCAAAAATGCAAGGTTCACAAATTAGAAATCCGTCACTTAATTAACATTACAAAAAGGCCTTGCGATTTACCTTCTTCTCCTCGGCAGCAGGAGCAGGAGCAGCAGCAGCTCCTCCAACAGGGGCAGACACAGCAACTGCACCACCACCGCCAGAGCCCACGTTCATGATAAGATCATCAATATTTCTCTTCTCGGCAAGCTTAACAAACAAGCCAGGCCAATAAGATTCAACGTTCACATTGGCAGCTTTCAACAATTGTACAATCTTCTCCACCTATTACTTACTGTTAATAGAAAAACTCAGACCCGTCTTCCAAAAAAAAAAAAAAAAAAACAAGTAGACTTCCAAATTGTAACAAGGGAATTAAAACAATGATAACAATGAAACGGCCAAGTTAATTTATTATAGGTTTTTCTTAGTTCTAAATCGTAGAGAAACCCTAAAAATCAAAGAAAAATAAATAAATCTATGTAGTTACGCATCTATACATAAGCAAGTGTAGATATAAATGTATTCACTCAAGGCCTAAACAAGAATACAAATAAAACCAGTTGATAGCATCACTTTTGGATCAAGAGATTGGCAATTTGTTAACAGAAGAGTTCACAGCAAATGTAAAACAGATGGTTAATAAATTAATCACCTCATATTCACCTCAATATGAGCTATGAACTGCTTAGCTGCTCAAATGTCTTGTAGAAAACATTCATGTCAACCATGTTGCAACATAAAGATGCTACCAAGGAACTCCATACAGAAAGATCTGGCAAATTACCCTGGCTCATCATCTCCTCCGACCATATCACAACTTCATATCGCCTGCCTAACAAGCAAAGACCCCTTATAAGAACATTGTAAGTTTCAACAGAAGGCCAATGTGATTTAATCAACATCTCTTCCAAAACTTGACTCGCTTCAACAAATCTACCATCTCTACACAGCCCATCGACTAAAATGCTATAAGTTTCCTTGTTAGCAACACAGCCAACCTGCTTAGCCATCTTCTTCAAATACCCAACAGCAATTGCTGAATGCCCTGCATCACACAAGCCTTTCAACATGATATTATATACTAACAGTTGGCACAAAAATTCCTCTCACCATCTCTTCTTTAATCACCTTAACTGCTTCGTCAACCAATCCTTCCTTACACAAGGCTGTCAATTTTGCCTCATACATTACAAGTGAGGGCCAAAAGCCTTTAACTCGCATTTCATCGAGCACTTCATTGCCCTCACTAATCCTACCTTCATTATACAGATCAATAGCCATGGCACTATAACTAGCCAAACTTGGAATGCTGCCTCTGACCAAAGCTTCAATAATCAAATGCTTAACGCCTTCTATATCCTCACCATTATTGCATAAAGGAACATCAATACGGTGACGGCGACTCTTAGGAGCCTTGAGCCCCTTCCTTAATATTTTTTTAAGCATCTCCAATGCCTCTTGAATCTGCCCTTTATCACATAATGCAAATAAAAGAGTCCTATAAACCACGATATCCTCACCACTACCCTTTTGAGAGATCCTCCAAAACATAGAATACAACAAGTGAGTGGCCTCATTTAGTCTCTCATCATCGCACAATCCCTTCATTAAGATATGATAACTTTCCCTATCTGGATAACAACCCTGATACTCCATCTCTAGAAAAACTTGCAATGCAAGATCAGAGCGCTTACGCTGACATAAGACATCAATTAATAAATTCAAAGACCGAACCCTTGACTTGACTTCCCACCCATAACAGCTTTCCAAGAAAAGCTGATGAGCATCTTCAAGCTTAGACTCTTTCACCATTTCTTTCAAAAGGGTATTGAAAGATTCTGTCCAATTAACACAATTGAGTTGTGAAAGGTTTCTAAAAAGCGAGACTGCCTCGTTCAACAATCCAGCATTCGCATATGTCTTGATTACCGTTGCAAAAACGACATCTTTACACTCACACGAGTCCTCTTTCATCTGATTAACAACCTCTTTCATTTCAGTGATTCGGTTTGAATTCGCAAGGATGCCAATCATGATAGCATAGACAGGACCATTGTGTCGATAATTGGGGTATTTAATCTTGGCTTCGTTGAAATATTGGAGAGCTGTTAATGGATTTTTCTGCTTCTTTATGATCTGAGAGAGGTGAGTTGGCGATAAAAGCCTTGGCCATCTTACACTCATGTTGATAGACTTCAACTCTGTTTCCACGATGCTATTACACAAACTTGCATGGCACTTTTACGTTAGTTTAATTAAAATTATCTGATGGCAACAAAATTGCAGTCTTTGCATATCCATATTTCATACAGGAATTTCATTGAACACATGGTGCACCCAAATCCATTCCATAAGCCAACAACAAAAACAATAGCGCTAAGCAGAGTCGTCAATACCTCTCAATAAGTCTAACAATGTCGTTGCTTTTCTTTGAAGAAACAGAATAACATTATCATGACTAATGGCTACAGATTCTGTAGCTGTGATACTGGCATTTTGACTTCAAAAAAAGAATAATAATATGATTAACTGAGAAATATTTAAGTGGGAGAATCAAATACCAAAAACGCAATTTTCCCAAACGATGTTGAAGTTATTGGCTTCAGCGCACTGCCAGCCAGGTGCCGGCATCCAAAACTTGGTTTACTATCAGGTGACGGACGCAAAGCCTCTTGTGAAAGAAACTCTGCAAGCAGAAGTCGGATTGCCAGTTGACAAAAACATTCCTGTCATAGGCTTCATTGGTAGACTTGAGGAGCAGAAAGGTTCAGATATTCTTGTAGAAGCCATTCCCCAATTTATCAAAGAGAATGTTCAAATAATAGTCCTTGTAAGCATCACAATAACTAGTTATTTCTCTCCCGTCGCACTAACCATGCCCGACATGACTGAAATGTTAAAGCTTCTTTCAGGGTACTGGTAAAAAGCCAATGGAGAAGCAGCTTGAACAACTAGAGATACTGTACCCTGACAAGGCCAGAGGAGTAGCCAAGTTTAACGTTCCACTAGCTCATATGATTATAGCAGGAGCTGATTTTATTTTGGTTCCAAGCAGATTTGAACCATGCGGTCTCATTCAATTACATGCTATGCGCTATGGAACAGTACGATTTCCCAACTAAAGTTTCTCACTTCTGCAAGCTCATGATGTTTGATATTCTTGAACTCGGTGCCTTAAAAAATTCGTGCAATTGTCCTACACTTGCAGGTTCCGATTGTCGCCTCGACTGGTGGGTTGGTCGACACTGTCAAAGAAGGTTTTACAGGATTTCAGATGGGAAGCTTTAATGTTGGAAGTAATATTTATTTCCTGCACAGAAAATTGTAGAAATCCTATATGCATCTTCTTCGTATTGAATTGAAAACATTTAACTCTGATCACCAATCTTCCAGTGTGAAGCTGTCGATCCTGCGGATGTGACTTCAGTAGCTAAAACTGTGAAAAGGGCCCTTGCAACCTACGACACTCCAGCTTTGGCCGAAATGATACAGAATTGCATGGCACAAGATCTTTCTTGGAAGTAAGTTAACTTGGAAACTTCTGCCAAGAAATTCCCGAATTTACTGACATTGAACATTTACAATTTCGTATCTCATTGTTGATATATATGCAATCTTCGCGGCACAGGGGCCTGCTAAGTGGGAGGAGGTGCTACTAAGTTTGAAGGTTGCTGGCAGCAAACCAGGAATCGATGGTGAGTAAATAGCTCCCCTTGCCAAGGAAAACGTTGCCACCCCCTAAGGCTACAAAAGAGATTCCGTACTGTTTCTTTTATCCAATCAATTAAATGAATTGAAGAATAAACGTGTGTTCAACAAACATGAAAGGATTTACTAATCTAGCAATGCACTCTGTTTCACTGATTTTGATTGTAACGACCGTATTTTTATTGCTTTTGAATCCCAACCTTAAAAGAGTTCGATTCCCAATGTTCAAGAAAACCATTGATGTCATATTACGTTACTAAGAATTTACGATGCATCATGTAAAACAGGCCGAAATTGGTTTCAAAAATCGCTCAAGCTTGTGCTTGTAAGTCGGCAGTAACATGTGGATCCATTGAAACAGAAGCAAATCATCCACCCATCAGTGATCAAGAGGGTCGAGAATAATGGGCTAACTCAAGAACTGGTATACAATAAAGTGATTTCAAGACTAGACATGCCTAACTACATGACGAGTCCATATGCATGGATGATGGAACTGAGACAGTGAGACCACTCATACAGCTGAAATACAACAAAGCCAACAAAATTTCCTACCTAACAAACTCCTAAGTAGACATTATACAAATTGGTGACAGTTTAATGGCCAGGCTATTAACAGTGATTAAGGTAAAACCAAAGATTAAGACCTAACATTGATCCAACAATAGCTACAACATAGCTAAGCAGTGGAAAACTCAACAAGTTTAGGAATCGCATAACTGAGTAGATAAATTCTATGAAAATCATGAACTCTGTTTATGCATTCCAAAGCCATCCATAATCCACAAAAAAACCTATGCATCCCCATCAGCTAAACATAATGGCTCCAGCATCAATATCCAACCATGCATCACACTCAAACATAAGAACGGAAAATAATCAACCAATCACAGGTATAAAAAGAAATCAAATTTAACAATAGACGAATAAGAATAGAAAACTAACATGCAATACTTATATCCAAAATCTCAAACACGTAATATTTGAAATCCAAAACTACCGATCAACAACTCATCATTCATGATTATCTATACGAACAGAAATACTAATAGACCAAAATGGCAACTATCCTTAAGAGTACTAAACCAGCACGAAATGAAATTATAATGAATCCAGACCCTAATCAAACAAGCTGAATCCCATATCATCATCACTCTCTTCCTTGGGCTCTTCCTGTAAAATTACACAAAAAAGCATATTGATCAGAAAACACAAAAACCAAAAATGCAAGGTTCACAAATTAGAAATCCGTCACTTAATTAACATTACGAAAAGGCCTTGCGATTTACCTTCTTCTCCTCGGCAGCAGGAGCAGGAGCAGCAGCAGCTCCTCCAACAGGGGCAGACACAGCGACTGCACCACCACCACCGCCAGAGCCCACGTTCATGATAAGATCATCAATATTTCTCTTCTCAGCAAGCTTAGCAAACAAGCCAGGCCAATAAGATTCAACGTGCACATTGGCAGCTTTCAACAATTGTACAATCTTCTCCGACTATAATTTACTGTTATGGAAAAACCACAACATGTATTCCAAAAAACAATACAAGTATACTTCCAAATTGTAACAAGGGAATTAAAACAATGATAACAATGAAACTGCCAAGTTAGTTTATGATAGGTTTTTCTTATTTCTAAATTGTAGAGAAACCCTAAAAATAATAAATAAATCTATGTAGTTCAGCACCTATAAGCACGTATAGATTTATATGTGTTCACTTAAAGCCCAAACAATAATACAAATAAAACGAATAGAATTTCATGATAAGGATACAGTGATGGCGATGCCATCATCGTGGAGGATCAAAGCGGCGTAAGTGCAAGCAATCTCACCAATCGACATCGTTAACTATAACAAGACACAATAAAAACAACAATCAAACAATCCGTTAAAATTACAGTAACTAATAGCGGAGAATATATGCAAGTAGAGACTCTTCTCTGTATAAACAAGAAAAAACAGAAATCTAAAATTTCTCGGCAGAAGAAAACGTGATAATCTTCGTATTCAAAGAACAAATTTGCGTAGAAACAAACAGATGTAAGGAGATAGAAGGGTTTGTTACCTCAGGTCAGGGATACAAGATTGATCTGCAACAGAGTGCTGTCCTTCTGCCTTTGATGCGCCGCTTAAATGCAATGCTAGGGTTTGTGCGAAGCATCCACCAAGGGTTTTTAAAGGGACTATAGATTGGGCCTGCCAATACGGCCCATTTGGTACCAATTACCACAGTTTTAAAACCACGTCGTTTCATTGTTTTTTTTTTTTTTTTTTTTTTTTTTTTTTTGGATTCGTTGTTTCATTGTTTTATTGCTGGTATAGTGGTACTGTATATTCGTTATCTTCAAATATAGAAAATCCTTTTATTTATTTATTTTTAGAAAAAAAAAAAAAAAAAAACAGAGGGAAAGAGAGCTGATAATTTATATATTTTCACAATAAAGAGGGTTTGGTCAAGATGCATAACATATTTCTAAATGGCAGATGGGATTAGATCTTCAAGGGAGCTCGGATCACTTTCCTCTTCCATCCAGTGCAATTTAGGATCCTGAACATCACAAAATCATTCAATTATATATCAACCGCACAACAATGACAGTCACTGTTGCCCAGATACAGGGTGACATTTAAGTATTTCTTATGATTTGTTTCAGACCATCTGCAATGAAGTTTACAGCAAAATTTCTAAATAATATGAAAATTCAGATGAAGATTAACCGGATCAAAAAATCCATCTTCTGTTTGATAAATATCAGGAAGTTCGCCTCTCCATTTTTCCAACAGAAATTCAGCACAATCTTATGTTAAATTTCTTTTAACCATTCTCATATTAGATTAAGTTAATCAATGCCTAATCAAATTTTCTTTTTCTCAAAAGGAACCTGGTAATGAGTGGGGGACTAATGTAGGGTGGGGAAAGGGAATTAGGTTAATACATTCTTCACAACAAAGTCATCAAATTGGCATGAAGGGATGCAGATCATTAAAGGAGCTTTACAGACCAAGGGACCTATATTTAAGCTCATACATAAACCCGAAAACAAAATAGCTGCTTCAAATGATTTAATAAAAACATTAACCCTAAGAGAGGATTGAAATCAAATGTGATGCAATAACATGACTTCCCTAGAAACTACTAATTCAATCTTCCCTTTGCAGCAAAAGCGAAAATACATTGAGGGAAGACCTTAACAAACCATCCTTTCTTAAATAAACGCATAATGGAAAAACTTAGACCCGTCTTCCAAAAAAAAAAAAAAAAACCAAGTAGACTTCCAAATGGTAACAAGGGAATTAAAACAATGATAACAATGAAACAGCCAGGTTAATTTATTATAGGTTTTTCCTAGTTCTAAATTGTAGAGAAACCCTAAAAATCAAAGAAAAATAAATAAATCTATGTAGTTCCGCGTCTATACAGAAGCACGTGTAGATATAAATGTATTCACTCAAGGCCCAAACAAGAATACAAATAAAACGAGTTGATAGCATCACTTTTGAATCAAGAGATTGGCAATTTGTTAACAGAAGAGTTCACAGCAAATGTAAAACAGATAGTCAATAAATTATCAAATTGTTCCTTTCAACAACCTTTACAATAGCATTTTCTTGTTTATAGACCAGAAGCAAGACGCAAGTCTACCACAGTGATAAGGTATCACATAAACAAAACAACATGTTGCTGTAAATGCTGTAATTGGAACTCTGACTGATATACTTGAAATCCTTTCCCAACCATAAACCACACATCCACAAGAAAATCATGCAAAAGAGGCTTGAAACAATGGTATCTGGTTAAAACATGATTCCAGTTTAGAAATGCAGTTGCATTCTCAATTCCTGGCCTTTCCGAGATATCAACATACGCTCAACAGATCCATCACTTGATTATCAAGCCACAGGAAGAAGGGTTGAAACTTGATTCTTGAATCTACTTGCCAGTGGCCCTAAATTCTCCTTCTAAATTTGGCAGAGAGATTATCACTATTGTTGAATCTGGAAGTTCGACTGATTTAAAATGCTTACCAGCAGAACCGACAGGTTATCTTGGAGAAATTCAACAAAAATTAATCACCCCAATATGAGCTATGAACTGCTTAGCTGCTCAAATGTCTTGTAGCAAACATTCATGTCAGCCATGTTGCAGCATACAGATGCTACCAAGGAACTCCATACAGAAAGATCTGGCAAATTACCCTGGCTCATCATCTCCTCCAACCATATCACAGCTTCATATCGCCTGCCTAACGAGCAAAGACCCCTTATAAGAACATTGTAAGTTTCAACAGAAGGCCAATGTGATTTAATCAACATCTCTTCCAAAACTCGACTCGCTTCAACAAATCTACCATCTCTACACAGCCCATCGACTAGAATGCTATAAGTTTCCTTGTTAGCAACACAGCCAACCTGCTTAGCCATCTTCTTCAAATACCCAACAGCAATTGCTGAATGCCCTGCATCACACAAGCCTTTCAACATGATATTATATACTCTAACAGTTGGCACAAAAATTCCTCTCACCATCTCTTCTTCAATCACCTTAACTGCTTCGTCAACCAATCCTTCCTTACACAAGGCTGCCAATTTTGCCTCATACATTACAAGTGAGGGCCAAAAGCCTTTAACTCGCATTTCATCGAGCACTTCATTGCCCTCACTAATCCTACCTTCATTATACAGATCAATAGCCATGGCACTATAACTAGCCAAACTTGGAATGCTGCCTCTGACCAAAGCTTCAATAATCAAATGCTTAACGCCTTCTATATCCTCACCATTATTGCATAAAGGAACATCAATACGGTGACGGTGACTCTTAGGAGCCTTGAGCCCCTTCCTTAATATTTTTTCAAGCATCTCCAATGCCTCTTGAATCTGCCCTTTATCACATAATGCAAATAAAAGAGTCCTATAAACCACGATATCCTCACCACTACCCTTTTGAGAGATCCTCCAAAACATAGAATACAACAAGTGAGTGGCCTCATTTAGTCTATCATCATCGCACAATCCCTTCATTAAGATACGATAACTTTCCCTATCTGGATAACAACCCTGATACTCCATCTCTAGAAAAACTTGCAATGCAAGATCAGAGCGCTTACGCTGACATAAGACATCAATTAATAAATTCAAAGACCGAACCCTTGACTTGACTTCCCACCCATAACAGCTTTCCAAGAAAAGCTGATGAGCATCTTCAAGCTTAGACTCTTTCACCATTTCTTTCAAAAGGGTATTGAAAGATTCTGTCCAATTAATACAATTGAATTGTGAAAGGTTTCTAAAAAGCGAGACTGCCTCGTTCAACAATCCAGCATTCGCATATGTCTTGATTACCGTTGCAAAAACGACATCTTTACACTCACACGAGTCCTCTTTCATCTGATTAACAACCTCTTTCATTTCAGTGATTCGGTTTGAATTCGCAAGAATGCCAATCATGGTAGCATAGACAGGACCATTGTGTCGATAATTGGGGTATTTAATCTTGGCTTCGTTGAAATATTGGAGAGCTGTTAATGGATTTTTCTGCTTCTTTATGATCTGAGAGAGGTGAGTTGGCGATAAAAGCCTTGGCCATCTTACACTCATGTTGATAGACTTCAACTCTGTTTCCACGATGCTATTACACAAACTTGCATGGCACTTTTACGTTAGTTTAATTAAAATTATCTGATGGCAACAACATTGCATATCCATATTTCATACAGGAATTTCATCGAACACATGGTGCACACAAATCCATTCCATAAGCCAACAACAAAAACAATAGCGCTAAACAGAGTCGTCCATACTTCACAACAAGTCTAACAATATCATTACTAATACCTACAGATTCTGTTGCTGTGATACTGGCATTTGACAAAGAATAATAATATGATTAACAGAGAAATATTAAAGTGGGAGAATCAATTCGTCAAATACCAAAAACGCAATTTTACCAAACGGTGTTGAAGTTATTGGCTTCACCGCACTGACAGCTAGGTGCCAGCATCCAAGGCTTGATTTAGTGCCTGTTGCCCGTCGTCAAAAATGAATATTTGACTGCATACTTATAGTCATCCATGTTATTCTACTACATATGTACTTTATACATACGTTTACGTTGTAGCTTCAGATTGAGTTGTCGTTTTTAGAAAACAAATGTCGAGTGATATTATTTATTTTAACACAAAGTCACAACCAAATTGTAGAAAGTCACAAGTCACAACCAAATTGTACCAATTGATTGATTGATAGCTACATTGCCATTTGCCTCCTCAAACAGCGCCGTGCATCTTCTGCTTTTGTCAAATTAATTGTGGCTTCGGATCTATCTAAATCATCTAAATCTCTAATTAAATATAATAAATTTAAAATAAAATATGTATTTTAAAATTCGTTTTTCTTTTTTAATGCCGAAACCTTTATGATAGAGATCTACCGGGACCTAACGAGGTTAGAGGAAGGTACTTTGGGGTTTAATGGGCAAATGTAGGCAAATATTTACACTGTCAATGATTGGACATGCAGTTTTTCTCTCATAGGCACACAATATAGGTATATATAGGTATATTTATAACATACTAATACACATCATCACATTTTTACCATGTAAACAACATAACTTCAATCATAATAATACATATAACAAAAGTATGATAATGTGTATCAGTATGCTATAAATATATCTATATTGTGTAGCTACTAGAGAAAAATTGATTGATCATGTTGGTGAAGTTTTAGTTTGAATGTTTTGTCAAATAGTCAAGTTGAAAAGCACCTTATTACCATAATATCATTGGTAGCAATGTCTTCTTTTTAAATTTCGAATTAGTTATAATAATCTTAAAAATAAAAATCTATATGGCTGCATTTGGTTAGGCTTGTAGAATGTTTTGCCAAATTGTTGAGTTGAAAAACACTATGATATGATATGGACAATATGAGGTTAGTCCGGTAATTTGTTCGTCACACCTACACATTTTGGTTCGAATCATTCCCATACCCCAAATCCTAAATTAATATAATATTAAAATGAATTAAATATGTAGTTACTGTACCAATTGAGTAGGTACAATTTCATACGTAACTATGTCGACAGTTAGTGCAATTTCATATGTAATTATGTGGTATGAAAAAGTCAATAATTTTTTTTTTTTTATCAATCTAAGAACAGTAAAGTGTTAACATTTATATGTGGATAAGGATCAGTATGCTCTCTAAGTTTGAATAAAGAAAAAAGTGAACACCACCCATTTGACCTCTTTATATATGAGATCCCCCTTGGATTCGAATTGAAACAGTACATGTTACGAACTCCAAAGGTGGTCGGTCTCTCTCATGCAAAAAAGAAAGAGTAAGAAAATCAAAGAAATGCCAACTGAAAACGAAAGAATAACAAAGGCAAAAGCAAAGATGATTTATATGTAAGAAAATTAACACATAGAAAGACACCATTTTTCAATATTTTTTTTTCTTCTTCCAACTAATTCTATCTTAAAAAGTATCAATCATGAATGATGAATTGAACAAATAAAATTACAAAGTTAAAATGGCCAAGCTATCCAAGCTGGTTGCCCTTTTTTCTTGACCAATCAATTTCTTGGTTCAAAGATACAAAATCAATCTTTTGAACCAATTTTCTGACAATATAAACAAAAGAGTTGTATATGTCATCGGATGCTCTATGCATTCGAGGCATATAATCTTCTGATGATAATTAGTATCCTAGGTAGAATCCAAAGCCAATATTCAGCTTCCACCTTCAATAACATACATAAAATGAATATGATTTCTTCTTCTTCTTCTTCTTCTTCTTCTTCTTCTTCTTCTTCTACTTCTAACAACTACTACTTAATTACTTACTTAAAGACTCAACCTATTCTCCTAATTAAACCAAACATGTATGATGATGACGACGACAGACAATAATGTTGGGAACGAATAATGGAAGAAAGTTAGCAGACTCGATGTTAAATGAACCTTGTCATGCTGAATTATTGGATTCCTTCTCTCTTCTGTTGTGCATCTTTGAATGATCAGTAGTGACTTGACTTTAATCTGTTTCTTCTTATTCATTGCTTTTACCCTTTTTTGCTCCGAATCTTTTTTCACCCTTTATCGATCTTGGTTAGCCTCGTAAGAAAGACATTATACATCTCAAATCAATTAGGTTGATGAATTTTGTTCAGAAGATGTTGCAGCAGAATGTTGTTGTGGTGCACTTGCTCCTGTTGAAGTTGCTCCTATTGTTGCTGTTGTTACACCTGCTCCAATATAAATGAACAAATTGATGAAAATAAATTTAACATTGTGAGATTTTGTATCAAATTGTAAAGGCAATTGGAAAGTTTATGAGACCTGAGCTAGAAGTTGCCATCGGCGTAGTAGAAGAAGAAGGAAGAGAAAGGACTCCTGTTGTAGGGCCATATTGTTGAGGCAAATAAGGGTATTGTAACATTTGAGGATATTGAACACCAAAACCATGAGATTGACTACTCTGTGGTGCATACTGAGTGTAAAATGGATAGAAATTCTGGAACATTCCTGGAGTTCCTGATGACCCAGATGCATAATAAGGTGAGAATTGTTGGCCTCCATAGAGATTGTAATAGTTCTGCAATTTAAAAATGCCATTAAGCTTATTAGTTCAAGCAATGCAATGGAAATTTGCATGTAGCATTTGCTATGTTTATAAGTACTTTTCACAGTGAAATATAAAAATATACTAACCAATGGGTACATGGTGTCTTGTGAATAGCCTGTGTACCTACAAGTTTTAAACCAAAGAAAATGGTGATAAAAAGAACAGAGGAATGACAAGTTTTAATCAAATATATGTTTTATATTATATGGTCTAATTAATTTGCATACCCATAAGCAGAATATGGAAATGAGTATTGACCGGATGTGGGTTGATGGATATATGATGATGAGAAGCCGCCGTGATAAGCTTGCGGAGCCACCAATCCAGGCGGTGTTGGTCTGTACCGTCCTGATGCACCTGCAATTATATTCCTTTTCTTCATTCTTCCAATAAAGTTTTTGCTCTCTATATATATAGGCACTCTTATTTAGATCCACATTTCATTTTAGCATAGAATAAATTTTCAAAAACTATAAGCGATTCATTGTATTTATAAATGTTGACATAGAGAAGTTTCCAAAATGGGAAACAGAAAATGAATTTTTGAAGAATATACAAATCAATATCCAACATCGTCCATTTGTTCAAGTTTCATGATTCATTGCTAATAATTATTCAAAAAAAAAAAAAAAAACTTGAAATAATAATTAAAAAGAGTGAGATTGAAACCATGTTGTGGTGTGGGTGGACGAGTCTTGTGTGCACCGAGGGATGCAAGATTGCAGTTTGCCCTCCTCCCATCAATCACCGGTGATGGATTTTGACATGCTCTCATGGCTGCCTCTGGATCCTTGAATGTAACCTAAATTACAAAATCAAATCAAAAACCAAACCCAGGTTGCAGTAGTTTTCATATGTATATATGTATAAATGATCTCACAAAATCAAAAAACATATAAGAAGAAGAAGAAAAAAAGAAAACATGGAGCTGCTTACAAAGCCGTAGCCCTTGGATCTGCCAGTGTTCTTGTCTGTAATAACAACGGCTTCAAGGATCTCTCCGAACTGCTCAAAATAACGTCTCATGGTTTCTCTTTGAGTCTCCCAAGCCAACCCACCAACAAAGATTTTTGTAAAAGTTGTGTCATTGTAATCTCCCGGATTGTTACCACCACCCACCATCTGAAATGGCCTTTGTTGAGACATGGTGCGTGATACAACTCACACACACACAAAAAAGGAAAGGCCCAAGAGAAAAGAGAGAAGAAAAAAAAGACAAAAAAGGGAAAGAAAAAAAGAAGCAAGAAACCAAAACAATAGCTCTCCACCCAGAAGCCAAATATAGAGAGAAAGAAAGAAAGAAAGAAGAGAAAAAATGGAAAGCAAATGCCTAAAAGAACGGGTTAGTTCGATGATCACATCAATCAAAAAAAGCAGTAGTACTCGTGCACTCGTGTTTGTGTTTGTTTTCGGTGATCTTCTTGATCTTCTTCTTCTAGTTTTTGTTGTTTTTCAAATGCTATTATAACTACCCCTTTTTCACAACCACAACACCACCTCAGATTCCTCAACAACGATACCCGTAACGAGAAAATCATTACTGTTGAGGGTGGTGAGAAAGGGCCAAAAAAGGAAGAAAATAAAATAAAATAAAATAAAAAATGAAATGGCACAGAAGAGAAGAGAGATATATCGATAATAAATTAATAATAATAATAATAATATGAAATGATAAAAGGAGAAGACAAAAAAGCTGCTAGTGGGCACACACGACAACAGTAGACAAGGTTGTCCAATGAAATATCAAAGACTCCAAACACCAACCCTTTTTTGGCTGTATCAAGCACTTTCTCTCTCTATCTCTGCACATAAACATCTGCTTCGCTGTCTTCAACCTTCCATTTCCTCTTCCTCTCTTAATATTTGCATGTTCTGTTTATAGCATATGTGGGTCTCTCTCTCTCTCTCTCTGCCGATTTAATTGGCTCGCTCGCTTCAACTTCCTCTCTCAACCCAAAAAAAAAAAAACATATATTTGGGTTTTTTTTTTTAATAGACTTTCTGGGACAACCTTCTAAATTCTGTTAAAATAAAATAAAATAAAATAGAGCACCACCTGACCACCATCAACATTGATGAGCATGAGCAGCTCTGGTTTTGATTTAAATTTTAAAGACAAAGACAACCCTTATAATAAAACCCCCAAACTGCCCTCCACTGCATGAATCCATCCATTATAAGATACATATATAATAATAATGATGATAATTCTCAAAACGGGTTTTTGAAAAGGACTTCACAAAGAAAACCAAAATCTTTGTCTAATAAAATAAATAAATAAATAAATCCTGTAACCCTAAATTTGCCTAAACATCATCCACTCACTTATTTCCCTCCTTTTTCTAATTTCATGTATTTTGGATTTACAGTTTCACTGCATGCAATAAGCAAATCTTACCATAGCTTCTCGACAACTTCGACAGGGGTAAATGTGTCTTTACACAAGATCGACGTGGACAAATCGGAGCACACCCCATATAATTTAATTTATTAATAATAAATTAAAAGAAAACGATTGGTAAGCGCGGTAAGCGGCGTCTGTAATGGTCAAACGGGGAGAGAGAAAAGGGTAATTAGACCGGTTATAATTATATCTCTGGAAACCGAATCATTACTGTCGCTACCACACAACGGCTTTGGACTCTCCAAGAGTTCGGTCAAACCTCTCCTTTTTTTAACCCTTTGTTTTCGTTTTTGTTTTCTGTTCTTCTTTAAATATAAATAATACTTAATTATCATCTCTCTCTTCTTCTTTTTTTTTCTAATTTCTTTATTCGTACCTGTTGCTCTCTCTTTGTCGGCTCTCTTGGCGGCTTTGCTACTTCTAAAGCCTGAGAGTGAGCCCTCGAGAGAATGAGTGTGTGCTTATCTATTGCAATACATATTCAATCTTTAAAAAAAAAAAAAAAATTAAAAAAAATACTGTATATATGATGACTGCAGTGCAGATCCGTATCTGATATTTTAGCAAAGTTTTAGATATGTTTATTATTTTAAATTTTGAGTCAATTTAATCCAACTAAGATACAGGTGGAGGCTGACAAGCTCTTGTTATCTCTGCTTAGCTTTTGCTACGCTGTCTTCAAAAAAAAAAAAAAAAAAAAAAAAAAAAGATACACCTTACACGACCGACCATCACTTAAAAATAGACAGATAATGCATTAATATACTTATAGCTATTTAATTTGTCTTAATATTGTGACAATTAACGTAAATCTTTTGGATTTGATTAGAGCATAAAAGCATAAAAGCATTCAAATCCATGCCAGTAGTTTGTGAATAATTATTACACATCATTTTTTTAACTGTTACTCGCATGCTCTTGTATTCATCATCACACGAGTTGCTAACTACAGCTATATTCGAAAATGTATTTTCCATTTTAACCGTCTAAGGTAAAAAAAAAAATAGTTAACATGTATATTTACATAAATGAATTCTATTTAATTAGACAGAGGAGAATATTATGAGAATATTAACGAGTATGATTCGATTTTGATTTTATCTTGCTTTCGTGTATTATACTCTTCGTAGGCCCATTTGATTTTTTTGTTTCTAATTATTAAATTTAAGATATACTGATGATTTGATTCAATCGAAATAAGTACAAAACCCGAAATTCATAACACTTGGATTTGTTTGTATACTCTTGTATGAATTGTTTTAGCTCAATTATTTGATTATATAACATTATCAAGATATTTATATTATTTAAACTAAAGAGTAATGCTAGACGTACCAAAATTTTTTCTCATATTTTGTCCCAAATGATGTGGCACGTGAGGTATTAACATCACATCAGTCACCATATAATTTCATGATTCATAAGATGTTGACACCTCATGTGCCACATCATTTGGAACATAATTTGGGAAAAAAAAGATGGGACGTCTAGCATTACTCTAAATTAAAAGTTCGAGTGATTTAGTGAATTTTTTTTAGAAGCAAACTGTTTTATTTTTAAGGGAAAAAACAAATTGGATCTATAATTGGAATTAAAGAATCCTATTTTAAATGGATTTGGATCTTATCTGATCATTCATTGCAATACTTATGTGTCATGAGATTGGATGAGGTTAGGAAAAAGATCAAATTAAGAGGATCCAAATTCATTTTAAATATATTATTCTACTCTCATAATTTGGATTCATATCCAAATGAAACTTAATTAAATTCAAAGAGATCCAATTTTCAAACCAAGTGTTGACTCCCATTTCAAAAAAATAAAAAATAAATAAAAATAGAGATTTTCTCCTTACAATCCAATTTTTCTCTTTCCACACTCATTTTCTAAATACACTTCATTCTAAAATCTTAAATTTTTAAAAATTCTATATACACTCCATTTGTTCCAAAATTATCATTTTTATCTTTTGATACTTATTTTAAACACTTCATCATAAAAACCTAAATTTTAAAAACAAAAAATCATTTAGTTTCAATTTCTTTTCATTGAATACTGTATCCAACCAACAGAAGTCCCGTCCCCCACCCCTATGTTCTGCACTTACACTTAAAAGAGCACCATGGCTACTTCAATTTTTTTTTTCATTGAACTATTTTTCAAAAAATATATATACATTAAGAGAAAACAATTAAGATAATAAAAAAATCTGTAATTTTTTTTTCTTATTATTTGTTTATGTAAAAAGTCAGCAAAAATCAATCAACACTTAAAAAAATTGTTTGTTTCTTTTTGTAAATCATTCTCATTACTTCGTTATCAAATAAAACTTTAAAGATATTGAAGTAATGTTGGAGTCTAGAAAAAAAATTGTTCAAAAGAAGAGTCTAGCAAAATTGTTTTACAGTGTATTTAGATTTTTTTTTGTCCTTTCTAGTAATTTCAATTAGGATAAAATTGTCATATAAAAAAAATAACTAAAATGGAGTGTAGAAAGATATTCAATGGATTGTCAATAGCATCACTCTAAAAATAAGGGTTAACCATAAAAGAAAACTAAAATATTAATAAATTATAATTTTAAATCTACTATTTCATCATAATGTCTAAGATTTGAGTTGCAAGATATATATTCAATATCTCTTTCCATATTCATGATAACACTATCAATGAATTTCCAACCATAAATTGCTCAATTTTATTTTTAACTTAGACCCAAATTATATGGTATATATATTATGAGATGACACGATGAATGAAATATTAGTTACGATTATATTTCAATTAATTAGATATGAATTTAGACAATATATCTAATATATAAATTGCTACCATATATGTTGATTTTATTCAAATATCTTGATTCAATGATCTCATTAATAATATCCAATAATCAACCTAAGATTTCAAAATTGAAATAATAATAAAGATATAGAATATGGTCAAAATATGATATGATTTTAGTATATAATTGCATTATTCTAATTTTAAATAATTTTATAAAATTTAGCTTTTAGTTATATATGAACAAATATAGGGGCCACAAGATTATTCCACATATTCTTCCAAAATGATATCACAGATGATTTGTATATATTCATCGTACTCATCATCTCATTTGAGATATAAATAAATAAAAGCAAATGCTAATAATATATATATATATATATTAAGTTGGATAAATGCTGTTGTCCATTCATGAGCAAGAATCACAGATTAAATTAGTTAATAAACAAAGATTAATATAAAATTCATGAAAATTCGTGTAATTTGAAAATGGAGTTTTGGCTTAGCAAACAAGGAAGCCAAGCCGAGGAATTAAGTCAAAGAAAAAGAAAATAATAATAATAATAATAATAATAAAACTAAAAGAACAAGAAAATGTGGAGATGGTCTTACCAGTTACCATCCACATGAAGGCTGCAAAACCAGGCAGGCAGGCATCGTCAGAACCAGCACATGCCTCTTGCCAGTAGTGCTTACTATTATTATACCTAAAAAGGAAAATCCATTTCACTTTCTTTTGGTTGTTTTCATTTCCATCGTTGGATGGTTTTACAACAAAATCCGACAGGCACTCCAGTATGGGACGAGTAAAGGGTTTATACACCACAGTCGAGATGAGATTGGTCCGGTTGTAAACCACTCACACCTGTACCACGAGGTTGCGGGTTTGCACCTGGAATGTAAGTGTAATACTTCAAGGGTTTATGCAAATTGGAGTGGTCGGGCCTGCATGGAATCATACAGTTTAACGTGGCCAGTTATATATATGTTTCTGTTTCCTTTGACTTGCATTATCCATTCTATTCTCATTTATTACCAGCTACAACACAGTCCCCCAAGTTCAGGTTGAATATG
Source organism: Acer saccharum (assembly GCA_030490815.1). Taxonomy (NCBI): domain Eukaryota; kingdom Viridiplantae; phylum Streptophyta; class Magnoliopsida; order Sapindales; family Sapindaceae; genus Acer; species Acer saccharum. Next base: position 39,723,596 of record CM059870.1, read on the forward strand.
TAGTGTAACTGTACACTTGTGTGATTGTGTCTCTCTACTTGGTTCATCACAATAGTATATATAGCTTTGACTGTCTCATTATTGACATGCATGTGAGCGATAATAAATGTTCAGTCACATCTCAACTCGCCACAACTAGATTCAAACGACACTTAATGACGTGTAGTTTTCTGAGTTTTAGTTCATTTATTTCGCATCAAATTTGCGGCTGCTTTTAGCTTAATAATCAACTCAGATTTTACACATTCCGGTGTTCAACTAAAATGATTTGCACAATTTTATTTATTTTTTCATTTTTTGATGCTAATAAGTTAAAAATTTAGAAGATTTATTTGTCCTACATCTCCGATGCAAAATAGATTGCATTTCAATAATTGTTGATATGTCAATAATATTGAGAGGCTTGCTTCCTACCAGTGTCGATCCTGACTATTTTAAGGCCCCTCGGTGAAATCTAAAAAATGGGCCACATACCAATAAAATCATCCCCACTTCATCCCAAAATAAAAATCAGAATTTTAAAAATTCATGATTTTTATGTCTTCGTTATTTATTTATTTATTTATTTATATTTTTTTCCTCTTCGGTGGGTGGAGAAGAAATGAAGGAATATATTTTTTTTTTTTACAACTTAACCCATAACAAAAACTCACATCATATATTTAGGGTCCCTAGACATGACAGGCCCAGGGCGGGCGCCCACCCCTGACCCACCCCAGGGCTGCCCCTGCTTCCTACATGGCATAAAATTATACTTGATAGACAGCCAAATAAAAAATATGTCTCCAATGCTTCTCTTGAAAAATACAATTTATTAATGACTTATCTAGTTATTTTATTCTTTATTCTTTATTATTTTATTTTTAACTAGACAAATTGTTTAACGTTTTTTTTTTTTTTTTTTTTTTGAATATTTATCTCCAATGCTGAGTCAGCCTAAATATAGCTGTCTAACAGAGCCTCCAAAAGTAGACATTCAATTTGATGGTGTCTATAAATTTTTTTACCACATCAGCTTGACATTAAGTAGCAATAATTGCATTGGAGAGATATTTTTGGAATACAATGTCTATTTGTCCTATGTGGTATATAATTTTTTCACAATCTATTATAGCATTGGAGATGCCCTAAGGCTGGCCCAGTTTCACCCTTATAATAAAAACAAGACCACATTTCTCATAGCCAAGCCCGCAACAAAATCAACCAAGAATTGGGTGGGCTTAGTCCATGGCTATATATATATACACAACCCATATCAAAATCCAAATAGGTGATCCATTGATGAATAATCCTTATGAATTTAGTATAGTTGTGTATTAGAAATCACACGATACTGTACAAATTATTAAACTTTATAATCTCTTTTGAGTAGTTGTACATTATGTTTCTTCCTAAAAATCAATTCAAATAAAACTGAAATTTCTATGGGGAATATAAGTTACTTACAACAAATAGGTGTGAAACAATGGTTTTCCTTATTCAAAGATGGTACCTGGAGGCACGACACGAGCTGTTAGTCTGCCTTCCAAGCATTCTTGCAGGATTAAGTGACCCAAATCCGAATTGTCTCGGCTCAAATCTGAATCTGAATCCGCTTTCGCAGTCAATTCCTTGAGTTGGCTTGCTCTAACGCGCACCTTAACCCACAAACTAGTCGATGGTTGTTCAAGCCTTGCTAGCTGATCGTGATCATCATCATGGTCCAGCAGAAGTGGATGCACCACCCGGTTCCTCCCTAACCAATTTCCCATCCTCTTTGTTTCCACTACGTTGTGTGGTTATTTGGCTTCTTATTAATCGCTGAATATTAATATGGAAGAATGTAATGTAAGCATGGATGTTGAGTACACACTTTAGAAATTAATCCAATAACCTTATCAACTACGTAACGCAACCAACCAACCTTCAATATTTCATTCTAAATTAGTACCATTCTTTGAATACATTTTTTTTTTCGGTATCGAGGATCCCGGATTTCGTCCAGGCACCCATCATCCTATCCTCCCCAACTACGTGACTCGCCGTGGCCCCCGACCCACACCCCCGGCCACACAAATCAGAACTCGCCTTTGCGTGGATAAGATTCAAACAGCTGACCTGGTAGTTACTCATACCCCAAGCTCGTTCTTCCACCAGCTGAGCTAGTGCCCTGATGGTTGACCACAATGCAATTGACAAGAGTAGAACCACGGCCTTGGACCACCAAGGCATCCACCTTGTGGTTCTTTGAAAACATTATTGCCAATTTTTAACACACATTATAATCTTGGTAAGCTACGCGTGAGACGTTATAGTTATTAATTAATCGATTTAAAATTTCATTGATGTATAGGTAAAGGTTTTCAATAAACAACTCAACTTTCGTCATTTGGTTCACATAATTGCATTATTTATTCAATGTACAATCGACAGAGTTGGCTATTTTTGCTATTTTCCATTACTTAATTCTCTCAACATGCTTCTAGCAGATAAGATAGATAATTCATCAGTTGATGTGAGAGGAATAATTTCCGCATGAATTTGAGGAGGTAAAATGTACAGATCGTATTCGTAAGCGTAACGCATAGTTGTTGTTGACGAACACGCGCGCCGTGATGGGTGGCTAGTTGTCGGTTATTGAAGAAAAGCAAATGCTGGAGGCAGTGGACATGACGTGAATAACTTTGAAGATAAATTTTAATGCATATAACATGTGTAAATATGGGTTTTGTGGATGGTCGATCTACAATTACTTGTTGGGGATTTTGAATCGATGAACGTGGAAACTTCGTTTCTAATACGTACTCACCCATAACTCATAGCAATTAATAATGTCAATATAACAGAAAAATAAATGAGAGAATAAACAATCACAACACAAGATAAATATGGAAAACCCAAAACAGGTAAAAAACCACGAGCCGTCAGGACGACAAAGAAAGTTCTACTTTATGATAAATTGTTACACCATATACTCTAGGATTCTCTCTCTCACCTCAACCTCAAACCACACTCACAAGATCCTCCCTGAGTACCTCCACAATATCCCCTAAGTTTCCCCTGAATATCACTTACGGATCTCTAACTTGATCCACCGATATTCTCTTAGATCCCTTCCCGGATATTCCCTAGGGTCTCCTCCGGATCTCACCACACTCTCTCTGATGTTACATGGTGTTCTTTTCTCTACACCCAAATAACCTAATTACAAGGTTCTACACTTCTATTTATACTGATTACAGGGAGTTAGGAACTAACAAGAAAATCCTTCTCCTACACATACAAGGCTTATTTGTTCCACATAAATACTATTTCCTATTTATGACAAGTATTCTTGTAAAGAGAAATTCTCTTCCTTCAAACAAAAGGCTTTCCTGTTCCGCATGAAGACAAACCCTTTTTCCTTTTCCATCGAAGACTTCCTAATCCGCGTAAATTTTCGTCCAACCGCTGTGAGTCCCGCTATCTGCAGTACAGCGTTTTCCACAACAGAAACCACTAGATGTCGACCGCTGTCATTACCGCTGTGCAATCCACAACGCAAGGCACAACAGTCCTTCAATTCTTCGCGAACAATGCTTCGATCGCTAAAGCCATAGCAGCAGTGACAGCAGTTTTCCTTCTTCTTCGGCTTTCGTCTTCAATCCTTCCCTCAAACACCTAATCCAACTTTCAAACGTATCCCATGTCTCTAGGAAGCTCTACATCAGTTGAGTCTCGTTTGGTTAACATTCGGTTCATTCGAGAATACGAGCTAAAACCTAACATTAATGTGGATCGAGTCTGATACAAGTTAGACCCAAGCAACTTGGTCTAACCCGTTGAACCAAGAGTGTCGACTACTCTTTTAACCAGCAAAAAAGATAAGAGCAAACAGAAATAGAGAATGAAATGGTGAGGAGACAATTTTTAGCTTTATGTTTGCTTGGGCAAAGCATTGTAATGGTAGCAATATGGTTAAACTGAGGATTCAGGCAATGTGAGTATGGAAAGGAATCAAGAAGAAATAGAACTTATGGTGATTTGAGTGATTTGAGCTTGAACTTGGGATGAGTTTCAACACGCAATATGCTTTCTTCTGTCTAGAAAAATTAGAATCCTTTCTCTATGACCAGAGAGGTTTATTTATAGGCTTCCTTCCCTTCAACTACATGAATCGTGGAGGATCAAATCAACCTGAGCTTGTATTTTAAAGGATTGAAGTCTAGTCAAACTCACTTCATGTTATCTAGTAACAACCGAAACCAGACCAAGTCAAATGGCTTATCTCCACTGACAAGCTCTTAGGTCTACCCGTAAAGTATGGGCTTGACCCGTATTAAATGCTTATTCTGTCATGGGTTTAAAAGTTGGGCCTAATGCCTGATTTTGGCTAAATGGTGGTAAAAGACTAAAAGGTTACCATCAAACATTTATGAAATAACCTGCAATGGTGATATATAAGGGCCCGTCCTGCAAGCTGTTTTCGGTTGTTGATTTTTGAAAATAAAAATGAAAATGAAAACAGTGTTTTTGGTTTCAGTTTCGAAATTCGAAAACGCGTCTGGTAGCATATACTGAAATCCGTATTTTAAAAATTAAAACTAGAAAAACGCGTCTGGTAGGCTAACCGAAAACTATCGAAAATTGAAATATCAATTTTTACATTTTGTTTAATATTATAACAATTACAAACAAATTGATTAAATAATTAACTAAAAAAAAATTGTAATGTAATTTATAAATTAAACAAAAGTTAACAACTAAAAAGGAAGAGGAAGAAGAAGAAGACCAGCTGAAAAAGAAGACCAGATCGACGGCAGCGAGTGGCGATCGTCGGTGAGAGGCAATGCAGAGCCGATCGGCGGCGAGTGGAGAAGGAAAAGGAAGAAGAAAAAGAAGAATAAGAAGAGGAAGAAGAAGAAGAAGACAAGATCGACGGCGAACAGAGGAGGAGGAAGAAGAAGAAGAAAACGACGGCGGCGGCGAGCGGTGGCAATGAGTGGCGATCGGCGGCGATCGAAGGAGGAGAAGAAGATGAAGAACTGGTTCAAGACAATCTGAGTTTTTTTAAAAAAAATTGAAGAAGAAAGAATGAAGAAGGAAGAAGAAGGAGAGTGGAGGACGAAGAAGATGAAAGAAGTCAGTGGAAAAAAAAAAAGTTTTATTAAAATAAAATATATATTAATGATATGGGGCCCACTTATTTAATGATATGGACTCACTTCATATGGAAAACAAAAAAAAAATTCAAGAAAAACAAGTTTTTTTTTTTTTTTTTTTTTCAAAATTTCCACTTTTAACACTGGTTTTGTTTTTCATTTTGTTTTTGTATTTTGAAACTAAAATGAAAAACAGTTACCGAACACGAATTCGAAATCATTTTTAGAAAACAAAAACAAAAACAGGCTGCAGGACATGCCCTAACTTTTTATAGAATACTTTTACTATACTATCACTACAATAAATTTTGACTTTCCCTACAAACCATATTCGTCTGGAAAGATCAAAATTCGTAGGGAAAGGTTTTGCCCGACGAAAAAATTTCGTCGAGACATCATGGTCAAGAAATGTTTTGCCCGACGAAATTTTGAGTTTCATCGACTAAAACTAGTTTTAGCAAACGAATTTATAACCTTAGTTGACGAAATACATTCATCAGCTAAAACCTTAGTAGACGAAATAAATTCATCGGCTTCGTCTGCTAAGGTTTTAAAAATTAATTCACCGTTCGGCCATCCCACTGTCGACCGCTGCCGGCCTACCCTTGATAATAATGACAATTAATTGTCAAGTCATTATGAGGAATTGAACTTGCAACCTCAAGTCAAAGTGGTAAAGCCTTTACCGTCTGACTACAACACTTGATCTGTTAACAATTGCACAATATTTATATATAACCTATATGATATGAGTTGTTAGAAATTAGAACAAAAAACTTGTTAGATAAATTTAAATTTATTCAACTAATCAAAAATCTAATTTAAATGACAAACATATATTGAAAAATATTTATTGGATTGCAAATCGGGTTTGGTGATAATGTTTTTTTGTCAATTTCTGTTATTTTGATCAATACCTCAAAGTGATAATCAATTGAGATAGTGCTAATCGGGATACGGATACGGCACGATATGGGGATACGGTAAATCTTCAAAAACTATGATACAGATACGGATACGACAAGATACGTCAATTAAAATAAATATATTTATATTTAAAAAATAATAATATATGAAAACAGATTTGATAATTCATTCAAAATCATAACATATTCAAAATCCAATTAAAACATGTTACGTATCCTCCAAGCATCCCCCAAGTATCCCCCAAGTATCCTCCAAGCATCCCCCAAGCATCCCCCATGTATCCTCCAAGCATCCCCCAAGTATCCACCAGTCAAACTTGTGAAAAAGTCAAATGATACGCCATTTGGCATATCGGATACGTATCCTGGAGTATCCGAACTAGATACGAGTTACCTCCACCGAATGGAGTATCTGTGCTTTCTAGGATAAAACTTTTTTTTATAAGTGTATAGTATATATTTTCTTTAATCAAAGTTTTAAGTACTGGGTGTCCACCACTAATTAATTAGTTTGGTGGTGGTGGATTTATCCAAAAAAAATTAATTTTAATTAATTAACTTTTATTATTTTTTAGCATATATATATATTTAATTAATTAATTAATTTTAGTATATATGTTTTTTAATTTTAATTAACTTTTCCTTTCAAATACAATGTTTGTTGGGAAAATTTTCCATTAACTTTTCCTTACGAATTTTGAGTTTTGTGGGGAAAGGTTACCTTTTTCGACGAAACTCGTTTTGTGGGGAAACTTTTTTACCGTTAGCCAACGAATTTTGAGTTTTGTGGGGAAAGGTTACCTTTCCCGATGAAACTCATTTTGTGGGGAAAGGTTGGGAAAATTTTTGTACCTTAGTCGATGAATTTTGAGTTTTGTGGGGAAATGTTACCTTTCCCGACGAAACTCGTTTGTGGGGAAAGGTTGAGAAAATTTTTGTACCCTTAGCCGACGAAATTTGAGTTTTGTGGGGAAAGGTTGGGAAAAATTTTATACCCTTAGCCGATGAACTTTGAGTTTTGTGGGGAAAGGTTACCTTTCCCAACAAAACTCGTTTTGTGGGGAAAAGTTTTGTACCCTTAGACGACGAATTTTAAATTTTGTGGGGAAAGGTTGCCTTTCCAGATGATACTCGCTTTGTGGGGAAAAGTTGCCTTTTCCGACAAATCTTGTTTTGTCTCTTAAAATTTTGTCTAAAAAGACAAAAATTCTTGTAGAGTATCAAGCCATATTAAACTGTGGTAAGTGACTGTCTTGAATATATCAAGTCAGCATGTTCAAGATTCAAGAATCAGCCGGCATGATACCAATTGCAACATTTATAACGTTACTTTTAATGATGATTACATATTTTCATGAGTCCATAATCGCCACAAACATAAAATGGATGTTATATATTTAAAGCGGTGAATGTTATATAATATATATTTGAAATATTACATTTGGTGACAGACTGAATGAGTGCTCTTACCACGTATAAAGCCATATTGGGCGGTTATGTGAATACTAGACTTTACCTAAGTAGCGGATCCAAATCCTTGAATAAAACAGGTTAAGTTTTTTTTTTTTTTTTTTCTTAATTTAGAATTACCTAAAAAGTGTTTGCTGTCATGGGAAGAACATTTTTATTCAAAACTTGATAAACCTAATTTCATTTTTTTTTTCAAAGTTCCAATAGTTGTAGTTGTAGCTGAGCTGGGTAACCTCGATCAAACTCGGATACTCTAAAAATAGGGACTAATGAGTGCTGTCCTACTGGAATTGTAACTCTAAAAAGGTCACTATTTAGTGAGAAATGATGTCCCAAACGCCAACTAGCTAGTGGAAACACCTTTCTTTTTGTCTAATTCGAATGTTAATCCAAAGTTTTGTAAATTTTCATGAGCAAAAAGGTCCCCACCTTATTAATTTTACTTGCCCCAAAACATTGTATGCATCTTTGTGCTTAGGACCATCGTCATCATCATCACCAATCAAGAAGTTTTTGAAATGTAATGAGTGCATGCCACCGAAAGATGTGAAATATTAATACATGTTTTATGTCCTCAACCATTCATCAAAACCATACGATCTATATACCCTTTGTTCAATTGTAAGTTTAGACATTCCTTTGAATTTGAATTGCACCCACCATTCATATAAAACGTTTATTACAGAGATATATCTAGATCAATGTGTGTACATATGTATAATGTTTGATTTCAGCAGACATATTAAAGATTATCACCAGGTCGTGTTAGTTTTTTTTTTATATAAAAAAAAAAAGGTTTATTCTGTGGCATATTTTGGTTTCTAACTCTCTAAGCAATCGGACTCTTTATGATTAATGAGTCGACTTTCGTTTTCATGGAAATTATCAGAATCTCTTTGGTCTCCCTCTTGATCTTTAGAGGGGATACCAAAACGACGACATTTAGAGAGTCATAGATGAAAACGACATTAATTCTGTTGTTTCTTATGTACTTCTCCGCCATGAGAAAATCTTCACTTGAGACGGTCTCACCAATGAGACCGACGCATCGAAGATTTTCTCCACCGCCAGATTGCATATTTACAAATAGATTAATGTGGATCTTTGTAGCCTCCAAACCTTCTCTTCTTTTAATGCCAGAGTCAATCGAAAGTGGGCTCCACTGCTTAAAAATAAAAGGTTAAAAAGAATGATAAATGATGTGATCATTGACCATCTAACCCCTTGACGATCATGATCCATCGATTCAGTCAAACTATCCACTTTTTTAACCAAAACGTTGACCTACTTTTGTTCCACTACTTTTTTGATTTTGGCTTATATCAACGGTCAAGAATCATCAACTCAACATTCTCACAGTACCTATCACCGTCAAATAAATAAGAGTGGGCCCATCTCAATATAAAAAGTTAAAAACCACAAAATTAAGATTTTCGGATGGCAAGCAAAGGATACTTGTGTCGGCTGTGGAGATGGGCTAGCTGATGAGGGAAACCTTCAAGAAACCTCATACCGACTCTATATACCTTATCACAATTTTTCAAGATTCCATGACATAAATATTACATTTTCTTTCTTCATATATTCACCAAAAAGGAAAACAAAAACCTTCAACATCAATCGAGAACAAGATCGATCGATGGGAAATTGTCTGTTCAAAGGGTTTGCAGAGATGGAGGAAATGATAAAAGTAGTGACACCAAACGGTGGAATAATGGAGCTCTACTCACCAATCACAGCAGAGAACATAACCAACGAGTTTCCAGGCCACGCCATTTATCGCACGCGTGACATCCTCTTCTCTCAACCTCTCCTCCACAACGAAGACCTCCACCCAGGAGACCTCTACTATCTCCTCCCACTCAACAACAAATTCAGTACCAGACAAAACAACAACAACAACCAGCGTTCCACCTCCTCATCGACATCGTCATCTCTCGTCACGCCGTATCGTATGTCATTTGACAATCACAAGATGTTCAAGAGAACAGACCCTGAAGTGTTGCCGAGGTATAACAGCAGTGGTGTTTGGAAAGTGAAGCTTGTTATAAGCCCGGAACAGTTGGCGGAGATATTGGCACAGGAGACTCGAACTGAGGCGTTGATTGAAAGCGTGAGGACTGTGGCCAAATGTGGTAATGGGGTCTCTGCTTCTTCGGTGGCCAGTTCGGATCAGTGGAGTGTGTCTAGTAGTAGGAAGGGATCGGCATAGAATACAGCTTCAACTCTGTATCTGTATTTTTTTACTATAATCAGGTAGGAGGCCTAGCTATAGCTAGTATTCTAGCTCGTACCATGCATGTAAAATTATTATTAGTATTATTATTTTAAATTAATTATTAATTCTCGGTTTGCGTTTTATTCAATATAATTATAAATTAACTTTTTAATTGCAGAGTCATGTAATACAGATCTTCATTAATTTTTCGGTCTTTTTGAGGCAAATTAATTGTATAAACTCATATTTTACAGAAAAATGAAAGCAGTGAGAATGATTGGAAAGATTGGTTAAAGAAAATTTTGTGAGAATAATGTTTGGGTAATGATCAATCAGTACCCAAATTACTGACCCCATCAATAGAAGTATAGCACGTGGCCCAATTTGTGAGATAAATGTAGAAAGTAAAAGAAAAAAACCGCGTTCTATACTCCCATTAGTGGGATTAGTATTTTGGGTACAGTACCCAAGCATTATTCTCACAAAATTTTCTTTAACCAACCTCTCCAATCATTCTCACTGCTTTCATTTTTCTGTAAAATACGAGTTTATCTAACCGATATAATTGGTCTGGTCAGATTTAGTTTGATTCTTCTAATAATTAACCTGATTTGATGTTATTAGGAAATAAAAGAAAAGACAATATGAGGTAGGTCGGGTGGTAAATCTCTCACACATGTATCACGAGGTTGTGGGTTGAAGTCATCCACTCCTAAAAAAATCTCGAATTTATGTAATGATGTATATTTAAAATAATAATAATAAAAGAAAACGGCACGTAATCTCAGTTTCCTTTCATAAATCTTTAAAAACAGAAGTACATTAGGCCAGTTTGCTTTCTTTCTTTTTTATGAAAGAATTAGGCTTATTTTCTTGGTGGGCAGAGACTTCACCAAGTAATATTAGTATATTACAAGTATATTACGTACGAGTTAAGTACATTAATTAGCCTATAATCATATGTATTTTCATAAAAATTCAATTTCACCGATCAATCGGTTGTTTTTGTTTATATGTTTCAGTTAAAACTCGAATAATAATACAGTAATTTCTCTTCAAAATTGATCCAGTTTGAATCATTTCAGTCTTTTTTGGTTTGCTTTTTATGAAAACCTGGTTCGGATACTAAATTTCAATTTGTATTAACCAGCTATCGGTGTTTTCTTTTAAGAACCTGGACCAGAAACATGATCCAACATCAGCATTAATCTTTTGTCTAGACCAAAATTGCTTGTATTTCCTTTCAAATATAAGAATTGATAGCCATGTCCATAAAATAACTGTTTTTTTTTTTTTTTTTTCAAAGAGAGAAGAAAATTCAGACAATTCTCCTGTAAGTATTCTTCACGATGCAATAATACAATGTGGAAATGGTGGGAAATATCACTTTTTTAAAGTGGTTTTGTAAGAAAGTAACCACTTTAATAATTTAAGTTTGAAAGACACCTATTATGGTGAACGGACAATAATGCCCTTATTTTACACACATTCTCTTACTTTGAAGTTTTTTTTTTTATTCTTTCATCTTCTTCATAGAGGTCTGTTTAACAGATCTCTAATGGAAGTTAAACATCATTGGATAATTAGTTTAATGGCGCTAAGCAGACGCATTCGGGGTTTTGGTTTGATTTGTGTAGGAGAGGATGAAGATCTGGGAATTTTGAACTGATTGAAAAGGCTCGGAGACTATTTATAAAGTCTCAGAGCCATAGTTAAAAGGCTTGGAGACTATTAAAAAGTCTCGGAGCCAGTGTTAAAAGGCTCGAAGACTATTTACAAAGTCTCGGAGATACAAAATTAACAAAACAAAGTTGATGGTTAAAAAGGCTCGAAAAAGTCTTGGAAAGCATATGAATAGTCACAGAAAACGTTAGAAAAGTCTCGGAGAGCATATGAAAAGTCACAGAAAACGTTTGAAAAGGCTCGGAAAACGTTATAAAAGTATCGGAGATGCAAAATAGAAAGGATAGGAAATCGTTTTAAAAGTCACGGAAAATGTTAGAAAAGTCTCGGAGATGCAAAATAGAAAGGATCGGAAATCGTTTTAAAAGTCACGGAAAAGTCACGGAAAACGTTAGAAAAGTCTCGGAGAGCATATGAAAAGTCACGAAAAACGTTTGAAAAGTCTTGGAGAGCATATAAAAAGTCACGGAAAACATTTAAAAAGGCTCGGAAAAGGTTTTTTTTCTCTCAAAGGTTTTCTCTCAACTTTTCAAAAAGCACAAACCGACAAAAAGGGTATTTTTGTCTGGTCACCTAAATAGGTGCTTTTTAAACTTAAATTAGTAACCCGGTGACTGTCTTACAAAAAGCGCCCCAAATGGTGCTATTAAATTTTTGAACCCCAATACAATATCAATTCTATTAATTATCTTTGTGACTCAAACTTGATCAAGACTTCAAGATTAAAGAGCTTGTGAGTTATTGCCTTGTTGGCACCCACTAGTGTTTTTTTCTTCATTTTTTTTCAAACTATTATAATATTTCATTTTTTTTTTTTGTCATTATTTGGGCCGGGTTTTGTAAGAAACTCATCACATTACTAATTCACATTTAAAAGGCACCTATTTAGGTGACCAAATAAAAATACTTTTTTTTTTTTTTTGGTCACTTTGTGTCGTTTTCAAACATAGAGAGAAAACAATAGAGAAAGAAAGAAACCGCTGCAACAACATACGCATGAAAATCTGACGGCGAACTCACCGGCGGCGATGCTACAGTCCTGAAGTCGACAAGAATCTGCAATTGATAGTGGAATATGAATAGGTTTGTCAATTTTGAATCTCCGAGCTTTTTAACACTGTCTCCAAGCCTTTTCAATAGTAACCCGAGCTTTTTTAACGAATATGAATAGGTTTGTCAATTTTGAATCTATGAGCCTTTTAACACTGTCTCCGAGCCTTTTCAAACACTATCTGAGCCTTTTCAACAGTAATCTGAGCTTTTCAATTATTATTATTATTATTTTTTGTATCTGTGGGTGTCCGTGCCAGCTTGCGCGCACCTCAACTAATCCCACGAGGCCCTGAAGTTAACAGCAGGGTAAACCTCCAGTGACCCCAAGAAAAACGTGGTTGCCAGGGATCGAACCCAGGACGTCTAAGTTTACGGCTCGCCCCAGTGACTAGTGGCACCACCCCTTGGTTTGTCAAATTTGAATCTCTGAGCCTTTTAACACTGTCTCCGAGCCTTTTCTAACATTGTCCGAGCCTTTTCAACAGTAATCCAAGCTTTTTAATTTTTATGAATAAGTTTGTCAAATTTGAATCTCCGAGCCTTTTAACACTGTCTCCGATCATTTTCTAACATTGTTTGAGCATTTTTAACAGTAATTCGAGCTTTTTAATTTTTTATGAATAGGTTTGTCAAATTTGAATTTTCGAGACTTTTAACACTGTCTCCGAGCCTTTTTAACCATTAGCTTTTTTTATTAATTTTGTATCTCCGAGACTTTGTAAATAGTCCCTGAGCCTTTTCAATTAGTCTCTGAGCCTTTTCAATTAGATTCAAAATTCACACAATCAGCTTAAGGTTTACAAAAGACTCGAAGAACAAATGAAAAGGAACTCAATTAAGGTTTTAAATTGAAAAAAAAAAAAACTCTGGGCCCTGAATGCATCTACGTAGCGCCACTAAACTAATTATCCAATAAAGATGCATTGATAATGTTATAATGTTCGACTTCCATTGGAGGTCTGTTAAACAAACCTCTCTGAAGAAGATTAAAGAATAAAATCTCAGAAAACTTCAAAGTACAAGAATATGTAAAGTAAGGGCATTTTTGAAAATCACTTACTTTAGTGCCTTTTAAATTTAAGTTATTAAAGTGGTGCTTCACATGCAACACCAACTCAAAAAGATGATATTTCCCACCATTTCCATATTTCAGAATTGGGTCAAGGTGTATGATTCGAACTTACACCCTCCTAGAAGTAGGTGTGACTTGTTAGGGACTTACCACGTCAACCCCATCTTGTCCGTACCCACCATTCCACCGATGTTATTTTGAAAACAAAAAGTAATAATTACGATCATAATCCTTTACTAAGCTATGTTCAACTTTTCAACATCTGCATATATACATGTGTCATGTCACATGTGACAAAATTAATGGTTAATATTTATTTATTTTTATTTTTTTTCTTTACCATCCATCTCAAACAATATCATTTCGGGTAAAATGAAGTCCCAAACCTAGTCACTTTATGACATTTCTATTTGCCATGCTTCTCTTATTTCTTCTCTGCACAAATCTTCTGGTTCAGGGAGAAGAATTTTCATCCCATGAAAACAACACATTTAAAATTTTCTCTACAACCAAACTTGACTAATCTCATATCATTCTTCAAATCATAAAATTAAAATCTGAAAACTCAATCTTAAAAAATCACGAAATCTCAAGTTGATCCCAAACTAATTTACATATTCGATCAGGCTTCAAACAAAATCAAACCAACATATGTGTGCCTCTAATCCTCTCTTTCGATTTTCCAAGAAACATATCTGATCTAGTTTTCTGATTTTGAAAAAAAAATAAAAATTTGTCGACGGAATTTATGGGAGATCCAACTACAAGAAGATGAAAGAAAAAAATTCTGTTGCTGGAATTTATGGGAGAAGCAACTGGTTTTTTTTTTTTTTTGGGACAAAGCAAGTGGAGAGATGATGAAAGGGCTCTATTTCTCATACATTATATTATTTCAGCTCAAAAAGATATAGTTATTGTTAGAGGTGTGCATTTTTGGTTTGGTTTGGGCTTAAGCTCAATGTCAAACCAAACCAAGCTAAAATGGTTCGGTTTAGCTATATTTCGAACCATCAATCCAAACCAAACTAATGTGATTTTCTAAACCGATTCAAACCAAACCCAAAAAGGTTGGGGTGGTTTGAATAGGTTTATCAGTTTAGATCGATTTGAGCTAAAAAATCATTTTTTATATTATATTATAAAAAAATATTTAAATAAAAAAATCATAACAGAAAATAGTAATTATATATTAATTAAAAGCATGTTTGACAACATCTATGCTCTTGAAACCCTAACGAATCAATCAACCATAAAAATTGCATCAAAATAAATTAATAAACTATAAATAACGTAATTGGTTTTATTTTTAGTTTTACTTTCTAAAATATGTGGTTCAGTTTGGGTTGATGAATTATTTCACATAACCCCAAATCGAACCACCTTTAATCAGACCCATTTTTTAAATTTATAATCGAACCAACCCAAACTTTATAGGTTGGGTTAGTTGGTTTGGTTCGATTAGGCAGTTTTTTGTACGCCCCTAGTTTTGGTAATCAATGACAAAAAAAAAAGTAAAATAAATTTTGGCCATCCAATTTTATAATGGCCACGTGTATGCAGATGCTGAAAAGTTGAGCATAGCTCAGAAGAGAAAAAACCAGTGGAAGATCCTTATCCAATAATTACATCCAAATATCAGACTAGATTAAAACTAAATAGATGCTCAAAATCTCCAATTCATGCCATGGCCGCACACCAATTCGGCCCAATTTACTGTTCAAGCCCAACATTTGTTGAACGTTGCAAACAATGGATTAGATTTGGCCATTTAATGTGTCAAAGCCTAGCCCATTTTGTAATGGTGGTAAAATGGGTCGGACCCGGCAGACCAAGTCTAGCCAGCCCAGCCTGACCAAAAAATCAGGCCTGGCCGCAAAAGTAAGGCCTGCAGGCCTCACATACCGGCCTATGGCCTGTGGCCATTTATTTATATATAATTTGTGGTCAACGGACTCTTTTACATTATTATTTTTTGCCATTGGAATGCCCAGCTATGTTCTCAGTTTTCATTATTTTTTATTTAAAAATTTCTTTATAATATTTTAATTGAAGAAAAAAAATTATCAGGTGATTTGTTTAAGCAAGCCGACCTGTTGCGGTCTGTCAACACGGCCAGCAGGCCGTGCCTCGGCCCAGGCCAGACCTCCCAATTTCTTATCAGGCCAAGCCTGGCCCGGCCTGTTTCCCACTTCAGGCCTTTTTGTGCTTGGCCTATTAAGCGCCCAGCACCGTTATTGGGCCAAGTCAGGCCAGGTCAATCCATTTTACCACCATACCATTTTGCGAGTCCAATTATTTTGCAATAAATTAGTAACTACAACTTTTAAATGTTGAAATTCATGAATAAAAATTTATTTAATTTACTTTTATCAATTTTAATATATTTTAATAGTAAAAGTTCAATTTCAATATTAACTTTTTTCTAAAAACGATACCTTTTAACCCAAGTTATAATTTTTAACACACCTAGTCACTAGAATTGTATTGGAAGACAATGACATTTCACATCGCAGGGGACATGGGAATCGGCACACATGTCAATAAATTCCGAGAAGGACGTAATGTTGAAAGGACGATTTTTTATACACGAGAATATAGGGGGATATTCGAGCTAAAAAGGATTTTTGGTCATATTGTGGAGGGGCCAATTAAATCGATCGGGTCATTTCATGCATGATGCATGCCCAAATGCTCAATCAGCAACGTAAAATGGAATCGTAGAAGAAAACAAAGTGTATGGGCCACTTTGAACACGTGGTTTTTGAAGTCTTTCCATGCCCATGCATTATAATAAAAAAATCAACTTTCTCCATTCGGCCCCGCCAAGCTTTGATAACGCATAGGACTCTGCGAGCATATATTCTTCACCAATCCAAATGGAATCACACGAAAAAGTTTTGAGATTACTTTTGCTTACCTCCCTTGAAGGGGGTGAGCATTACCCCCCTCCCCAACACTTGACATGTGTCAAGGGAGGGGTATTTTAGTCCAAAAATTGTCATGTATTTAGATCAAAATACCCTCTCCCTAGACACATATCATGTGTTGGGGAGGGGGGTAATGCTTACCCCCTTTGAAGTGGGGTGAGTAAAAATGGACTCAAAAGTTTTCCTAGTACGGGGCCTATAGCTAGAAATGTAAATTTTCATGTCTATCAAACCCTAGCTAGATAGATAGGGTCAAGCTATTGTGCTAGCTTAAGTGTTGCTCAGACCTTGCAATGGCTGATGAGAAAGCATAGAAAATTTAAAGGTAAAAGCATTAACTATCATAAAAATCTGTGATTATCAGTTAGTAAATAAGGATCTTAAATTCCTCAGAAACCAGCCATTTTTTGAGTACGTGCGCCCAGTACTCATAGTATATATACAAGTAACAACTTTTAAATTCTACATTTTCTGATTATGATCAAATCATGCACATATGATATTTCCTTCATTTTGCATTGCTATGATCTAAGCTTTTCTTGTCAACCTTCTACTACAAGAGTCTCTAACCCCACTTATAAAACTCGAAGAAAGACAAATGAAGTGACAACTTAGAATCTCCCACACCCGCTTCCTAATGAAGCTAGCTATCCCCAAAAGAAAAAAATATCTGAAAACGTGATTGAAATATATATATTTTTCTTTCTTTCTGAAACTACGTGATTGATAGAATTACGTTTGTGGAATCTATCAAATGGGGTCATTTTTATTTTTTTTTTAAAATAGTTACAGACTTTACAGCACCAAAAGACGAGAAAGACAAAGTGAATACATACATGATATATCAAGGTACAGCCCGGGGTCATTTTTATTTTTTTTTGAAAATAGTACAGACTTTACAGCACCAAAAGACGAGAAAGACAAAGTGAATACATACATGATATATCAAGGTACAGCCCAGACTCCAGAGGCAGAGAGCAAATTAGCTCCTGCATTTTTTTTGACAACGGAGCTAGACCCTATAATGGGCCCTAGATCATTCACTGGACACTGGTTACTAAGCAACCACATAAGGTAGAAAGAAATTGAAAATTTAAGTTGAAAATAGAATGATAGTGATGGAGAATATTTCCTGCTCAAATATTTTAGTGTCCCAACAATATTTTCTTCTATCTCTGTCAAATTAATAATGCTTTCTCCTCATTTTTCTTGTTGAAACGATTCCTGCTTATCATAAACCCCCACTGATAATGTTTTTCCAATTTTTTTTTCTTTTATTTTCTTTCTATCTCATCAATGATGATGGCGGCTATGGCTATACACAGAAGACCTCTAATATAATGGTTTTAATCGTGACTAAGAGAAGCAATTGATAATTTAAATAAGCTGGTTTATGTGCTGAGTTAGGGTCTAGGGGGTGATTTTTTTTGCATTTAAAACTCAATGGGTCTGAATTTAAATTATTAAGCTGTTTTATTTGTTTTTTTAAGTGGTCAAACAACTTAAAATAACAAATAAGAAATCTTGACTTTTAACTTAATACTAAATCACTGAATTGCATTTAATATATTTTCTTTCAAGATTATCCTACCAAAGATAACATATTTCTAATTTCATCATAATTTAATATTATACAAATTTATTTCTTTTAACTTATTACTTATGATAAACATCTAAAAAAAAAAACATTAATCACATTATAACTTTCAACACCATCGTTGAACCTTCAATTCTATTTTTTTTTTACATCAAAACCATTTCTAAATCATTATTTATCCTTCTTCTTTTTTTAAAAAAATCAATTGTTTATCATATCTTAATCATGAATAATATATTCCAATTATTACATAAAAATGGCTTAAGATTTGTTAAATTATTTTTATTTATTTGTTTGTATCGTATAAAATGAAAATACATAACAATTAATAATAACAAGGGTATAAATGTCAAATTACTTGTTTTTAAACCATTTTATATTTAAAAAAAAAAAAAAGCAAGTTGTCTGAGGTAATAAAAATGAAAATCAAACATGTCATTCAGATTCAGATTCCAGTCACTATTCAGTTTTTAGTAAAATTCAGAATTGTTCAGTCTTCAAATAAAAAAACAAACAACCCCTTAGTATCCTTCCATAACTTTGTTTTTTCTCGACTTTTTTTCAAGTATAAGTGAAACACCTACTTGTATGAGAGAAAAAAAAAAAAAAAAAAAAAAAAGAACAAAAAAAAGAACAAATCTTAATCATGTATTCTCTTTTATTCTTAGATACCACTAAATTGAAATAATTCTAAAAAAAAAATAAGGAGAAAATTCTGATCTGTATATACTATCGGTTATAATGAAAAATTAAGAGCATCTTCAATGCAAAAATGGTTTGCATCACAATATAAATATTGACATGTCAACGATGTCAGGAGACTTGATTCCTAGGTGGCATTAAAATAAAGTTGATAGACATCCAAAAGAAAAATTTGTTGCCAATACTACTATTAAAAATACAATTTATTAATGACTTATTTAGTTATTTTATTCTTTTTTATTATTTTATTTTATTTTTTTACCAGACACATTCTTAGTAGTTTTTTTAATATTTATCTTTAATGTTGAGTCATCCTTCAAAATAGTTGTTCAACCGAGCCTTCGAAAGTAGACATTCAAAGCATCTACGATACTACAATGGATTGTGACAATTTTATATGACACATGGGATAAATAGACATTGTGTTAAAATATTTCTCTCAAATGCAACTATTCTTTTTCAATGTCAAGCTAACATGGCAAAAACAATAATTATAGACACCGTCAACATGAATGTCTACTTTCAAAGGCTCGGTTGAACAGCTATTTTATAGGATGACTCAACATTAAAAATAAATATTAAAAAAAAAAACCATTAAGAATGTGTCTAGTTAAAATAAAATAAAATAATTAAATAACTAGATAAGTCATTAATAAATTTTTTTTTTTTTTTGGTGGTATCTATCTATTTAAAACCGGGTATTTTTTGAAGCTTTTCGCCTTTGGTAGGATTCGAGCCGTTGCCTTTGGTAGGATTCGAGCCGCTGACCTAGGAGTCATTTGCCCAAATCCCAAGTTTGTCCATCTACCAGCTGAGCTACACCCCTAGGGGCAATAAATTGTATTTTCAATAGTAGCATTGGAGACATATTTTTCTTTGGATGTCGATAAACTATATTTTAATATCGTTTAAGAAGTAAATCTTTTGATATTGTTGACATGTCAATGTTTATTGTGATGCAAGCCATTTTTGCATTGTAGATGCTCTCATGTTGACAGTGTCTATAATTTTTTTGTCACATCAGTTTGACATTGAACAAAAATGGTTGCATTGGAGAGAAATATTTTAACACAATGTCTATTTATTCATGTGACATATAAAATTTTCACAATTCATTGTTGAATTGGAGATGCTCTGAGCTGTCATTTTAAAAAGAAAATCAAAATGAGATTCTCTTTCAGCCTTTTTCTCAATTTCTTATAAGATGACCAGCAACAATTATTAGTTTATGTAATTTTTCATTTAGCCTTTTTCTCTATTTCTTATAGATGACAAGCAACAATTATTAGTTTATGTAATTTTTTAAAAAACTTATTCATCAGATTAGATTATAAATAGAATCAATAAAATTCCCACATGATGAATTAGTTGATCAGCAAAAAGACAAAACCCAATCAACCATTCAATCATGCATGACACTAATCAAGGCCCTATGTCCCTATATATACATTGAAACTAATTAATCAGATTTCTTGTAAATGCAGATCACCTTTATACAGGGGCGAATTTGAAATTTTTTTAAAGTTTACATATTTACATTTACTTCCCTTACACTATGTTTGGTTTGAAGGAATTGGAGAGAAAGGAAAGGAAATGATTTGAGGAGATTTCTAATTTCTTGTTTGGATGGTTAAATGAGAGGGAAAGGAAAATGGAGGGAAATGGAAGGAAATAGGGGGAATAATTTCTTCCTATTTTACACACTTTGGTTTCCATCCAAACTTGGGAGGAAAGGGAGGAAAGAGAGGGAAAAGAATCCACCATTAATAATTTTTTCAAAATCCCAAAAATAACCCTATATATTGTTGGTATTCATATTGTTAAAAGAAGGATATTTTCGTAAATAAAATAAAACCACTATCATCTCCTTTCCTTTCCTTTCCTCACTATCATTTCCTTTCCTTTCATTTCCTTTCCATCAAACCAAACATAGTGTTAGAGTCTTACATTTTACCCTTAATTTACAATTATATTTATCAAACTAACATAACTAAACACAAAAAAGTAAAACACATTAGAGTATCATACACAAACAAAATAAAACTTTTAAAAACTAAACACGTACCAACAAGCAGGAAGAGTTTCACTTCTATAGTTCTATCGTTCTATGTTCTCTCAAAATTTGTTAAAATTGAGATAGTTCGTGATTGTATTGGAATTACTTTTTTTTTTTCTTCTTCTTATCTAGTCATTATCTTTTAAAACAATTTATGTATTTTGTTTAGAATATGAATTTTGGGGGAACGGTTCATTATGTCCCATTTAATCTAAGTGTATCTTAAATTTTCAATCGATATAATTTTCTCGTATAGTCGAAGTTCGTTTAAAAAAAAAAAAAAAAAAAACTATATAATTAGTTTAGTCCACACTACCAAAAACCCTAGCTTCGCCCCTGCCTGTAAAATATAAGACAACATTGTATGTTCTTGGCGAGGCAAGCAGTTGAACCACACAATTTGAAATCCTTGGATTAAATTAAGGACTCAAATCATCTATCCAATATTGGTGTCCCAATTTGTGTCTAATCAACCAAATTGGGACATGTGTCTATATTTATAGAAAAAATTGAGAAAAATAATTAAATGTAGACACATGTCCTAATTTGGTTGGTTAGACATAAATTTGGACACTATTTTTGGACAGCTGATTTAAGTGCTTAAATTAAAAGGCTTCGATTCATCTTTTTGGGTACATTAATTATGCTTTGGGAGAAAATATTGTGTGGAACGGTCTCACCGACAGGTGGTGAGATCGTTCAATCAAGTTGTCTAACTTTTTTTACCACTTTAGTATTTTAAATTTTATTTTTGTATTTTTAATACAAAATGGACAATATGATTGGACGGTCTCACCACATGTCAGTTTGACCGTCCCATACAAGATTTTCTACTGCTTTGGATTAATCAGTAGGCAATTAGCATCTGTTACCAGCCCCAGCAGTCAGCAGACGCATCTTCTCTCATTTCATGTTTTCTAGTGGTCCCTTAATTACGATCAAAATATTCTCCTCTTCATGCATGATAATTTGTGAATTCAGCCCAGAATAATTGCTGTCTGATGGTAAATAACATTGCTTTTGAAAGATGCTTTCAAATTCTTCTTTTTAGTCCTTCAGAAAAAAAATAATATATATATATATAATTTAATTATTTTTCAATGAGCTGGCAGTTTACTACATATTAACGGGTAGTATTAAGTGTTAACATGTGTCCTAATAAAAGGAAAGACACATATTATATTTATTGTCCTTAATCACAATAAATACAGAAATAAAACAATAAATACACAGGTTAACATTATCATCAAAAGTAAAAGACTCTAAAAAATAAGTCTTTCATTTTAATGATTATGATATTATATATATTATTTGAAGTAAAATTATGATATCATATTATTAATTTACTATAAATTTATCAGTACAATAATTTAGCTGTTGTCTTAGTTTAATAAGAAACAAATTTGAAATTTGTAGTATTAGTGTTTATAAAACTCAATTGCTAGCGATTGACTTCTTCGTTCTATTAACAAATTGAAAATGATTAATAACAATATCAAAATTAGGATATTACCAGATTAAGGCTATGGGCCAGTTTGATATTTTATTTTATTTTTGAAAAGTTAAAATTAGATTATTTTATAATTTTGACGTAAAATGATGTTTGGTAAAAGTGTAAAACTTTCACAAATGATTAATTGATAATCTGACAAGTTTTGATAGTAATTTTGATAAATACGTGGGGGTTACTTTTTGAAAGTGATTATGAGATAATTTATTTCAGCATTTAATGAATATTTTAATATATCATTATTATAATCATCTATATACCTTATTTCATCTCAAAATTAAATGTTCTATTTAAATATTGATTTTATTTATAAAATCTTTTAATTGTTCTTATGGAAAAAAAAAAATCTAATTTAATATATATAACTAATGAAATAGGGTCTTAAACTCATGTATATTTTAGTCATTGTAACTAATCTCTGGATTTTGCAATAAAATTACCAAACATATGTATACTGTTTTTGAGCTATACAGTAGTTTTAAGAATACAATTAATCAAACATTTACTAATTAACTTCACAACGGATTATTTCTTTAGCACAATTAACATTAATTATTAAAAGGGTTACAACAATACCAAACTGGCCCTATGTTTGGGATTGCTTTTGTTTGAGAAATAATCACTTATTTCTCAAGTTTTGAGTAAATGGGTGTTTGGTAAACTTCCCAAAAGCAGCTTATTTTATAATTTGCTTCTCCAATACTTAGCCTTTGAAAAGTTAGCTACAGGTTGCTTTTCGAAGCTGATTATTAGAGAAATTGACCCCTTGTTTTTGAGATGTCTATAATACCTTTACTATTTTAATATAAAGACAATAACACCCTTATATTTAATAATGATATTTTTGATTTTGAATTAATAATATTGTAAAAAAAACTTAAGATTAATAAATTATTTTGTTTAAGAATCATACAGTGGTGGCCGCCCATTGCTCTCTGGTGGTGGCCACCACTGATGACGGAGGTCGAAGGGCGACTGACTACCTCTAGCGACGTCGAAGTCGTCGGAAGAAGCCAATCCTCCTTCGGCAGTGGATCGCGATTGAAGCCTCATGTATCTCCGGCATCTCCGTTTCGCGATTGAAGCCTCCTCCATTTCGCAATTGAAGCCTCCATCTTTGGCATCTTCGTTCCATCATGCCAGAGATGCCGATTCTACTCCGAAGAATACGGGACAAAATCTCATGATTTCAAAACTTATAAATCCGCAGCGAGGGATGAAGGATGGTGATGCTTTCGGTGGAGCTTGAGTTGTAGAGATTCCATTAATGAAGCTCTAGTGAGTGAGTTGACTCAATAGATTTGTATTGAGAAGAGCGAGTTGACTCATCAAATTAGTATTGAGATGAGCGAGTTGACTCAGCATAATATTTTTTTGAAATTATATATATTCAATGTTTTATATTTGTATTTTTTATTTTTTTTTAAAGTAGTAAAAAAATATTTGAATAATATATTACATTTTAATGTTTATTTTAATCATTTTCCATAATCAATTAAAGTTTATCAAATACTTTTTCCTTGCTTTTTTCTTAAGTTAATTAATTATACAATCAATTTATCAAACCCTTATCGACTAATCTTATAAACTGATTATTCCTTAAGTTAAGCTAAAAAACAGATCATTTAATAAGTAAAGCAATCCCAAATAAATAAGCTGCCATCAAGTCACACCGGCGTACACCTTTATTTCTATAGCATAATTTCCTCACGTTCTAATAGTGGATAAAATCTGCAACATGAAACAAAAATAGATCGGAATAGAATTACCTTACCATATCATAATTTGGTGCATGTATCAAATATTGTCCAAACTTTAATTACCATCATAAAAGAAAGGGTCAAGGGCCTGCACGACAATACGACATCAACAAATTATTTAATTGAATAATAAATCTTTCACACGAAACGAGAGAGATTGGCTGATTAAAACAATTAATTAATCTATCTCAAGTTGATTTCCATTCCTATGAAAGTTGACATGCTGATCTTGATTCATGTACGAGAAAACGAATAAATAATCGAATATTGCAGTCAACTGTTCAGCTTGACTAATATGTCATTGCTTTCCTCCACCGTAACTGCGGATGTCACCGTCATTGCAACGGACAAGATATGTTCCATAAATTGCACGAGATTAATACCTGCACGTACCCTTTGATTTCAATTTCGTGTATTATCGTTTTCAAACTTTGATTTTGAAAACAGGCAGTGGGTAGTAGTCCAATTCCACGAATTAATTTTAGAGACCAGCCGCTGCCCAGTGTAATGAATTCTGACCAATGTTCTAGTAAGCTCTAGACACATAGCACCTAGACTATCTAGGCGGCGTCACCGTCTAGGTCGTACAGCAGAGTTAGCCAAAACAACACCATTTTAGACTAAAACAGTGTTGTTTTAGGAAAAAAAAAAAATTATAAAAAAAATGTCGGGCGTTGAGTCCGTCTAGCCCACCTCGAATCCTGACCGTTTAGAAAAGCCGATTAAACCTTTCTCGTGGCGGCCGGATCTACCTAAGGCCAAGGCAGCCGCCTAGGCCGATTACTAGAACCATAATTCTGATTATTCTCGGCCAGCTGGCCTATATATCTACCCCTTAATGGATGCTTTGATAATGATGTTGTTGTTGTTATAAGGGAGTAACCTCTCACGTTGAACCAAGTCAAGACATGTGTGTGTTATATAAATAAGTAAACTTTAGACTTTATCCTCACAAGGCCTTTTTAATTAATTAAGGACAAAAGTGTGAGATTCGATCAATTGACTCAAACAGACAATTCACGAGAATCCTTTTAAAAAAACAAAACGTATAATGTCTCATGTGTGATGGGTTTGTGCATACAAAACTCATATCTAGATCTCTGCCTGACATGAGATACCTTGCATTCAAAGATGTGAAATCGAATATGTATGATTTCGTTTTGGGATTAGATATTATTATATTAATGGAAATGGAATCAAATTCCACCTAAAACTCAATTTGTTTTTTACTGCAACACAAATCCCATCCATATTTCAATTATTAATATGAAAATAATGCATTGCCTTCCTTGTCGATGCATAATTAGTAACAGACAATTTATAAAATGATGCATTTTTTGAAAGTAAAGGCGATGGCCAATGCACACCACAATCTTGTACACCGTGAGAAATGATAATTATAAGAGATAATTACTCCGGTGGCCATCGAAATGATGACACACGATCAAAATAGCTACTGGATTGGAAAGTTGCTCCAAAATGGCCATTTTTGACAAACTTTGTGACACTAATGGCTATTCCATTCAATTCCATCCAACTCCATCCAATTCCATCCAATGAGTAGCATTTTGGTAAATAAGGAGATGACATTAATTTATTTTAGATGTTTTTTTGAATTAATTTTTTCAATGACTGACATTTTGGTAAATAAGTGAATGATATTAATTTATTTTAGATGTTTTTTGGAAATCAATTTTTTCTTTTTTTGAAAAGAATAATTATATTTAGTATACATACATACATATATATATATATATATATATATATATATATATATATATATTTACACACACTAAATATAATTATTCTTTTCAAAAAACAAAAGAAATGGTTTAGATGTCTCTTCTTTGTTTTTTAGATTTTGTAGATTTTGTAGCCTTAATCTTCTTAAAAAAGAAAAAAGAAATATATATATACACACACACTAAATACAATTATCCGTTTCAAAAAACAAAAGAAAAAATTGATTTCCAATTTTTTTTTATAAATAAATTAATGTCATCCCCTTATTTATCAAAATGCCACTCATTGGATGGAATTAGATGAAATTGGATGGAATGACCATTAATGTCACAAAGTTATCCAAAAATGGCTATTTTGAAACAACTTTCCAATCAAGTGGCCATTTTGATAGCGTGTCATCAATTTGATGGCCACCGGGGTAATTATCCCTAATTATAAATTGCCCCAACTCAGATTTATTTAGATGCTATTATCTTAGGGTTATATACACTGGCATCGAAACTAAATCAGTTGTATGCTATCAATATATAATTAATGTTAACCATAGTCTAAAATGGTTTTGTGAAAAATGACGCTCATTCAGTTTGATAATATTTTACGTACGAGTCGCCGCCAAACATATAAAAAATAATTAAATATATTTATATTTAATGTTTTGCACCTATTTATATCGTGGACCACCCACATTTTAATTTTCTTTTATGAATTTACTCATGTTATAATTAACAATCATAATTTTGATATAGCTATGTCATGCATCTTCTAGACTTTTTTGAAAATATTTATTAATTCGGGATCATGTATTTTTTTTTTTTAAAACTATCGTCATTGGTAAGATTCAAGCCGTTGACTTGAGAATCATTTACTCAAACCCAAAACCCATCCATTTACGAGCTGAATTATACCCCTATTGGCTATGCATCTTCTAGACTTGAGCTGGCAAATTAATCAAAAAGCCTTTGGATAATTGGATCCACATCACACGATATTCACGTTGATTAATCAGTAATATGGGAACCTTCTGTTTTTTTTTTCTTTTTTCTTTTCTGGTACGATACTATAACTTATTCTTTAAAAGTTTTCAAATCCAATATTATTATTATTTTCACATTTTACTTTAGCATAATATTTTTATTTTTATTTTTTATTTTTAGTTCAGCTGGCGTTTTCCGTCCTTTAAATACACTTTAGACTTCTGAAAAGGTGACTACTTTTAACTTTATTCTAATATTTTGACATAGAAACGCTTAACTTTTAATTTTTTTCTAAGATAACCATCACATATTCATATTTGTTGATGTCACATATGATGATATATATCATGGTTTTGTATTCTCATTTTTATATATTATGCTTCCAATAATTGTATAAGTGAGACCTTTTTAGTGGGGTTGGTTTAATAACAGCTAAAATTTACAAGTAATGAACCAATAATCAATATATGTTTTGTGTTTGTACCTAATTTTTGTCGTTAGGTTATAATTCCGAACTTTTTACCAGCGAATTTGTGACTTGTGATATATTAAAACAAAATGTACTATAAGAACAATAATTAATGAGAACATTTAACTTAAAGATACGATTATATATATATATATATATATATATATATAGAATTAAAATTTAATAATTCTCTCATTTGAATTGAGAAATCTTTTTTTTTTTTTGGGTCCCTTAAAAGTTCATTTTGGGATTATGAACTATGCCTGTATAATTGGAGTTGGATTAATTATCAAACATTACAATTCTTTTTTTCTCTTAAAATGTTCTCTTTCTTTTCTTATTTTCATATTTTCTTTGAGAAAAGAGGTTGAATGTGAAATACTAACATTTACAAAAAGATGCGATTGTGGTCAAATTGTTTGTACTAGCACAAATAGTTTTCGTTTTAGTGGTAGGTATCATTATTAATTGAAATTGTAAGTTTGAAAACTCCTTTGTTTTTTCCAGATGCGTAAAGGGGTTGAATGGGCCATAAAAAAACAAAAACCTCCCAAAAAAGAAAAAAAAAAAAATGGAAAATCGGTGTAAAAACTGTAAAAGCGTTAGCGTTTGTCTTGTAATTAAGTAGAATGTTTGGTTAATCTGATAAATGTTTTGTGACAAAATGGTGACATTTCACCATTACCACGACCACTCTAACAATAACATGATTGCTTCCCATGCAAACTTCCACGTCTTTCTAGATGCTTTTCCTGCCCATTGGCATTTTAACTTGTAACTAAATCTTCAACAAAAGACTCAAATTGATCCCTTGAAAGTGCTGTAATTAATATTAATTTTTCAACAAATCCCACACTAAGCAATTTTTTTATTTTTTTATTTTATTTTGAAAAGCAAATCTCTATTTAATATATATATTACGTTTCATATGGGATTGAGAGGGGGTGGGGGTTGGGGGATTCAGGATTGAGTAGTACAAAATTATTATAAAAATTTTATTTTTTTTTCACTTTAACCCCCCAATATTTTTTATTTTCTATACTCCCTTCTGGCTCCCTTGTTCATAGGGATCGATATTTAGTCCACTATGTAATCTATCAAGTTTGGTAAACTCATAATATTTGTTTAAAAGTAAAATAGAGAGATGACACGTGAAAAGTGCCAATGCAGCTTGTAGCCACTGTTACATTTATTGTCTGCCAGCCCAGAATTTATAAATTTTAATTTGGTGAAGGTAATGATATGAGATCAAGATCCTCTCATTGGTTTGTTTTTCCTTAACTTTCCAGAATCCAATAACACATAAGCAAAATACAAAATACATGGTCAAAATTGGTTTATTTTTCTCTTTCATGCAACTTGATATTTGAATTACACTTGAACAATGCCAAAAAAAAATAAGGACCGAGGAGAGGATTCCAACTCAATGATATGCTCTACGTACTCCACTTTACGACTTAGAGATTATAGTGTAAAATTTATTAATTCAGCTTAATTGTAACTGAAGACTTTGGTTTAAAATGCCCACTTACAATGATTAATTTGATATCATATTCCACTTAAAATGCTTTATATTTATCTAGATTCATAATCCACAATTACCATTACACACATATATCAGTCACACAATAATTAATCATTATTTTTTGAGAAAATTGACAAATGTGACCAAATAGATTATGGGAAAATTGTTTTTAGCTTTGTTTCATATTTTAATTGTTTATAACCATTTTGTAATAAATTCTTTCAATCCCTAGCCAAAATTACAAAAATACCCCAACCTATTAATTTTTTTCCTTTACTCCTCTTCTCTTCCACACATCTCTTCTTATCTTCTTTCCTTCTTTACTGCTTTCTCTTCTTCTCTTCCACGATATCACCACAACATCTTAACATTATTATTATTTTTTTTTATCATTGTAGTTTATATTACATGGATTTTCAACATTTGAAAAAAAAAAAATGGTTCCCACAAACTCCCAATAGAAGATTAACGAAGAAAATGAAAATAAAAATGTTTATAAGATTTGGGTTCCAATTCTTCTTTCTCAAGATAAAAAATTAAAAGCAAAAAATTGAATAATAATTTCTCTTCAATAATCATGACCAACAATTCTTCTTCCAAAGATCAACAACCCCATATCTGGAACTAGTTCTTCTCACTCTCGTTTTAGGAGATCTGGGTTTCAACTTCTAGATCTTCATCTTTTTTTTTTTTTTTCTCAATCATCATCATCAATTAAAGAAAATAAAATAAAATAAAAAAATATATTTTTTGGGAGATTTGGGTCTCAGTTTCCAGAACAAAATATTTTGTAAAAGTCGGAATCAAAAATTTATTGAATTTGAAAATGGAAGAAGAAGATAAAGAAGGAAAGAGGAGAAGGAGAGATGTCGTGGAAGAGAAGAAGAATAAAGGGAAAGGTTTTTTTTTTTTTTTTTGGTTTAGATGACTGCTTTTATATAAGGCCATTACGGTAATAGCATAAAAAATAGGTTATAAACAATTAAAATTTGAAAATAGGTTATAAACGATTACTCAATGTTTCAAATGGTTTAAAATAAACTTTTCCCTTATTTTTTTTGACAAATAATAATTAATTTATTGTGGGTTCAGATTATGACATACTCCAACACTTGTTAAAAAATAAAAAAAATAAAAAAAATAAAAATAAAAGTAATAAACAAGCTTTATGTACTTATATAGTGTTGTCATAATGCGGTAGTGATTAGTGAATTAAGTTTCCAATTTTATGTTATAAAGTAACAATTTTTTATTTATTATTATTTTTTTTTTAATATACAACAACTGCTAGGACCGACAAGATTAGGCTCTACTAGCGTAACCCGGACTACAGCTCCCACAAATGGGGACAAACGGGGAGAGAGCACCCACAATAAGTGGGACAACACCTACCCTTGGGATTAATGGCCAAGGGTGACAAATAATATATATATATATACATGCACACACCGGGCGTTGAACCGTGGTGGTGGAGGCTCCCAAGGGAGGGTCCAACCACATTGGCAAGAGGCCCAAGTGTTTAAAAAGTAACAATTATTTAGGGTAGATGAAGGTATTCCAAATCTAAGAACCAATTAAAGAAAAAAGCTTATCTCAATATATTAATTAATAAATGAATATCTTATGAATTACTCTGTCTAACAACAACCATAACAGCAACTAAAAGTAGATAAATGTCATATCTAATAGGCATATGCTGAAATTAAAATAATTAAATAACAAAAGAGAGAGAGAAAAAAAGATAATGGTTTCGACGAAGAATGTGGACCACTAGATTTACATACTTTGACTCAAGGTGTATGCACTTGTCAAAACTTCTCCATAATCTATGGTCCACATTTTTCGTCCTGATATAAAATATATCAGGACGAACTGATAGTAGAAAGAATATATATATATATATTTATTTTTATTTTTTTTTGTGTGTGCCGGTTAGTAACTAAAGTGGGTGCTCCATCATATTTTCATCTTAAAAATAATGATTGATGGCATGGAATTCAGAGAAGAAATTGAATGATTAGTAATTAGACCTCTTAAAGTTCCCCTAACTAATTACATTTTTGTTTCTCTTCTTCTAAGTTCTAATGACGTTGTCCAGAAAGTGATAGATTTGCTGGCTTCTCCCTAAAAATCTGTACAAATTAGAATACCTTATCATTTGGTTAAACAAATTTATTTGCTAGTGTAATGTTGATAAAAAAAAAAAAAAAAAATTGCTAGTGTAGTAAATATACATTAGGGGCATGTTTGGTGCATCGTACCATAGTGTACTATATAGTATTGGATTATATTGGATTGTATTGGATTAGATTATGCTAATACGATCATGTGTTTGGTGCATATCAATATTAAATTGTATTATATTTTCATTAAAAAAAAATTAACAAAATTTTTAAAACAGAAATGTTTTAAAATATATATTTGTTATACTAAAATTTTTAAAATAATAAAAAATAATATTATAAATAATTAATAAACTAAATAATATATAAAAAGTATTTATAATTTAATATATTTTTTTCATAAAACTTTTTTTTGTGTTGAGATCAGAATTTGTAAGAAACAAAAGTTTTAATTATAAAGGGAATTTTGGTTTGAAATAAATAAATAAAATAATTAAAAAAAAACAAAAAAAAAAAACGTAAACCCACATAATTGCTGTGTATTATCTAATGTAGTTGTAGCTGTACTAGAGTTACTGTTTGTATTAAGTGGCTGTCTAAACACTAGAGTTGTATTATTTAATACATTTTAATTGTCTTACAAAGTCAAATACAGAGAAACAAACCCGCCCTAGATGTTTTCTCTCTCTATTGTTATAAGAAACGATATTCGAATACATGTATTATTTAATTTCGGCAGTTTCCAATAGATTCTTAACCCGACTATCAGAAATTACCGTACTATTTTTTGTAATACAATAATGCTACTTTGTCTAAATTTGGTACTCAATGATGTGGCAATACTATAATTCATTCATTTAAATTACATTAGACGTGCATGATATAAATGAATGGATTAGAGTGTTGCATCATTTGGACACCAAATTTAGACAAAGTAACATTATTCAAATAGTTGAAAAAAATTTGTTGAGTACCTCATTGCCTCCTATGTGGATTTATTGGTGTTTTATAAATTTATATATGTTAAAAAAAAAAATAAAAAAATCATTAGTACAAAATCAAATATAACACGCAATCTACTATACTGCGCATACGATAATAATTAGATGTATATATATATATATATATATTATTTTTGTTTGAATCTAACACTTCCGGTCATTAAACTTAGTCCAATATAATAAATAATAATCAAAACTGTTATTGCACTGCTAATTGATTAGGATTATGCGAGGGACATGCTAAGTTTATAACCAAAACTCATTAATTGCTGTCGTTTTGCCAAATGCGTATACCATACGGGAACTCATATCCTATACCCTACTCAATAATTTAAAGTTATGAAACCTCGTATGAATTAGTGTGATGTTTAGTTATTGTACAATTGATTGATCCCAAGAACAAGCAACTTCTAGAAATCCCAAGATCAACAAGCAACTTCTAGGAATTCTAACACGTAGTGATCAATTTCCTCATACCTTGTTGGATGTTTATCATTACTCCGACATTAATTATAGTTAAAGTTTTTGTCAGGATATTAAATTAATTAATAATATAGGATTAAGTTACAACAATACCAATTTATATCGTCATGATATAAGTCTTCTGAAAGATTTACTAGACCTTTAAATTTATATTCAAACTCTAAAGTCTAAACAAATTCGAAATTACAAATTTAATCATGTGTGGCCGTGTGGGTACTCAATCCATGACTTATGAGTCAAACTTGACTATAATTAATACTATGTGATTATAAATAGTAACCATTGGACCTAAAAACATGAGCGAATCCAAGACTTAATCTCATGATGGATTAAATTATTTTTTTTTTTATATATATATACAGTATAATTAAATTTTATTAATTGAAAAGTATATACTTATATGGAAAACATAACAAGTTTAATCTAAAAAAAGATTTAAAATAAGGAACATTGTAATTGTTTTGACAAAATAGATTTTAAATTATTAATAAAAAATATTTTGGAAAAAGATCAGCCCGGGCTTCGGCCCAGGCTGATTTGCATGCAGCTCTGCCCCCGCTTAAAAACTTAAGTTAATAGGAAAATGATTAACAACAATAGTATATAAACACTCTAATATATTTATTAAATAAAATGAAAACCATATGATAATGATGTATGGATTTTGTCATTTGAAACTAATAAACCATATTAAAAATTAATTTAATGTTAGGTGGTTTGTAAAATTTTAAATTTTTCAGTCTAATTTTATGTACGCTAAAAATGATAATTATATCAGTTTTACAATATGTCAAAGGGTTTGAAAATTTAATAGCATTATTTAAAGTATGAATTTTAAGACTATCACTAATTTAATAACTTAAGTTTTAATAGCACCTAAAGTGTGGATCTGACAAAAATACCCTTAAAACACACTCACAAAAATAAGTCTCATATTTTTTTTGTTTGAGACTTGTTTTGTAATTTCCAAGACTTATTGAGCAAAACTGAAATTTTTTTTTAAAAAAATTCATCTTCTTCATAATGGAGGTTGAATAGATCTCCAATTGAGGTCAAAGACCTCCAATCCATCTCCATTGATGGAGGAGAGGCTTTGAAAAGAAAAGGAAAAACCTAAAAATGGCAAAAAAGTAATAAAAAAAAGGAGATGATGATATTTTTGTCTATCGGTGCCATTTAAACTTAACTTATTAAAAAGTCAATAAAAAAAAATGATGATATTGGCACACCCACTACTAAACTATTTATACCCCACTTTTTAAATTATTTAGTATTCTTTTTTTTTTTTTTCCTTTATCAAATTACTTAAAGAGACATACAAGTTTTATTAAAAAAAATCTTGTACAAAGTAAAACTAATAAAATCCCACTTTCCTTATTTCAAAAACCATAATGACAAAAGCTTTAATAATATAGATTATTTCAATATTTACTATTTTTGTTTATATTTTCTTTCAAATATCGATCTCATGTTTCCCATGTTTTGTACTTACTAATTTATTACTATTTTTATTTCTATTTTCTTTCAGATCTCGATCTCATGTTTACCATGTTTAATATTTATTGATTTTATTGTTTTACATGTTTGTTTTATTTTTCTTCTCATATTCCAAATCAATGTTTGCTATTTTTGTTTCTCTCGGTTTATTTTCTTTCAGATCTTCCAGTTATACTATAATTTGTATCATTTCTTTTGTAAATTTTATTCCGAATCTTCCAAAGTTAGTTTAATGTTATTTACCACAAAAAAAAAAAAAACAATGAAATCACACAAGAATCGCAACCAAGAAAGCCTAATCTCTGACAAAACGAAACCACACCGAAACTCTAACTCAGTCGCTCAAAAAAATCATCAGACGATTAATATCACTCACAATCTACCACCAACAATCCAATCAACTATAGAAAAAAAAAATAAAAAATTGAATCTAATAAAAATGGTTTTACCATGAAATAAGAAGAAAAAACAAATCATGTGAATGGATATGAGAAAACTATATATAAAGATTAGAGATGAAGTGTATTTTTATTTTTTTTGAAAAAGATATAGGGTGTATTAAGTTTGAAAAATAAGTAAAAGGGTAGTCTTGGAAATAAATAAATAAAACATTTAATTTTATATAATTAAATCAAAATTTTTAAAACTGGGGCATAAATAATTCAATAGGGGGGTGCCAATAGCACCGCTTTAAAAAAAAAAAAAAAAATAGTACTATTTCCACATATGACAAATTTTATTTATTTAATTATTCTTTAAAATCTGACAATAAAGAGAAATGGAATTTCCACTTGAAGAAATATGTCTCCCCAGAGGCAAGCTAGAACTCGAACTCTTAAATAGAAATGGAGAGAAAATGCACAATCACTTTACTGATCATGAATTGAATGATCAGTTTTTCAATGTTACAAAATTATTAAGTGTCCATTTAGATCCGATTTCGAAAAGCCACGAAATTTGTTGTAGTGATCATATTATAAGAAATCACTTTGACTATTGTTTTTATATACCTTGGTAGACCAGTCAAAAGCCGAAGGCGTCATTTCCTGTATAAACAAGTTACAGTGTAACGCTTGATCTTTTCCATATAAAGTGATGAGGTACAAATAATAAGATGCGAAGGTGATGATCAGGTTGTTTAATATAACCACGTCATGCATAATACATTCATGGCTCCACATCCACAATTAATCGGCAAAAATTAAATCATTGAAGTAGGCAATAATTAATATTTACAGCTAACTCTAGAAGGAAAAAAAAAATATTGGATCGGTACTAGAAATGGAGGGCGCACCGCCATCAATGCTGAGAGGTGATGTCCCGATGTTTGTAACATTATTTTATTAACATAGTACATTCTATAATGATGAACGAAATTACAAAAGGAAATAAATGTAAAAGACGAAATATATATATATATATATAAGGAAATTAAGACAAGAGATGATGAATAAATTAAATGGCAATCAAGTATCAACCAAGAAATAATTTATCACGAGTCATATTGTGTTTTGTCCACACGGACCACAATCCACTTGACCCATCATATATATAATTTTATCGTTTGCTAAAAAACGGACCACCATGAAAGCTCAGGAAAATGCCTACCCCATCATCTCTTTCCTTGTTGCGGTGGTTGCACGAGCTAAACAATAAAATGAGAGAATCTCTCATGATCATCTTTTTATTGTTGTGGTGGTTGCACAAGTAAAATGAGAGAAAAGATGGGTTGTTTGTTTAACAAGTAGTTTTCTGTGGAGATTTTAAGGTCGAGGGTCATAGTTTCGATAGGGGCGTGCCCCCCGCAGACTGGTTCCCCACAAGGTCCACAAATGGACCCATTTCAGATACCCATATCGGACCCACCATCAATTCCCAATAAACAATATAAACTCTCTCTATCTATATATTGCACCTGGTAGGTGGCTCTTTAGAGAAGTCTACTTAAGACTACACACTTTATACTAACTACAAGCCTACAATTGCCATAACAACAAAGCTTTTCTCCTATGTTTTGGAATTGGACCCTAATATGTCCCACAACAAACAAACACACACTCGCTCTCTCACATATATAAATATATATATATGGTCGTCGTCTATACATACTCAATTTGGTACACCAAATTGTTTGTTATTACTCTCTTTCCATTTTCTATAAATCTCTTGTTCTTGTTTAGGTTTCTCTTCTGTCTCCTGTAAAAATTAATCAATGCCTGAAAACATGAACATATCCGTAAATGGTCAATCTCGGGTGCCTCCTGGCTTCAGGTTTCATCCAACGGAAGAGGAACTCTTGCACTACTACTTGAGGAAGAAAATCTCCTACGAAAAGATCGATTTGGATGTCATTCCCGACGTTGATCTCAATAAGCTCGAGCCCTGGGATATACAAGGTTTGCCTTGATCACATTCCTTTTTCTATGCATTTTTTTGTTTTTGTTTTTGTTTGTGTTTTGTGAGTGAAGAATTGTAGATTTTGATATTGTTCTTAATTTTTCACAGAGAAGTGCAAAATAGGAACCACCCCTCAAAACGATTGGTACTTTTTCAGTCACAAAGACAAGAAATACCCGACTGGAACGCGCACAAATCGAGCCACTACTGCTGGATTTTGGAAGGCAACTGGTCGTGACAAGGTCATATTAAGCAACGGTAGGCGGATCGGAATGAGGAAGACTCTGGTCTTCTACAAAGGTCGAGCTCCTCACGGGCAAAAATCTGATTGGATAATGCATGAATATAGACTCGATGACAATAATACCAGTGAAACAAATGTAAGCCAATCTTGAATTCCATTTCTTGGTAATTGGTATCCGGATTAAAATATTTGTCATATTTTAACTAATATAATATTGATCATATATATGCTAGGTCCCATCAAATGTTTTGGGAGTAGAAGCAGCACAAGAAGAGGGATGGGTAGTGTGTCGTGTGTTCAAGAAGAAGAATCTGCACAAAACCCTAGACAGCCCTAGAAGTTCAACTATCAGTGGAGAGACGGGAACCGGCCACCATATGTACGATTCATGCAACGAAGGAGCTCTGGAGCAAATTCTTCAACACATGAGTAGTAGTACTACTATTACGACTTGCAAGGAAGAAACCACAGGCTACAACAATAACATAAACAATCACTTGAGATTTTCCAGGCCAATTATGGACACTACTTCAGGAATCCACATCAATGGCTACATCTGCAATAATGACCCATTCTTGAAACTACCAAGCCTAGAGAGTCCAAATTCGACCTCCAATAATAATAGTAATAGCCAAAACTGTTACAAACCCATGATCGGAGACTCGAGTCTCACGAGCTGGTCAGCTTTGGATCAGCTTGTAGCCTCACAACTCAACGGCCAAAACGAGACATCTAGACAATTAGCCTGTTTCAATGACCCCACAACAATGGCCTATACCACAGATGATGATCACCTCCATGATTTTCATCAACTAATGCCAACCCTTCGATCTTCATCATCCTTGTCCTCCAACAGGTCTTACCACGGAGGATCAGAAGATTACAACAGCAGTGAAATAGACCTGTGGAATTTCACCAGATCATCGTCATCACTGTCGTCAACCGATCCGATTTGCCACGTGTCGAACACCAGTGTATAACAGAATAGCATTCCTATATATATATATATATATATTATTATTATATATCGTATAAGTCAGAAGATATTATATATGATTATGATTATGTATCAGTAGTAATGTGTTAAAAATTAAAATAAATAAAAAGGTAATGAATATTGTTATTCTGAGATTGGATGGCATTGTCAACTATGATCATCTTTGCTTAATAAAGATGTCTACCAAATTCAACTTATTGTCAAGAGAACTTAGCAAAACCAGGTGGTGTGATGGGCTCTTTCTAACTGCAATAATCATGATTTTGCCTTTTAAAAATTCTTCACTAATATGATTCAAAGATCGGTCATGTTTGTTATTAAAATCTTTCAGTCACATGGTTTGTCGGTTTGTATAAAGGGGGGGCGAAACCCCAGTTTCATTTGTTCGACCTCCCCTTTTACAAGCACCACTTGCGTACACGCATGCGCCATGCCCACATACATTATAATATAATTCATTCTTCATTATTTTGTAGTTGAAATTCAATGCCAGTATCTTTGTCTTGATACGAGATTAGATTAGACAAACAAAAGTTTTTTATTTTTTTTATTTTTTTATATATAATTAAATATATATAAATTATATATACTTATTTAATCAACCTCCACACATATACAAACTTGACTTTCCGAGAGTTACGGATAATTTGTTTTTTTTTTTTTTTTTTTCATTTCACATATCACTTAAAAGGTACACTCATTAAATTGTTTATTATTATTATATTAAAAAGAATTTTATTGAAAGAGAGATTTAGAAAGACTTACTTTATTTATTTATTTATTTTTTTTGAAACAAAGAAAGACTTACTTTAAACTTTAAAGCAAGTTAAAATAAAAATTCTAACTTATCAATTTATCTAAGTTCGAGTTGCACTGAAAGTGGTATTTTTTTTTTAAAAAAAATAGCATATTTATAATTTTAAATTACATGAATTATATATATATTATATTATTAAGTAGCGTATAATAATAATTTATTTTACTATTATCGGAAAAAAAAAAATTAATTTAAGCTCTAGCTCGAGCTACGCTATAGCCAGCGGCATTTGCTTACCCAGTTGCTTCAATGAATTGTTATCAACATTTAAAAAAAAAAAAAAAAATGGTTTAGGATTTATTAATTTATTTATTTTTAGCAATTAGAATTTCAAATAAAAATACATAATGATTAGTAGCCATAACTATATAAATGTAAAATTGTTTGTTGTAAGATGTTTCAATCTTAAAAAATAAAATAAAGAAACAATGTGGTTTTTTTTAAGTATTAAACTATTATATAAATTTAGGGTTTTTTGAGAGGGGAGGACTCGAACGCGCAACCTCGTAGTGCAAGTGTTGGGGTTTACCACCGGACCAACCTTATTTCGTCAGAATCAATTTGTTATTCGGACGCTAAAAAAGAACATATTTTTTATATTTAAGATTTCAATCAATGTTAAATCTTCATTAAAATTCAAGCCCTCCTTTTGTCAAAAAAATAAATAAAATATTCAAACTCTCTTAGAGCATCTCTAACCATGCTCCCTAAAGCCACTCCTTAGCCAAAATAGCTAGTGGGGATGGGTTTTTTGTACTCCAACCTCTATTACGGCCCCTATTTTAGGGTGTATATGGTAGGGAGGAAAAGAGAGAGGAAAGAAAAGGGTGGAAGGAAAAGGGAGAAGAAAAATGGGGAAATATGTATTTGGTATGGAGAGAAAAGTGGAAGGAAGGGAAAAATGGGAGGAAAGATTTGTGGGTGATACCCACCAATTTAATCCTCCCAAAAGTGGGAGGAAATGGGAGAGAAAAGATGGAATCTTCTTACTTTTAATTAAAATTACCAATTTGTCCATTTTTTTTTAATATATAAACTATAATGCAAGGGTACATTAGTAAAATTGAAAAAGAAAATCCCTTCTTTCCTTCCTGTTTACCAAACTGCTAAAAGGAAAATCATTTTCCTTTATTTCCCTCATGTTTTCTATCTCTCCAAATCTTTCTATCATTCCTATTTTCTTTTCTCCCTACCAAACACACCCTTAGAGAACTATATGTAGGGAGCCAGTCATTACTAGCTATTTTTCCTCTCCTATTATTTTATTAATAACTAGCTATAATAGAGAGGATGGAGGGGACGGTTGAAGTGACCTCATGAAAGTTACTAGCTAAAATAGCTAAAATTTAGAGAGTATTGTTGGGGATGCTCTAAGAGCAACTCCAATTCAAATATGCAATTTTGGGTTTCTAATTAGTGAGACATCAATATATATATATATATATATATATATATATATATATATATATATTGTATACTGAATATAAATCCACTTTGTCAATTTTTTTTATATGTAAAATCAAATATGTATCCATTCTTGATCAATCATCTTAAAACATTTATTTCATTCTGTCTCATCTTTTATTTTAAATCAAATATGTATCCATTTTTAACCAATCATTTATCTCATTCTCTCTCCTATTTTATTTTACAATTAAATGAGATGTAATATTATTGGTGGGAAAAAGTTAGAAATCCTAGTTAACATTTCTATGAGAGTTTCTAAAGTTAGAGCATCTCCAATGCAAATATGCATTTGGAGAAAATTGACTATCACATAGGATAGATAGTTAAAAAGTTATAAAAACTCTCTACAGTGCAATTATCTAACTTCAGTATGGAGATGATGTGGAAAAAAAAAATTATTAAAGAATATGGAATTGAGTTTCTAATTCTAGAAACTCTCATAGAAATGTTGATTATGATTTCTATCTCTTTCCACCTATGATATTAGAGCTCATTTAATTGTAAAATAAAAGAGGTGATAAAGTGAAATAATTGTTTTATTATGATTGGTCATAAAATGGATGCATGTTTGATTTCAGATAATTGCATTAGAGTGGTGAATATGCATTTCTCAACTTTTTTTTTTTTTTTCAAAAGTGGGTCCATAGTAAATAAAAATGCTAATGTGGCACTATTTAGAAACTCAAAAATACATATTTGCATTGGAGATACTCTTAAAAACCCAACTCCATATTCATTAAAAAAAAGTTTTGTCTCATCACCTCTATAATTAAGCTAAATAATTGCATTGGAGATTTTTTTTCTACCTTATTATCTAACTATCCTATGTGGCACTCAATTTTCTCCAATGCAAAAGTGGATTGCATACCAAAAATCGTTAACATTGAAACAACGTGAAGAGACTTGCTTCCTATGTGGCATAAAGATAGACTTGATAAACAATTAACTCAAAATTTGGTTTCCAATATTTCTATTTAAAACACATTTATTTTTAATGATATTTTTTACTTTTTTATTTTATTTCCTTATTAAAAATATATGAAAAATTAATATCAATTTTAAATACTTGTTAAGTTAATTTTAAATACTTGCTAAATAATGGACATTAGAAAAAATATATATAATGACTCATTTTACTCAAAAAATAAAATAAAAATAGTAATAATAATAACTAATAAGGGTCCTCATCATTAACTGGCAAAATGGAAAGGAGCCCACTATATTTGTCCAATGATGATTCAAAAATCAAAACGGTGACGCACATGAGCTCCTGTGTGTGAAATTCAAAGAAAACAAACAAGTAGCAGGATTCTAGGCCATGCCACCAACCACCTGGCACCAAAAATCTTGCACCACGTCTATTTTCCCTATACTATTATTTTTTCCATAACAACCTTTTCCACGTACGTAAT
This sequence comes from Acer saccharum, assembly GCA_030490815.1. NCBI lineage: Eukaryota > Viridiplantae > Streptophyta > Magnoliopsida > Sapindales > Sapindaceae > Acer > Acer saccharum. The sequence goes on from CM059870.1 coordinate 39,764,839, forward strand.
GTCTCCACCAACATTATTATTATTATTATTATTATTATTATTATTTTTTGAATGTATAACAACTACCGAGACCCTGCGAGGATTGAACACTACTAGCACAGCCCGGACAACTACTCCCGCAAGAGGGGAGAGGACACCCACACATGAGGTGGGACAATGAAATAATGGGTGTATATATATACACGGTGTCAGGCGATGAACCGTGGTGGTGGAGTCTCCCTTTGGAGAGTCACACCACATTGGCAAGAGGCCCAATGGCGTCTCCACCAACATTATTACATATATCTATCTATATATACTCACAATATTTTTTTTTTTCTATTATCAGTTTGTTCTGATATAAAATATAGACGAAGAATGTGAACCATTGATTTACATACTTTGACTCAAAGTATATGTACTTATCAAAACTTCTCCATAATCTATGGTCTATATTCTTCGTCCTGATGTATTTTATATCAGGACGAACCGACAGTAGAAAGGCTATATATATATATATATATATATATATATAATTTTTCTTGCAACAACAATAAACTATTTTTAAACAAATTTCTTTTTTTCTGAAATTAAAAATAAAATAAAATGTATACGTGCCTGCACAAAACTTGAAAGTAGTATATTCTTAATCTTCTCAGTGATGTTTAGGTTATTTTCAAGATCAGAGCTTCTCATATGGTTATTATCATATTGAATAAATGTGTTTAATTGTAAAGACAAGGAACATATGCATATGGTCTGTTCGATTAATATTCCGTGCATGAGAATGACAATTGAGTGAACATATCTAAACTGTGGATTCTAATCATGTTGTTTCTATGCTTGCCATACCAAACATATTATCAATCTGCTGGTACGAACCAGTTGTCTCTCTTTAACTGGGATGATCAGAAGCTATAGAAACCATACAATTAAGTGGGACTTCATTTGAGAAATTATTAGCTCAATGTAGAATATATAAGCAAATAATGTGAAAACGAGATTGAAGCAGTTTGAATTTGGAGCTTATATATATTTATTAGATATGAACTTGAATGGTTGGTTGTCATATGCGGTAGAAGGAGCTTGATTGACTTTATATATCTTGACAAATTCAATAGAATTTTTGGGACCAACTTTTGACATAGAAATGTCCACTCTACTAATTGAAGCTTTAACGTCTTATGGGAATTTTGAGTAGCTAAATTACACCATGCCAACCTATATCACTATATGCTCGGTTGATGGGCTGCAAAGAAGTTGATTCCAATTTCATCAAAGTGAAAAGCAATGTACTACATCCATTGAAATAATTAATCAATGGTTGTGATCCAAAACTTAAATAAACAATTTCTCATATCTGGATCAAAACATAAACATAACTTTTTACTCACTTTTAATTTCAGATCATTAACATGTACGTGGTCTAAACCAGAGTACTCCATTATACAAAAGCAAGCAAGAATTCAAATGCTTTTACTGATATATAGTAAAAATGTTAGTTTGGTCTGTTATATATAGGCTCATGATAAGAGATAAAGATGTGATTGGCGTTACATAAACTTATAGGAAGCTGACATATCCAGAAGCCATTCATATTAGGATATATATTCTCGTTGATTACTATATAATTTCCTTAAAGGATTTGTTGAAACAGAGCAAATTTCCATGGAAGATTAGAAAGAAAATTATTATCAGAATATTAATTAAAGTGATTGCAATGGCTTCAAATGGGTTATCTTCTCTCGAGGTGGGATTATTGTTAGTATATCTTCCATCAACTTTTTACAGGAAAAGTTACATCAGATGGCCTACACACCTCTTTTTTAGGTTATAATTTTATCATTTTTCTCTCTATGTGGGAATAAGAAACTTTCGATCTTTTTCGTTGCTTTCCGTTGCTGTCCTTTGCCAATTCATGTCGTCTGTAAGAGGGTGAGGATTAAATTATTATCAAAAAGGTGCTGACGTTTCCCATTAAATTAGTACCCATTTTCATGTTAGTAGAAATCATAGGAAATAACACACGGGCCCTATGCCTTGGTGGCCTAGAGTTTTCCTAAGATTCTCGCCACCAAGGTTCGAATCCTGGCTTGGTGTATATATGGAGGTTTTCCCACCATGTGTGTGGGTCTTGTCCCACCTTCGTGTGGGTGCTCTCTCCCCTTATGGGAGTTGTTTGTCTGGGCCGTGCTTGTAGAGCCCGATCTCGCTGGTCCCGGTTGTTGTTGATGTAATAAATAAAAAATAAACAAAAATCATAGGAAATAGTACTCTTTTTATATTGAATTTTAAGAGTATCATTAGTTTAATAAGTTAAGTTTAAATAGCACCAATAGACTAAAATACTCTCATCTCCTTCTTTTATTACGTTTGTGTCATTTTTAGGGTTTTTTTATTTAAAAAAAACCTCCATTGATGGAGAACTAATGGAGATGAAAGACTTCCATTGGAGGTCAATTCGACTTCCATTGGAGGTCTCGATAAAGAAGATGACTAAAACAATATATTTAGAAAATTTCATTTTTATCCAATAAGTTTCAGAAACAACAAAATAAGTATCAAAAATTAGAAAATAAGTTTCAAAAATACAAAATTAGTATAGGAAACACCAAAATAATTCTCGAAAACACAAAAATAAGTCTCGGAAACACACACAAAAGCCAGACTTATTTTTGTGAGTGTATTTTAAGGGTATTTTCGTCAGATCCACACTTTAGATATTATTAAAAATTAAGTTATTAAGTTGGCGAAAGTCTAAAAACTCACTCTTTAAAGAATGCTATTAAATTTTCGAATACAAGATCATGGAATACATGAGCTTGTTACAATCACTGTGAGGACAAACGAGACTTATTTTTGTTAATATGTTTTAAAGATATTTTCGTTAGATCCACACTTTAGATATTATCAAAAATTAAATTATTAAATTGATGAAAGTTTTAAAACTAACTCTTTAAATAATGCTATTAAATTTTCGAATACAAGATAATGGAACACGACCTTGAATACAAGCTCATGGAGTTACAATCACTGTGAGGACAAGCCTACGCCCCACGTCACATCTGGCTCTCTGGATTGATCGTTACAAATGAGGCCATCGTGCTCTCCAGGAAAAGATTGCTTGTTGACTAGGACTTATTAGAATCTAATATCACTTCTTGTATTTGTACGTACACTGCATGTCGTTTCTAAATTTACGGAAAAAGAAAAAATCCATAAGGTTGAAATTTTGTGAATAGAATATATATAATGTGTGATTATAAGTAACTTTTTTTTTTTTTTTTTGATAAAAAAAAAAAAAACCGAACTTTTTTGTTGTACGAGGAGTTTTTTTTGTTGTACGACGAGTTTTTTTTGTTGTACGAAGAGTTATAAATATATTAAAGAGTAACGCTGTGTTTATTTTTTTTTTTAAATTTATTATTAAATAATCACACATTTTAAAGTGTTAAAATGACATGTCAAAACTCAAATGAGTAATAAATTGTATATCATTTTATGATTTATATGGTAGTTACAATCCACTAATCACTTTTTGTTTTTTGGTAAAGCTCACTAATGAGAAGAAGCATCAAACACCACCATCAGGGTAGGCAAGAGGGGGCAACAAACCCAACATTTTGCCGGGGCCCCCAACTAGTCACATTTTATACGGTCAAAAAGTGTGTATTGGTTAATAGCTGTTTTAGAAATATACTAAGACTCAATTGACCAATTATTTACTTACAAAGAAAACTCAATACCCAATTCCTTACTTAAAAATAAAACCCAAAACCCTATGTCTATAGATTGTAATCCTATTAATATTATAACCATAATTCTATAGATTGTTATTGATAGTACATTTTTGTATGGGGTCCCGATTTTTATTAATATCATTAAATATATCGGGTCCCCAGATATCTGAAGACTGACCTGACCACTATTGGCATCCCAACTATGTTGGCACCCACTAGCAAGCTTTCCCACACTCAGCAAACCCACTAAGGAGAAAGCATTCCTTCACGTCATTTGAACATGATTTTTAATAAATAATTTGATCAACCTAACATTATTCTATTTTAAAATAACAAACAATCTAACTTTTGAATATTTGTGGGTGCATATAACCTAATAGAAACCATACCTAGCAACTAAGGTTGAGAAATTCCAAGTGGAATTGGTGAAAAAATATCACTCTTTTGAGTTGGTGTTTCACGAATATCATCACTTTAATAACTAAAGTTTTGAAGGCACAAAAGTAAGTGAACTTAAAAAAATGCCCTTACTTTACATATGATTTTTTTATTAACTTTTCGGTTTTTTAAAAAAAAATAAAAATCATCTTCTTGATCGGGTTCCATTGGAGGTCTATTTGACCTTTAATAGAGGTCGATGAAGATGAAGATGACAAAAATTGGATAAATTAATTTTTGTCCAATAAGTCTCATACTTTTTTGTTTTTTCGAGACTTATTTTCTAATTTCTAAGACTTTTAAAGTAATTCCAATACTTTTCAGGTATTTTTGAGACTTTTCAGGTAATTCCGTGACTTTTCAGGTATTTTTGAGACTTTTCATGTAATTTCCGAAACTTTTATGCAATTTCCAAGACTTTTTTGTAGTTTCTAATATTTTTTATTTTTTATTTTTATTTTTATTTTATTATTATTATTATTATTTTATATTTTCTGAGACTTTTCATAATTTTTGAGACTTTTTGGACAAAAATGAAAATTTTCATTTTATTCCTTCTTCCTTAAAACCCCTATTGGAGGTCAGTTTGACCTCCAATGTAGGTCTTTCATCACAACCTCTGTCCTCCATCAATGGAGGATTTTGAAAAGGAAAAAAAAAATCAAAATAGTGAATAATTGGTTACTATGAAGGACATTTTTGGAAGGAGCCATTTTATGTGTCATTTAAACTTAAGTTGTTAAAGGAGTGATGCTCTTAAAATTCACCAATAAAAAATGCTTATAAATTTTTGAACCCGAAATTCAAATATCTTATTTCCGGATTAAAAAAAAAAAAAAAAAAAAAAAACCTTAATATTTGGTTGGATAATGACCTCATACTCTCTCCCACCAAGAATGGCAATATATTGTTGGAAACTTGGAATCTTTAAATACAATAAGTAATGATGCATGAAACAGTCAAATCATATGAGGTTAATTATTATAAAATTTTGTTTATCATAAAGAGTCAAATCAAATGAGTTTAGTTTCTTTAAAAAAATAGGTCAACTTATTAATTAAGCGCTCACACTAATTTCAATTTTTATTTAATGTTGAAATTAGTATGTACGTTTTTTAAAATCCATATATATCCTATAGCATCCTCTTTCTCTCTCTCTATTTATATATATAATTATTATGAGAGATGATATACAAAACAAACTCACCACATTAAAAGTTGTGTATTATTAATTAATCTGATGGAAATCAATGGTAAGGTAGTTTTGATTAGTGATGATAATTTGTGGTTAAGATGTTGATCACAATTTGGACAAAATTAAAGGCATAATTAGAAAGTAAATGAAAGTTAGGTGAGGGTGGGGTCGAACAATACAGCAGGCAAGGTGTTACATCGAGGATCAAAACCAATGCACATACAATAATTCTAATTCGTAGATGAATTGAAAGATCATCTTAAGAAGCTTATCTCTTTTGAATTCCGAGGCCAAGGGAATCTAATCTCCTATGATATTTGATTTGATTAAAAGGTGAAAGCCAATAATTAATTAAAGTTCTATTCCATGTAACTTTCAGATTTTATATATCTTTTTTCTTCATATATCTTTTTGAGTTGGGTATATATACAATATTCTCCTTTTCGCTAACTTCCAGGGAACAAGAGAACATTTAGTTGGTTCATTGAAAGAAGAGAACCAACCCTTTTCCCTACAATTTACACTGTGAATGCGATTTTAGCGAGAGAGATTCCTTTCTAAATTTATTTATTTTTCCTTTAATCTGATTCGTTTCTAATTTTATTAAATCACTTTTTAAAATATATATATATATATATATTGATAAATATCTCATCGTGAAACACTTGGTACTTTAAGCATGTGTTAATTGTCATTTAAAAATAGAATAAGTTTTTATATAATTTAAAAATTAGGCTATAGTTTATACAGTTTTTCTATTGTCAGTTCGAACGGATAAAAAATATATCAGTTCCTTACATGTGGGTCATTGGATTTAAATACTTTGATTTGGCTGTATGCACTTGTCAAAGTATCTTTTAAATCCAATGACTCATATACAAAGAACTGATATATTTTATATCAGTTCGAATAGATAATAAAAAGACTAATAGTTTAAAATTTTAAAATTGATTTTTATTCTTACAACTGTATATCATTTACTCTACTATGCAACGACTTAATGGCACTGTCAAGCTGGATAATTGTCCTTTACCACATGTAAAATTGATTCTAATATAAAACCATGCCATTTTCTCAACAAACGCCGAACGGTATATAATTACAATAAAAGAAAATGTTTGCAAACTAATTAAATTACCCACACCTAGTCTAGTAATTAATTTTTTTTTGTTTTGAAATATTACAAGAGCTATTACAATAGGACTGCTGGGACCAATAAGGGTAAATTAATTTGATTAAAAATAAACCAATTAATATTTACACTCATTAAATACAATTATATCTTCAACTATATCTCTTTATTAAAATAAAAATAAAATAAAATAAAATAAAAATAAAAACTTATGATAATCCCTAACTTTTGATGAACCCTAGTTTTTATGATAAACTCTAATGAAACTTTAATTTTATTTCAATCTCAAACTTTTTCACCATCACATGATTATCATATAACAAAGTAATTGAGAAAGAATTTTCAAATAACTCTAATCATACAGATGTATTTATTATTATACTTTTTTTTGTCTTTCTTTTATGTCTAGTTATGAACAATATCAATAAACAAAATATTTGTTTTTTTTTTTTTTTTTCCAGATATTTGTATATATAAGATAATTCCATATTGAAAATCAATCAAGTTCTACGTCTTCCCTTTTATAAGCCTTCTACATTCAAGACATTTTCAAAAGTAAATTGGACGATCATTAGAATTTGATTCCAAAAATAATATGAATTTTTTTTTTTTTATAAGTTGGGTGTGTTAATAATTTAAGAGGGTTTATAAATAAAATGTATTAAAATGAATATATTCATTTCAATAAGGATACTATTGATATTAGTATGAGTGTTAATTGTAATATTTATTTTTAAAATTTTAAACAGAGATATAGTTATAAAAATAGGTGTATTAATTAGTTTTATCGGTTAAAATATCGGCGTTATTTTTCACCATCGTTTTCATTTTAAAGGTGAAACAAATGCTATCGTAATGATACTTCTTAATCAAATGATTCTATAAACGACACTGACTTGGAAAATATAAAAGTTTGATCGTGCACAACAGCACACACGAGGTCCATATATGAAATGAAATATTGGTTTACACTTAATCACCAGATTCGTCGATACGTGTACGGTTGGATTCCAACTAAATTTGTCACACTTAACAAGAGAAAGAGAGATAATCAGACAAATAATCAACCTCAGTTTTTTTTGACTTTTTTCTTATTAATTTGTCGTAAAGCTTTTGACCTGTTTCTATTGCCCGACAAAAATACTCAGAAGAATCAATACTGTTGGAATTTCGGCTAATTAACAATAACATCTGACCGTTTTATACTCTTCGTGCTTCTTACAAAATCTCACATCCATTTGTTTAGTGAAACAAACAACCAAATTTGAACACCAACCACTTTTATGATCTGTTTTTTTTTTTTTTTTTTTTGACAGATTTTATGATCTGTTTTAATTCTGTCGAGTGATTCGAATGGATATTTTATTATAATATTCATATGATGATATGACTAGAAAAATAATAGATATATCAAAGGGAAGATATTAAAATAATAATAATAATAACTAGGAAGGTATTTGTGATGGAAAATCGTTTGTTAAATTTAATGTTTTTATAAGTAGATTTGATGTAATAAAAAAGGTTTTTTTTTTTTTATTTTTTAAATAAAAATAAAATAAAAAAAAGGTTTGTAAGTAAAACAAGGGAGAATTGCACCCACCTCCCCTGAGGTTTAGAACAATGGCAGTTTGATGAATTGAAATCGTTTTTCTACGCTTACCCCTTGGATTTAACTTGGTTCTGTTATCCCCTAATAGTGTAAGGGTATTGTCATCCTTTTGATCATTTTATTTATTAAAAAAATCTAAATAATAAAAATGAAGAGCACACAAGGTTATATTGCTCCAACTCCCACGATCCCACCAACACCACGTGTGAGGGATTTGTCATTTGTAATTGCCACCCCCCCGCCCACCTCTCTAGAAATGAATCGATGAAGGAAGTTTGGTGTTCGATTGGGTGAGGTTTGTGGTGTTTTACAGTAGGTGTAGTTTTTTTTTTTTTTTTTTTTTAATTTTTTAATTTTTTAATTTTTATGAGTATGAGGAGTATGATGGGTTTTGATGCTTTGTTCAAGTTTTGAATATGAAATGGTTTGGATTTGAGTTTGAATTGAGTAATTATAACTATATGATTGTAGATTTGTTGTGGAGTGTCTAAATTTGAGTGGAAATTTTTTAAGTTTGAATGGTTGGTTTTTGTATTTTAATGGATGGTGTTTGATTTTGATTGGTAAAAGTAGATTCTACATGTTGGGGTGGGTCCACTAATGTTTGTGATGAAGTAAATAGAAGAGACCACCAAAACAAAAGCGGTCTACATTTTTAATATATATAGTTTGTTTATTTATGAGGGTAATTTTATTATTTCATGATTTACAATTGAACATTTTAACATAATTCATATCGTTTCTTAACTCTAGGGGGTGTGAGTTTAGAAAAATGATTTTAGTTCAACTATTTGCCATTATGCCAAATCTCAGGGGAACCGGGTGCAATTCTCCCGTAAAAAAATAAATTATATTGTTCGTTTTGTTAATTAAAAATAAACACAGATGTTATTTATTCAAAAACATTATAAATAAAAAAAATAAAAAAATAAATTTGCTGTTAGAAGAATATCAGGCCAACAATTTTTGCGGGCCTATGTTGGGATTTGGGACCATACTGGCTATGTAACCCAACCCAAGTATGTGATCTTGATGGATCCAGTTCTTCTCTGTTCCTCTTGCTAGCTGTTTTATGTTTTCCTCAATTTGATGTTCAGATTTGCTTCACCAGTGACCATAGATTTATCTGAAAAATGGAACCAATTAATTTTGACGTGAAAATTGCTGTTTATAGCCAAATAAATTATTGGGAAATCGTTTTTAGCCTTGTTTCATATTTTAATTGTTTATAACCATTTTGTAATAAATTCTTTCAATCCCTAGACAAAATTACACAAATACCCCACTAACATAATTTTTAAAAAATTTTAATTTTTTTTCCTTTATTCATCTTCTTTTCCACGAGACATGTGAGACCTCTTTCCTTATTTCTCTTCTTCTTCCATTTTCAAATTCAACAAAGCTTTGATTCCGATTTTTACAAAATATTTTGTCTTAGAAACTAAGATCATCAAGTAAACTTGGTTCTGGTTATGTTATTGTAAAAATTTGGGTTGGATTTGGCAAGATCTATGAATTTTTCATGAAATCAGAAATTTCCAGAGGGTTTCATGAAATTTTGGAAAATTTCAGAAGGTTTCGCGAAATTTTGGAAAAATCCAAAGGTTTCACAAAATTTTGAAAAAAACCAAAGGTTTCACGAAATTTTGGAAAAACCCAAAGGTTTCACGATACCAAAATTTCGTGAAACCTTTGAGTTTTTCCAAAATTTCGTGAAACCTTTGGGTTTTTCCAAATTTTTGTGAAACCTTCAAATTTTTGTGAAACCTTTGGGTTTTTTCAAAATTTCGTGAAACCTTTGGGTTTTTTTTTCTGAAATTTTCCAAAATTTCGTGAAACCTTCTGGAAATTTCCAATTCCATGAAAAATTCATGGATCTTGCCAAATCCAACCCAAATTTTTACAATAACACAAAACCCATGTTTATATAAACTATAATTATAAAAAAATAATGCAAAAACTTAAAGATTTTACACACATTAACCATTTCAAGAGCTAATCCAATTGATTTTCTCAAAAAACTTCCCTAAGCAATCTCCCTCAAATCAGAAAAGTCGGAATCAAAGTTTTGTAAAAGTCGGAATCAAACTTCCCTTCCAATTGATTTTGTAAAAGTTGGAATCAAAGTTTTTTTGAAGTTAAAAATGGAAGAAGAAGAGAAAGAAGGAAAGAGGAGAATAAAGGAGGTCGTGGAAGAGAAGAAGAGTGGAGAGAAGGTTTTTTTTAGATGGGGGCTTTTATATAGGGAAATTATGGTAATAGCGCAAAAACTAGGTTATAAACAATTAAAATTTGAAAGTAGGTTATAAACAATTACTCGATGTTCTAAATGGTTAGAAATGAGCTTGTCCTTTGATTGACGAGATAAAAATGATTGTAATCAATCAAGGGCCTCACACAGGCTTCATTGTCGAGTCAAGTTATATTGATTTAAAATTTATACCTTTTAATATAGTCTAAATGATACTGTTGCCCCCTAAATTATTTACGAATTTCTAATATGCCTATTGAATTTTTAAAATGGTCACTAAACCCCCCGAACTCTCTGAAATAAGCAACAAGTGTCTATGACAAATTGCATTTAAATACCTAGTCTATATAAGTGGATAGATAGATACTAAAAAAAAAAAAAAAAAAAAAAACCGTTGTACATGTAATACAATGCATGTACAAATAAACATTTACAGTCTCATTCTCATACGGACGTCCTAATATAATTTCATGAGGATATTGAATGTGAGTCAATAGTTTTGACAAGTGTATACACACTTGAGTCAAAGCATGTAAAACTAATAACTCACATTCAATACCCTCATGAAGTTATATCAAGACGTTCTTATTTGAAAATTTTTATAGACATGTATTCGATGTCTATAAGTGGTTACATATCTGGGCCTTGATTCAAAGAATAAACCCACTTAACTAATATAGTAGATAGTTCATACCCCATGCTTGTTGTTTCAAGATGGCCGGTTGTTAGGCCCAATATTAAATGGCCGAATAGGCATGAAAACCTGTGTGTGGCCCAAACTGGTAAAGATCGAGTTTCACGAGATGGGATCAAACCCAATGTAGAAGAAGCTGCTCACTTTGACCGTGTTTGACCGCTCTTAACGTTGGTAAAATGAAATCCACGTGTCAATGTTAGATTCATGGAGTACAAGACATCAACTTATCCTTTCGAGAAAAACTTACATGCACCCGATGCATTGCATCCTAATCGATGGGTACATTTCATATAGCATGAAAACTCATTTCTTTGAAGACTCATTTGATTGGTTTTTCTTACCACATGGCATGTATCCATTGGACGGGTGCAATATATCGACCGTATGCAAACAGTTGACTGGCCCCGGTCGACCTGTCTTTTGGTCAACGATGTAACATCTATGACCATGAACATGTGTTATACCGACCTGATGCTTCTTCTCTAACTGGTCCTAGCACGTGACTACACGAGACATCACCAGTTGTTTTTAAATCACTAGTGTGAAATTCAAAGCCCTTTTATCCAGAAAAAGAAAAATAAAAAAAAATTAAGGAAAAGAGCCTTTTCAGTTTGCACCCCATTAAAGCTGTTTTGGTTCCTGTGCTCCCGCAACGTGCTCTCTCTCTCTCTCTCTCGATATCACTCACACAGATAGATACCCACTAGCTCTTACTACACAATTCTTCACGTTCTCTTCTAATATTTATAAATATCTAAAATTTGATATTTTTAATACAAATGCACAGTTGTTGACGTACTGTATAATCTGACACCACCACAATGAGTGTCTAGATATCGCCATTAGATTATACTGAATCTTATAATATACAGAATTTTTAGACTTCACTTGTGGTGGTGGACCGGTGGGACTGGTTTTCCCACTGTTACAAGTTATTAATTTATCAATCTCCCTCACAAGTCACAGTACAGTACATTCAAAAAAGTGGGCACACCACTATTATACAAATTAGAAAGCAGAACATAAGTACATAACCCATCGTTTTTTACCTCAAAGATCTGGTTTTCTTTGAGATCAATTTTTTTTTTTTAGATGTATTTGCTGTAAATGCAAGCTGGATTTAACCACCATAGCTTTTGATGGGCAAGAAGGGAGGTACTTCATGGTTGACTGCTGTGAAAAGAGCTTTCAGATCTCCTAATAAAGATAGTGACAAGAGGTGCAACAGACAGAGAAGAGAGGACCATGAACAAGAAGAAGATGAGGAAAAGGTTTGTCTTTTATTATTATTATTATTATTTTTGTTGTTGTTGTTGGAAAATCATCTTCTTCTTTTCTATCTGTTTTTGTTCTCCGTGGATCTGTAAAATGGATTTTGATTTCTGGGTTTTGTGCAGAAGAGGGAGAAGAGAAGATGGCTTTTCAGGAAAACCACCAATCAAGAAACAGTGACAACGACACAGCAAACCCCAACGACGACGGAGAGGACTGCTCATGCCGCCGGTAATGGTGGTCATTCACAAGATCATTCAACGGCGGAGCAAAGGCACCTCAGAGCGGTGGAGGTGGCCACCACAGCTGCCGCTGAGGCTGCAGTGGTCAGTGCCCAGGCGGCGGTGGAGGTGGCTCGCCTCATTAGACCTCGCACTTTCAATGCCAGAGAACATTATGCTGCCATTTTTATTCAGACCGCATTCAGAGGATATCTGGTAAGCAAAAATCAGACCTTTTTTAGCAGATAAAAAAATATATATATATTGAGCTAAAAATTGTCGTTAAATTACCTTCTTAGACAAGTAATTGATTCAAAATTAGTGTTTATTATTGTAATTTATTTGCAATTGATTGGGTGTAAAAAGGCGAGGAGAGCTCTTCGTGCACTCAAGGGACTTGTAAAGCTACAAGCTCTAGTGAGGGGTCACAATGTGAGAAAGCAAGCCAAGATGACCCTTCGATGTATGCAAGCTCTGGTGAGAGTGCAGTCTCGGGTGCTTGATCAACGCGTTAGGCTTTCTCAGGAAGGCAGCAGAAATTCAACGTTTAGTGACACCAACAGTGCTTGGGAATCGCGGTATCTTCAAGACATCTCCGATAGAAGATCAATGGTGAGTCTCGTTGTTGTTATTAAAGGCAATGTTTTATTATTACCTTTTGAGATTACTGTTTCTGTCTTTTTGAATTCAATAATTGTATTGAAAAGAAAGCTAAATCAAGGTTTCAAAAGCAATAGTGAAAGGAAAACAAATTAAAGAAATTTGTGTACTTTTGAATTAAAGGCAAGAACATGCTTAGCAAATAGTCATTCAATGTTCTAAGTTTGTACTTTTGTGTTCGACTGGCATGTTATTTGTATGATAGTCGAGAGAGGGAAGTAGTGTAGCGGATGATTGGGATGATAGGCCACACACAATTGAGGAAGTAAAAGCCATGTTGCAACAAAGAAAAGATGCCGCGTTGAAACGGGAAAAGACTCTATCACAGGCCTTCTCTCAACAGGTATTTCATATTAGTACTTTCTGTGTCAGTTCCTCTGCTTTAGAATTCATAATTCCCTAAGCTAATTGGTAATTTGTCGTTGCAATCCATATAGAAGATATCGAGAAATGGTAGGAGCTCATCAATGGGCGGTGAAGAAGAGCAAGAAGATAGGCCCAAATGGCTCAATCGATTGTCGGCTGGAAAACCATGGGATAGCAGAGGAAGAGCCTCAACTGATCAAAGAGACTCTGTTAAAACAGTACAAGTCGACACTTCCCAACCTTACTCGTATTTAGCACCTAATTTTCGAAGAACAAATCAAAATCAATATCACCAACAGCAACCGCAACACCAACGACCTGCTTCTCCAATCCATAGAGCCTACCAAAATGCATCCATCCATCACTCCCCAGTCACGCCCTCTCCATCCAAAACCAGGCCTCTTAAAGTCCGCTCTGCAAGCCCTCGTTGTGTTAGAGAAGATAGAACTTACAACACATCTCAAACACCAAGCTTAAGGTCTAATTACTACTACACAGGCAATGTGTATCAACATAGCAGAGGTGGTCCTAGTAGTACTAATAGTAGTAGTAATACGTTGCCTAATTACATGGCAGCAACTGAGTCCGCTAAAGCTAGAGCTCGCTCTCAAAGTGCGCCAAGGCAAAGGCCTTCAACGCCCGAAAAAGAGCGAGTCGGGTCAGCTAAAAAACGGCTTTCATTTCCGGTGCCAGATCCGTACGGTATTGGGATGGGATATGGAGGAGGTTATTCACAGAACCTGAGAAGTCCAAGCTTCAAAAGCATAAGTGCATCACATTTTGGGTTGGAGCAACAATCTAACTATTCTTCTTGCTATACTGATAGCATTGGAGGTGAAATTTCTCCGTCCTCTACCGGTGACCTTCAAAGGTGGCTGAGGTGATTAATATTTGTATGTTAAAGTAATTATGACAATGTGTGAACAATAATAACTTTGTTAGGTTTTAAATTGCTTGTGATTAAGGCGTTGTTTGATTGCAATTTAGAGGCCATTGATCGATTAGGTTAGTGATCTGATATTTCGAGTGTGTGCATCACTTTTCTGTTTGTTAATTTTGATTGAATTTGAAGCTACAGTGATTAACTTTGTAATTTTTCTCTCTTTCATGCTATTCAGATAATTCTTTAATCTGTATATATAAAATTTGGGTTGGATATGATCTCTTCTATTCCCATAAATGTTTCATTTAATTAGTGTTTGGTCTGCAGCCAGCAAAATAAAGAACCAACCATGAGAGCCATCTTGCTTTTTGCAAACAGCTGATCTTCTCTGGCCCTTAACTTTATCATAAATGGAGCCTAAAAAAAAAAAAAACTTTATCATAAATGGACCCCCAACAGGCCAACAATCAACAAGAATAGTAGCTTTCTTCCTTATCTTTTTGCTTTATTAATGGTGGTACATCACAACACTCATGGTTTTTCATGTCAATGATAAGTGCAACCTATATCATATAAAAAAACAGAAGCTGAAAACAAACCATGTGCTATGATTTATCTCAGTCTTGTCTTTCACAGAAACTCATAATGGTCATGAAATTGATGATAACTCGTAGGCAGCTCCTTTTGTACAACGAGAAGATTCTTTGAGCTTGTCTTCTGATTTCTGATTTATGATGAGAAAGCTAATGATGACTTGGATAGATTTTATAAGAAATTGAGAATGCTATCATGAAGACATGAACATCAAATCTTCTTCAATCCCAGTTTGAAACGTCTTAGAAAGAGAAAAAAATAAAAATAATAATCAATATATATTTTTATTTTTTAAATCTGACACCGAATTGATAGATCTATCGAGCTCAAACATTAGATGTATTATTTTCACATATTTTATAATGTGTAAAGCCCTGTTTGATTTTTCCACTTAACACTGAATGGTACTTAATGTGTTTCATTCAGTTATTTTGTTTGATTTTTCAAGTGTTAAAATCATTTAATGAACCCCTAAAACAACTTGTTTTGAAAAGTGAGAAATTTTCACTTTTCACTTAACATCAATCGAGTAGAATTTAATGCAAAGTTTTACTTCTAAAACTATCCTCACTAATTTAATCTATTTTCAAAACTAACCACTTGTTCTATAATTTTTTTTTTCTTACATGAAATCTATAAATTATATAATTATCCAAGTTTATTCCAAATTAATTACAAATTAATAAAGGTCCAGTTTTTTTAAATTAAATGCTTTTTGTTACTATTCCAGTTTATTCCAAATTAATAAAGGTCCAATTTTTTGTTTTTGCTGGTTTGCCTGTTCTCGTGCTTGGCCCCTCGCTGGCTCTTGTTGTTTTTTCTTTGTTGTTGGGTGCTTTTGCTCTCTGTGCTCTGTTTTTTGGCTTTTGACCTTTATTAATAAAGTCTCTCTTTGTTGTTAAAATAAAAAAAATTAAAATAAAGAATAAATTATACACATAAAGTAGATTGCTAATAAGAACATATTTATGAACTTCATTTTGTCAATAATATACACATAAAGTGGCTCATTAGTTTTATAATGTCACTAGCTAAGAGCTTAGTAATAATTAGATTCTATACAATAATATAAATTTGAAATATTATTAATAACTAAATAAATTTATTTTAGAATTAATTTATATGTTAGAGTTGTCCGTAATATATTAAAATGTAAATATATAACAAATAATAGTTAGAAGGGCATAGATGTAAAAGTATTTATTTTCAGATATTTATAACTTAAAAAAACAAACAACTTATCACTTATATTCAGTTTTCAATGAAAAAAAACAAACAGGTTTTTTAGTTTTCAGTTTTCAGTCACTATTCAGTCTTCAGTAACATTCAGCACTGTTCAGTCTTCAGACAAAAAATCAAACGGGGCCTAAGACTTGAACCTACATGATGTTGGTCCGGTAGTAAACCCCTCACACCTACACTAAGAGGTTATGGGTTCGAGTCCTTCCCTCCCTAATATACCTGGAATTTATATAATAGTGTAATATTTAAAAATTAAAAAAAAAAAGGATAAATCTTTTAGAAATTCTATTAATGGGTTAGCCCAAATGGGGTCCGGCCTACTTTAATAAACAAAATTGAGAAACACTGCGCAAGCCTAGTTCTTCCAACTCTCACCATCTTTTTAATGAGCAACCAATATGACTTTGACCAAAAACATCAAATAAGAAGATTGAAAATCAAAGGCCCATAAATTATAGAATATACCATCAATTCTTTGGAGGCTTTAATGTGGTATGATTGAAGAAATTTTAAAGTTAAACCAACCCATTTTCAAAATCTCAATAGGATGAATAAAATTATTGAGAAAGTAATTCATTTATCTATCATTATAAATAATACCAGCCATATAATGTACGGAATTCGGATCTATACTTTATTTTTGATTCATTATTTTTTGGCCCTTACTTCTTATTCTTAGTCTAGCATATCAATTTATGACTTTTCTTGCTATCAAGTCATTGTTTATGTGATTTGCCGACTTAAAAGATCCTTAGTGGTTTTTAATTGGTTCTCAAATAGTCTTGTTTGCAGCAGCTTTACATTAGTTTACATCTGAGATTTCGACTTATGTCTGACTTTGATTTCAGGTAACATATGAGATTAAAAGGTTAAAGTAGTTCCCCTGGTATTTGATTGGCAAGGCACGTCATTAAGTGAAAACGAGTGAGTTTAGATTTATGTATAAATATGCACAAAGATATTTGGTCAAACACTGTTTGGATCAATCACGAAACTTTTAGTTAATCATATAAATCATTGAATTTTTATGTGTTGATAATAGGCATTTTAGAAGTGTGGATATGAAAAGTAAATGAGGATTGAGAAGTATGTTGAAAACACATATTTTGATATTTTTAAAAAGAATATTTGTTTTTGCCCGATATATATATATTTTTAAGTATTTTTGTCTGGTATTTGATTAGAAGGTGTTAGCTACTTTGGTGATATAAAACTATTGATATCCGCTGAGATTTCAAAGTGACTTGACTTATTTAGGTTTCTTCTAAACTATTCATGTTAATTTTAATGGTATCATTGTATCTACTACATTCTATCCTGTGTTTTTGATTTTTTGCAAACTTGTTTCTGTTGTGTTGATATAGCAATTGGTGTCACCTGGAAGAAGGTAGTAAGGAGCGTGGGCATGTGGGATTCAGTGCGGGAGTTTACTAGAATGTATGATGATGAGATGAGGATGATTATCTTTACACCATTGGCATTGTTATCATGGTTTCCATTTATTTTGATTTTTGACCTTCCAATCTCGTCTCCTCTTTAATCAAGCATTTAGATGTGGGCTGGAAATCTCCCTTATCCTTGCTGGAAACAAAGCCAATGTTGAGTCGTTATTATTGTCTCTGTTCTCGGAATTCATGGGGCTGCGCTCCTGCTCTAACCCTAGTAGAGAGTGTAGATTCGAGTTAGAAATTATCCTATATTGCTGTCTCACACTACCTTTCTTTGATTACTAAGATCCAAGATGCAGTTTTATATAGAAATTGTCTGCTTTTTATGCCAGTGAATTGATTTTTAGTTATTTTTACTTATTTTTATCATTTGTCTTTTTTACAATTTGGTACAATATATATTGGATTCTAAAGATGAAATTCAGTCAAAAAGGCTTTTACCACCAAAACATAATAGTCACAGATTTAAATAAATATTTGTCACAATAACATTTAATCGGTAACCAAATATATATTGGATGCTAAATATTAAATTCAAATAAAGTTTTTATCGCTAACTAAATTAGCCATAATTCAAATAAATATTAGTTACAGAAACAAACAATCGGTAACCAAATTGTTGTAAATGTAATATTCATGGACTTTAAAGCATAGTGGCGTTAAATAAAACAATACTCTTACAACCAAATATTTGGATGTTGAAACTAACATTCCGTGACTAAATTTGTTTAGTTGCAAAATGACTATTAAATTACAACCAAATATTTAGACGCCGAAACTAACATTTCGCAGATAAATTTGTTTAGTTGCAAAATGACTATTAAATTACAACCAAATATTTGGACGTAGAAACTAACATTTTGCGACTAAATTTGTTTAGTTACAAAATGACTATTAAATTTATGTGGTTGCAAAATATAAGCTTTTGCATCCAAATATTTGGTTGTAAAATACTATTGATAACTATTGATTTTGATTATTTAAAATCTTAAAAATACAATCTACAACTAGATAGTTGGTTGCAGAATGTTTATCTTTTTATAACTTAAATGACCGTTGGTTGCAATATCCGCAAAATCCTTTTATGTATAGCCTACTGCTAGACTACTACTAATGAGTGACCAAAACAAATTGGTTGTGAATAATAGTATTTGCTAACCAAAAATGTACCTTAGGTGACAAATAATTTAGTTACAAAATATGTTTTTTCCTGTAATTAGCATGACATGTCATTTAAAGAGTGTATTTTTCTTGTATATGGTTACTTTAAGAGATATATATATACACACATATATCTTGTCACCTAGTGTTTATGCATCTAACATTTTTGTTAATTGGATAGAGCTCTTGACATTATATTATGTTGAATAATTGAGTTGTTTGTTTATCTTGATTTCATTTATATCACTCTTAGTGGGGTGTATTCAATTAGGATTTCAAAAGACTTTTAAAAACCATTTTTTAGTGGATGCCCTTTTGCAGATTTCATGGACTTTTATAGACTTTATAGAATTATGAGAAACTTTCATAGACTTTCATTTCAAAAGACTTCCATAGACTTTCATTTCAAAAGACTTCCGTAGACTTTCATTCCAACAGACTTTCATTTTAAAAGACTTTTATAGATATTTATAGACTTTCATAGACTTTCATTTCAAAAGACCTTTGTAGACTTTTATTTCAAAAGACTTTCGTAGACTTTCATTCCAACCAAGGAACTTAAAATCGATAGATATACCAAAATATCCATCGATATATCCATATTTTGGAGGGACCGATATCGAAACAGACAAATATCTAATATCCTGTAGAATATCCGACCGATTTTAAAATATCCGTAAAAATCTCCCGATATTCCCGAAATATCTCGAAATTCCTGAAATTTCACGAATTTCACCCCGAAAGTCCATGGATATTTTGCATATTATTAAAATAATTTTTTTAATCCTAAAGAATTAAATTATTGTAAAAATAATTTAAATTAAAAATTATTTTAGAAGAAGTATTAACAAATTTATAAAAATTTCCAACATAATAGTCAATAGTAAAATTATTGAGGACTTGAAGTAAAATTCGATAAAGAATCAAATAGTGGACGTGTAAAATATGTAAAATTTTGTGAAAGCAATCTGAAAAAAAAAAAAAATGTTTGTGACTCAAATGTGTAAAACTAATTCCAAATAATATTAAATATGTACCAATCAATTTATAAATATGTAGAATTGATTTTTTTGTAACTTTGTGCCGACATTCCAAATAAAAGAATCTCAAAATTATTGGTGCAAAACGTGTAAAAACCCACAATTGTTTCTTTTGAGTAGAGAATCTAAAGAAATTCAATTATTTTTATCAAAAAATAAAAAATAAAATAAATAAGAACTCAATTATTTGGTATGGCCTGTATAGTAAAGAATCATAATGATAGAATTTTGAAAATTAGTATGGTAGAGAATAATAATGAATGCATATGCCAAATAGAAACAAAATGAATGCATATGTATCATGTATTATTTATTCGTTGTAGTGAATATAAATGAATGCAACAATGAAAATCTCCTTCAATCATTCATCTATTTGTTCACTTCATCTATAAAATAATCTTTACTCTTCTCTTTCAAGTTTTCATCATACTCGACTACACTTTACATAGCAAATTTTACATTACAAGTTTATCTCAAATTCTCAATATATTCATCAAATAATCAGGTACGTAAATGTTTACTTCGATAATTTTTTTTTATAAAAAATAATGATATTATAATTGTATGCAAATTTTAGATGTTGTGTGGTATTATTTCTACAACTCATTAGAATTTTCATATTTATAAATTGATTGGTACAAAATTTAATTTTGTTTTGATAGGGAATTATATTGCATAAGATGTCTAGTACTAAAAGTGATACAGCATGGGAGTATTGCAGAACAATACCGAATAATAAAAATGGTATTATATGCACATTTTACAGTTACACAATACAAAGTGGAGGAATTACCCGATTTAAATTTCATTTAACCGGTAATAAGTTGTATAAAAATGTAAAAATATGCTCAAATGTGCCACTGGAAGTTAAATTTCAAATATCTCAATTGTAAAAAAATAAAGAAACAACAAAAAAGAAAAAAGCTGCAAGGGAGATTGAACAAATTCAACAAGAATTGAGGGGAAATTTCCTTGACACGGAAGAGGAAGAAGATATCTATCATTATCCTGAAGGTATGCTTCTTGATGAATGAGATGATTATCATTTGTCAATAGATGCATCCAAAGCATTTGAATGGCAAAGAGAACAAAAAGTAAGAATCTTTGGAGGGGGGGTCAAAGAGAGGAGAAGGTTGAGGAGCCGGTGGTAGTAGCCAACCACCATAACAAGTACGTCGCACTCAAAGTAGACGAGAGCTGCGTTATAAACTTCTAATTGCACCTTCAATGTACAAATCATCAGGTGCAAAGCAAAATAATATTGAAGATATGTTCAAGGGGGTAGCATTAGAGAAAAAATGGGGAAACTAGTATCGAAGTTTTTTATTTATGATAATGTGCCCTCACATAAAGCCAGCTCTCATCATGTTAAGAACATGATTATTGGTGCTCAAGAATCAGGTATTATTTTTTCTTAAATAATAATGTTTTTGAAATTTTTGATTTGTTTTTATTTTTTGTTTCACAATTAAATTTAACATGCATGTGAATATAGGTGTCGGAATTCAACCACTATCAGCATATGAAATTAGGTATAAGTACTTAGACATCGAGTACAAGGAAACGAAAGAGTATGTTGATAACTTCAAAATTAAATGGGAGAAATATGGTTGCACCATAATGTGTGATGGGTGGATAGGACCGACAAGATTGTCGATAATTAATTTTATGGTGTATTGTAAGGGTCACACAATTTTCCTAAAATCTGTTGACGCATCCAACAAAATTAAAGATCATCAGTATATTTATGGATTTCTCAAAGATGTGGTGAAAGAGGTTGGTGAGAAGAATGTTATGCAAATTGTCACAGACAATGGCTCTGTATTTGTGAAAGCAGGTAAAAAATTGATGAAAAAATATTCCTTATTTTGGACTCCTTGTGCAGCACATTGTATAGATTTGATTTTTGAGGATATTGGAATGAAAAACATTGTTGCAAGTGTCATTCATGATGCTAGGACTGTGACAAATTTTATATATAATCATGGATGGTTACTATCTCAAATGAGGGAGGTTTGTTAAGGGGAGATAGTGCGGCCTGGTGCAACTCGATTTGCAACCATTTATGGCAATTATGGTGGCTGCAATATATTTGATTATCCTTCTCCACAAATGCCATATAGAATACCTATGCATGCAGATCAACAATATCCACCAAGTTGGGTAAATCCAAACTACCCAATTCATGGATCAATTGGAAGAGATCAAACAACATACATGTGGCATATTAATAACAACATTGAAAACTATGCAAGCACGTTTTCTTGGGAAAATTATTGTTTGAATCAAGATATAAATATATCTTATGTATTTGAACTAGCAAGGAATTCATTTTAGTTTTAAATTTCAGACACGCAATGTATTATTATGTATAAATTATGATTTATGATAGAATCTTGAAAGTGTGGAACTATTTATATATTTTAATGATAATTTTGTTTATTAAATATTTAATCTCTTTATATTGTATATAATATTGTAAAAGTGAAACAAAATATTATTCTATTAAATACTCAATTTTAAAAATTATATACAGACTCTATCAATGTTATAATTTATAATAAACTCATAACTATGTTATTTTATCATTGAAATATGATTCATTTGATGTATAATTATTTGTTTAAGCTTGTCCTGAAATTTCACAAAAAATAAATAAATCTGATTTTAGATGTAAATATCCATCATTTTTTTAATTTTTGACAGAATATCCACCGATATCGATAATATCCCCGAAATATCCATAGATTTAGAAGCCTGATATTGATACCGATACCGATATTTTATTCCTTGATTCCAACAGATTTTCGTAGACTTTCATTTTAAAAGATTTTTATAGACATTTATAGACTTTCATTGATTTTTAAATATAATGTATACTTTGTTTTAACAAAATTATATATATTTATCATGTCAATATTTTTTTTTTCTCAAATGAATAAAAAAAAATAATCATTAATTAAACTTGACAAAAGCATTCATGTTTATATATGTGATTTTAAAATTCTTATGTTTATTTTATTTTTATTTTGCATCATAAAGACATTATGCTCAAAATTTATTTGTTTTAATAATTAGTCAAAATTTTATTTGTTTTTTATAATTAGTCAAAATATTATAAATTTTCTTTTAGAATAAATGTAGCAAACTGACGATAATATTAATGTTTACATATCTCTACGAAAGTATGACAATAAGTATAAAAAATCTACCAAAAATTAATTCAAGTTACTAAGATAAAACATAAAAACCGCACCTAGTTGTTGAATAAGACCCATGCTTAAAAGTGGGTAGTTTGATATTGATCATAATTATATAGAGTCACGCTCATACGCGACTTTGATTAAGGCATATTGGCATGGTTAAACAGTGATTTTTGTCTTTTATTGTTTTTATTTAACATAAATAAAGTTCATTTGATTTGTATTGGTGTTGTTTAGTTGCTTTGAAAATATAGGTAAAAAAAATGAAATCTCTCATCCTTAATTACATAGCTGGTGGAGAGTTGTTTTATATTATTTTTTAGTTAATTTTTTTTTTTGTTATAGATCGTTAATGTTTGTATTTTTTTTTTTTTTTTTTTTTGATAATGTTTATTCATTTTAAAAGTTATTCGTTTTATTTTATTTGTGAAATTTGTTAAGAATGAATGTGCTTTTATTTGAAAATAAAACATATATTTGGTGGTTGATGTTTTTCAAAGAGTTTTATGTTTTTTTTTCTAAAGTGAAATTCTTTCTATTTAAAAATTAAAAAAAAGAAAAGAAAAAAAAAAAAAGTCATTCAAAGTCTTTGGTAGGAATGGAAGACAAATTGTGAGAATTGTTATAAGTTATAACTAAAAGTCATTAATATTTTAAAGTCATTTTGAATACCATACTTTTTTAAAGTCTATAAAAGTCTGTATTGAATATTCCATGACTTTTATAAAGTCATTAAAAGTCTGCATTGAATACACCTAAACTTTTTAATTCCATAAAAGTCATTAAAAATCACAATAGGAAATCATATTCGTACAAAATCATATCACAATAACCACAACATGTTAATATTAACTTATCATTAACAAAAACAAAAAAAAAAAACAAAAAAAAAAAAAAAAGGAAATGGTTTTTAATGAAAATATGGATGAAATGGCACCAAAACATCATCTCTACAATATCAAACTAAAAAATTATTGGTTGAAAATTTTGCCCTGTGCAAGATTTCATATTAGCTCTATTAAGAGTAAATGGATGGAAATAATACTATTTGAATAGTATTTTCTCCTTAAATTTTGTTAACTTTTAATGCCACAAAAGTATGATGTGAAACAAAAATGCTCTCACTTTATTTTTTAGTATTTATTTTTACTATCTTTTTCTCTCTCATTCTTCCTCTAATCCTCTCTTGTCGACCACCGCTTCTATCTCACATTTTCTCTTCTTCTTTTTTCCTGATTTTCTAACTTCACTCGATTAAAAGATTTGTACTCAGCTATCCCACTTTCCAATTACTGAGGTTCCACACAAGCTTTTAATAAGTGAATCTACTCTTCTGAGCGGAGTCGACGAACACCATCAGCAGCAGTTCAAGTGATTTTGCGATGCACCAATATCTCCATAGATATCAAATTCAATCGCTCTTTGAACTCGTATTTTTTTTTTTTTTTTTTTAGTTTCAGGTTTGAGTTTTTAATCTGCAATGAAAATTAACAATTTCTTTTGTTTTAAGTTAGAACATGTTTGTTGTATTTGGTGAACCTCGTATTGTGTGGATTATGTTTCACGTTCTTGTGAGTTGTGATCCATGAGAGTGTTGTGTGCTAGTGAGTGTATAGTGGTGATGTGTGCATGACATTGAGTGTCTATGAGTGCAAGTACTGTATAGTTGCGTGATTTAAAATTTTTGCGTGGATTTGTATATTGTCGAAAACGGTGCATATTGTCCCAGAGCGTAGCTCTAGATAGACGAGCTTAACGTTTGGGTAAATGACTTCCAAGTTAACGGTTCGAATCCTACCAATGATAAAAACTTAAAATAAAATACATAATCTAGATAGATGAATAAATAGATACCGTAAAAAAAAAAGATCATGTTTCTTTTAAAAAAAAAAAAAGGAAAAAAAAAAACGGTGCATATTAAGAGTTCTGATTTATGATATAATATAAAATAATTATTTTCTGTTAAAGTGCTCATTTTTCTTAAACACACACATATATATATATATACGGTCCCGTTCCTATCAGTGCATCCTGATATAACTTTATCAGGATATTGAATGTGAGTCACTCATTTATAACAGTGATTTGACAAGTGCATACATACCAAGTCAAAGTATGTAAAACGAGTGGCTCACATTCAATATCCTTATATAATTCTATCAGTGCGCACTGATAGGATAATTTCCGTATATATATATATTGAACGAAATCTTGATTTTTTATTTATTTATGGGTAGTATTAACATGTACCCTAAAGAGAAATAGAAGCACATATCAATAAATAAAAACATATATCAATAATTACATTTATTATCTTGTTACAATAAATGCAGTTACTTTTTTCCTTTTATAGCAATAAAATGGTTGTAAGGACATATGTTAACACTACCCTTTAATTATTTATTTGTAATTGAGACTTAATTTTTTTCAAATCCAATAACTTAAGTCTGGATCACAACTCACAAGAACAGGCTGTCAGCTTACACTACATTTCAAAGAGAATCTCTAGACTTAATTTTTTACGAAGTATGGAGACTTTTGTTCCCAAATTAAATCATGATCCATTGAACGAAATATATATATATTTTTAAAAACAATCGAGACTTATTATAATTATTTTTGAAAACATCTAGACTTAATTACTCATTTTATCCGAAATCAATAAATAAGACCCAAATTAAGTGTTCGAAAATACTCTTATGGGTCTCATCTAGGCGCTAGGTGGCCGTCGGCCTTTTCGATTAGGATAAAATCGTCTGTATTAAACAGCGGGTAAAAAAACGGACGATTTGACCAATTTATCAGCTGATTTTACCTATTAATGTTTAGGCGGAATCAAAGTCGTTTTAATATCCTAGTTACACTGCTTAATATTTAAATATTAATTTTTTTTTTTAACGAGATTAAATATTTATTTTGTATTTAGGAAAAATAATTATAAAATAAAATAAATTCTTGATCACTCAAGTGCCGTCCAGATGCTGCCTAGGCACTCGGTTGTCGCCAAGTGGTTTTTTAGGACACTGCCAAATTTCACCTAATTCTATCTCCTTAGGGCTTAGTCCCTTCCAGCTACCGGCTAGAAATTACTCATTTTTGCTTAAAACCGCGAGTGATAATCATGAAAGATTATTACTTATTAGAAAATGGCATTTGATCGAAAAACTTGAAGCCCACCGAGGTTGCACAAAAACGATTCATTACAGTTTTGCCACTATATATATATAATCATAATGCGGAGGCAGATCCACTAACTAAATTCTTCAAAAGTGTGGCACCACTTCATGTGTGAAAACTTGATCAGTGTCAGTAATATATATTGTCTTTCAAGTTTCAACACATCACATGGTACTGACTCATCTATACAATAACCTAACTCCTGAGTACTTCTCAGAACATCTCACCTTCCTCCTCCAACATTTATCTCTGTATTTAATATATGCAACAAGTTTTCTTCTATAATGCTGCAACTTCTGACACGTAGAGAGATGCGAGTTTAGCTCAAATTAAAGTCAAATCCCTCCTACAACTAATTAGTTCTTTTAAAAGCATGGAATTAAATTGCCACTGACCACCGTTTAATTATGCGTTTTGGTTCTAGAAAGAATGTTAATTCAATCCGACAATATTCTAAATTCAAGTAGTTACGTTATTATCGCATGAGGTATATTATTAAAAACGAAAAGCATCGAACTCAAGTTAAAAACCGACCCACTTGTCACACGAGCCGAGTACATCCTTGGAAATATGTTTTCTCCAATTGAATAAAATAATTAACCGCATGATTCAACTGATCAGAACGAAACACAATGAGAGTAAAAAACATGGAATGTCCACCACCAACAAGAAGCTTCAACGAAATAGAACTGCTATTAATAAATAAAGATCTTGACTTCGAAGCATTTATCTAGCTGTAAATGCTGCTATTAATTAAACCCCTTCTACGCTACACAACTATATAAATATGTGTGTATACACACAATGACTGTATGTACAAGCCACAATTTTGTTCTCAAAAAAATTTATAAACATCACCACCAAACCTAATTTCCTCAACCATGGCGATCATGCTAATATTTGGTGATCAACACAACACATTTCGACATCTTTTCCGATTAAAATGTCTTTTCTTACTAGTTTTTATAGTAAGTTGCACTCCACCAGAAGACCCCATCAAATGCTCATCATCAAACATTTCAAGCTGCACCATCACCAACTCTTATGGCATGTTCCCGGATCGCAGCGTATGTAAAGCAGCCAACGTGGCATACCCCACCACAGAACAAGAACTCATATCAGTTGTATCAGCAGCAACCAAGGCCAAGAGAAAAATGAAAGTAGCTACGCGTTTCTCTCACAGCATTCCAAAGCTAGTTTGTCCGGACGGCGAAGATGGTTTGCTTATAAGCACGAAATATCTCAACCGTGTATTGGAAATCGATGCTCAAGTTATGACAATGACTGTGGAGAGTGGTGTGACATTGCGGCAGATTATAGAGGAGGCAGCTAAGGCTAGACTGGCGTTGCCGTACGCACCGTATTGGTGGGGTCTGACCATCGGTGGTCTTATTGGCACGGGTGCGCATGGAAGCACATTGTGGAGTAAAGGGAGCTCAGTTCATGATTATGTTTCTGAGTTAAAAATTGTGAGTCCAGGAGGACGTGAAAATAATTATGTTAAGGTGAGAGTCCTCAATGAGAATGATCAAGATCGTCAAGATCTTGATGCAGCTAAAGTTTCACTTGGAGTGCTTGGAGTTATTTCTCAGGTACGTTTTCATGTCCTTAATTGTTTGTCTTGTTCTGGAAACGAGTTTGGCTTCTTCTTGATGTTGTTTTTAGGTAGTGGTTGAACTGGGGCCTCTCTTGATATGAGATCACTCTATAATTATTCCACTTTTTAAATAGTACTTATTTGGATTTATTGCTTGATTTAAACACATTAGAATAGGGAGACTTTCTGGTGCAGCAATAAAGAAGCAAAAAAAAAAAAAAAAAGTAATGAAGAAGAAGCAGAATATATTCAAAATAACAATAATGGCAATATTCTACCATTTTCAGAATCAAGGTTCTGGGGATAACAATCTAACATAACACCCTAAAGAACAAAACGATAAAAGAAAAAAAAAAAAATAGAAACAAAAGAAAATAGACAATCTCAAATAAAGTCTAAAGCAAGCCTAAACACAATTGGACTTGGCCAAGCCTAAGTTCTGCATCACTTTCACTATAT
The DNA here is from genome assembly GCA_030490815.1 of Acer saccharum. Classification (NCBI taxonomy): domain Eukaryota; kingdom Viridiplantae; phylum Streptophyta; class Magnoliopsida; order Sapindales; family Sapindaceae; genus Acer; species Acer saccharum. The sequence goes on from CM059870.1 coordinate 39,793,203, forward strand.
TCTTGTTATTTTAATAATTTTCAATTTAATCCCTCTTAAGTCTTAATTAACTTGCATCAAACAAATTGACACAGTCATGTTACTATCAATTTTTTTTTTCTTATTTCAATTTATTTCAAAATAGTCATTTTGGATTGTAAATGTTAAGTTTGATATTAGTGCAAAATGATAGTTGGGTACTTTTAATTTTAAATGTTATTTAAAATGACAAAATAAAAATAAATTAGAAAAATTAGAAAAAAAAATAGTCCTTAAAACTATATAAAATATGAAAAAAAAAAAAAAAAAAAATTGGATGTAAACCACTTAACAAAATAGATACTATATTTTCTAAAATGTCATAGTATAAAAAATTTAAAAAAATTGAGAACATGAAATATAATTGAACAACATAATATATATATATTTTCCATATATTTAAAAACAAAAACTAATAAAAATTAAAATTGGAAAAATCAATAAAATATTAATGTTATTTTATTTTCTAAAATATTTTATATAATTTAAAATAAATAAAACATTTGGAAAAAAAAAATGAAGGTTGTAGAGCTTTCTCCATTTCCATATATATATATATATATATATTCATAAAACAGAATTTTTATTTGTTTTTTAATTTTATATTATTTTAATGGATATTATTAAAAATGTCCATATAGTTTGAGGTATTTCCTGTTTGGGTCCCTTTAGTTTGAATATTGTCTCTTTTCATCCAAACTGTTACTGTTAATCGCCGTTTTAGTCCCTACCTTTAGGTTTCGTTAGGTTTCCGTCAATAATGTGAGGGTATAATGGTAAATGCAGGGTTAAAATTAATAAATATTATTAAATTAAATAATAATTTTTAAAAAATAATTAAATAATAAATAAAAATCTTATTCTCTCTCTCTCTCTCTCTCTCTCTCTCTCTCTCTCTCACATTTGGTGGATCTCCACTGGTTGGGATCCATTTCAGTTGGGATTTTTTGTGACAGACCTAGATGTCGTCGAAGATGGAGGCGAGGGAAACATAATCTGGGAGACTATTTTTCAGATGTCGTCGAAGAGTGTAAAATCATATTTGCGCTACAAATTCTAACGAAAGTTAACAGAATGATGAAAATAGTCTTTTTTTTCAAACTAAAAAGGACCAAAACGAGGAATACCTCAAATTAGATGGACATTTTTAATAACTTTCCTTATTTTAATCCCATTCATAAGGGGAAAAATTGAAATTTTATAAAAAGTTCAAACCTGTGGATAGAGACGTTTAAGCCCATAAGGACTAAGGACTAGTTTTAGCCCATCATGAAATTTTAGCCCATAAGTACTTGTTTGATATAAATTGAAACAAAAGATTTTCTTCTTACAATTCAATTTTTTTTGTTTTTACACTTCTTTTCTAAATAAATTTCATTCTAAAAAATTGAATTTAAAAATTTTCTAAAGACACTCTATTTTTTCCAAAATTATCCTTTTTTAACTTTTAACATTTTTTTTAAAACACTCAATCATAAAATCTTACTGTAAAAAAATCATTATGATTTTTTTTTAATGATTTTTTTTTTTTATATTTGTTTATGTACAAAAATCTGCAAAAATCTAACACTTAACGATTGGTTTACTGTAGATAAAATATTAAAATTGTGGATTTCAATCCTGTAAAAAAAAAAAAAAAATTGCCACTCCTTTAATGTCAATTTCAATATTAAAATTGGATTTCAATCTTTTTGATGATGATATTTTACAGCCCTATATATGCATGGTAATTTTAGTAATTTTAATTAGGATAAAATTATCATATAATAATAATAATAAAAATTAAACTGGACTATAGAAAGATATTTAGTGGATTGTCAACAGCATCACTCTTGAAACAATAGAGACATTTTGGATGCTCAATGAAAAAAAATAAAGGACTAAAATACCCAAAGCTTCAAACCTTTGGATAAATTGATATTTTGTATAATAGGAATGATTTTGATATTTTTCCATTACAATAATTAGAACAAGAGTTCTTCCAATTGCTCATCAAAGGACAAAAGTACAGTAGTATATACAATATCTGAATATCCAATGTGGCTTTTGCATAGGTAACTTTGAAGCTGCAACCCCTCTTCAAGAGATCAATTAGGTACATGACCACGAATGATTCTGACTTGGGAGATCAAGTGGCTAGTTTTGGACATCAACATGAGTTCGCTGACATTGTTTGGTACCCGAGTCAACGCAAAGCAGTCTACCGAATCGACAATCGCATTTCCTCCAACACATCTGGCAATGGTCTATATGATTACATCCCATTCCGCTCCACACCTTCACTTGCTTTGTCACTCATCAGAACTACAGGTTTCCTAGCTCTGACTACTTATTTGACTATATAAATCAATGCATGCAGTCAACAGTCAACAACAAATTAACTTTTAGTCTCTTAAAACATGGACAGAGGAGAATCAAGAAACTAAAAGCGATGCTGATGGGAAATGCTTTGTTGCAAAGCTTCTTACATCAACACTATGGACCTCTGCATTTGGTTTGACAAATAATGGTATTGTGTATTTTTAATTTGGTGAAAAGATAGTAGATTATTTTCAATTTCATCAATTACTTTGTTAAAATTTGTGATCTCTCTCTAATAGGTGTTACATTTACTGGCTATCCTGTGATTGGATATCACAACCGTCTTCAATCATCGGGGACCTGCCTCGATAGTCTAGGCGACTCGATGATCACATCGTGCCCTTGGGACCCTAGAATCAATGGCGAGTTCTTTCACCAAACTACATTCAGTGTTGGATTATCCGTTGTTAAAAGCTTCATTCAAGACGTGCAAAAGCTAGTTTCATTGGAGCCAAAGGCATTGTGTGGCATAGAACTCTACAATGGCATCCTCATGCGTTACGTTAAAGCTTCGAGCGCTTACTTGGGCAAACAAGAGGATTCATTAGACTTTGATATCACTTACTACCGAAGCAAGGACCCAATGACTCCTAGGCTATATCAAGATGTGCTCGAAGAAATAGAGCAACTAGCGGTGTTCAAGTATGGAGCGTTGCCACACTGGGGCAAGAATCGGAACGTAGTGTTTGACGGAGTGATCAAGAAATACAAAAATGCTGGAAAATTCTTCAAGGTGAAAGTGGCTTATGATCCATTAGGGCTCTTCTCTAGTGAGTGGACAGACCAAGTTCTTTCATTGAAAGCTGGGGTGACCATAGACAGACAAGGTTGTGCACTTGAAGGGTTGTGTATATGTTCAGAAGACAGTCACTGTGCCCCCGAAAAAGGCTATTTATGTAAACCGGGCAAAGTTTATAAACAGGCCAGAGTCTGTACTTTCACGAGTTCTAAAAAATATATGTGATTACATATAGCATCACGGGTCTATTTGAGACCCAATAGATGCTGATACCGTCGATTATTCTTCTAATTGGAAAAGAATTAACCGTTAAACAAAATTAGTGACCTATTTTATTTTAGAGTTATTGGCACAAATGCCCACCACCCCCCCCCCCCCCCCGAAGCATACGTGAATTCGTATGTTGCCCCATAATCATTTTTTTAGGCATTAAACCCCTCAAGCTCTTGTTTATTGGCAAAACTCGACTGTAGATTCCCCTCAAACAATCATTCAGGGGACAATAAATCTAATTGTTTGTCAATAAATGAGAGTTCAGAGGGTTTAATGCCTAAAAAAAAATTTTAGGGGGCAACATTCGAATTTGCGTATAGTCAAGGGGGTATCTGTACCAATTACTCTTTATTTTATTTTCGTATATACCAATTACGGTATGGCAACTAAGAGTTTTTTTTCTTTTTTTTTTTGATAATAACTATTAATTCGGGTCCAGATATTTTTTTAAAAGCTTTCACTATTAGTAGGATTCGAGCCACTGACCTGAGAGTCATATGCCCAAGCCCCAAGATTATCCATCTACCAGCTGAGCTACGCCCCTATTGGCGGTGTACGGCCACTCGACTTGAACTAGGAAAATAGTGACCCATATTTTATTTTAATTTTTTTGTAATTATAGTGACCAATTTTTATAGTTGGAAATTTTACTAGCAAGTCAAAGAATATCACAGACAAATTTTCCATGGGTTGGGTCTCGGTCGACCTTGTGATAACACATCTGGTCCATAATATGGTTCTTGAGGCCCTAAATCTTATAGTGTTATTTTGAGATTCCAGACCCAGCCCATGATCGGTCTGCTAATTGAGCACTTTAACAAAGTTTAACAAATATGAAATAAATCAATAATTAGTTTTTTTTATATAAAAAAAATATGAAATAAAAATGACAATTTAGCGTAAATTTATTTCATGCATTTTTTGTTGTTGAAAGTATCTATTAAATTGGGATCATGCATTTTTTTGAAAGCTTTCTGTCATTGGTAGGATTCGAGCCACTGACCTGGGAGTCATTTGCCCAAGCATCAAGTTCATCCATCTACCAGCTGAGCTACACCCTTGTTGGTATGTAATACATTCATTTAAATCATACAAATATAAATACAATTTAAATGAATGGATTATAATAATACAACATCATTTGTGCATCAAATTTAAACAAAATAACATTATTATATAAAGAAATAATAATATTACTTTACCTAAATCTGATGCTCAAATGATATGGTATCACACTGATCTAACGTAGCATTACTTAAAAAAAAAAAAAAAAAAAAAAAAAAAAAAAAAAAAAAAAAAAAAAGCCATGAAGTTATTTTTCATTCTTTATTACTGTAAATAATCCAGAAAATATCTACACATATTTAAGTTGTGCACGAGAGAAATGTGCAAAGGTTTTGGTGCTTTCGAAGTTACGATTAGCCGCACAGAATTGGCAAATCCACGGTCTAGAAAGGGAGCTTTTGGTAATTGCATAGTAGGGAACAGACCCACTCAAAATGACGTGGCAGTGTTTATTTCGTTGGACTCTACATACCAAAACATACACACGACCACAGAGAATTATCGCACTGTCCCAATTAGGGTCTTCTGTGAAAAGAAAACCTCTCTTCCTCTTTTGGTTCGTCGGATAAAATCACGCATTCGACACCACCGGAAACAGAGAAAGCAAAAACAAATAGACCCCCAAAAGCGATTCTCTCTCTCTCTCAACACACAAAACACAAAAACAATTACTGGTATGCCAAATATCTTACTTGTTTTTTCTTCTATTTTATATCAGCTATATTTTTCCTGTTTTCTCTGTTATCTTTTTCGGTGGCTCCCGCCCCCAAATGATATTGGCCTCCATTTGATGAGTTAACTCCAAAAAATTTGTTTTGGAGCTTATTAGATTCGAATCTGTTTATGTTTAGCATGTAATCCAAGTCCTATAACTAACAAAAAATTAGCTTTAGCTTTACAATTAATCACAGTTAACACTCGACTTCTCTTAGATATAGGTTTTTTTTTTGTTTTTTTTTTATTTTGAGTTTTTTTGGTCTCGACCCACCTAATTGTACTATTTTAAGTGTGTCAGATTTTCGGAGATAAAATGAATTCCTGTTTACCGAGTTTATTTTATAATAATTTAGGTTAACTAGGTTTGCTGAGAAATTAGGATTTGGGCATCATCGAGGTTCTTTTGTATTTAACGCTTCTTTTGTTTAAGTATGCATTTCGTGAAGGAATTGATACTGTTTTATTCCGAAACCGGTATACCAGGTTTGCCGAAATTTTTAAGGAAAAAGGTTTTGATTTGTTACATTTTTCGTGTTTGCCCTTCGAAAAACGAAAACATCGGTTTACCCATTGGAGTAGATACTATGGGGTTGTGTTGAGGTGATGTGAGGTGAGGTTATATTTTCCGTTTTGTTTTTTTCTTGGGAACCAACAGATGAGAAACTCAAAATGGATTTAGGGTTTGTGTTTGTCTTCATTTTCTGCTGCTTCTCAGCAGCTAATGTGAGTTACAGGAATCGATTGTCTTTTCTATAAGCATTTCTCAATGCACAAATCAAATATGATGATCCTCTTTACCACTGCAAATCCTTTTGACCCTTTATTTTCTTTGTCATCCAAAAGAGAAAATAGATAAAACACGACAAAATATTCTTGCTTTACTACGTTTTGTTGATTGTTCCTCTTTGACATAAACAATGAGTATCCAATTTCGCGGTTGGATATCTATCTTAAATGCATGGCCCCAAAACAAAAAACAAAAAGAAAGGAAGCTCTATTCTTGTGCATTATGCACATTCTTGTGAGCTGCTTGAATTTTCCATAATAATCATGGAAACTTGAAGGTAATTTCGGTGCTGTTCAGGCACTTTTATTTGATGATAATACTTGGGGCGTGAAACAATCATGACGGAGAACACAGAAGTTGAGGAGCGGGTTGATCTTGAAGAGGACAATTACATGGAAGAGATAGATGATGATGTCGAGGAGCAACTAGATGACGATGGAGAAGATGAAGGTGGGGATGGAAATGGTGAAGAGAATGATGAAGAGGAAGGATATGAGTACTCAAAAACTGGAGATAGTGGAAAAGATGGTTCGCCGGAAGCAAATAGAAGCCACGATGACTCTGAACATGTGGAAGATGAAGAAAAGCCCACTGCTTTCATAAGTGAAGAAGAGAAAGAGAAGCATGCCCAACTTCTTGCCCTTCCTCCTCATGGTTCTGAAGTTTTTATTGGTGGTCTTCCTAAGGATGCAGTGGAAGAAGACTTGAGGGATCTATGCGAACTTTTAGGCGAAGTTTTTGAGGTCAGAATTGTATCATCTGTGCTTGCAATATCTAATACTTGTCTTGTTATTGTCATATTCTGAATGGGTTTTAATGTTAAATTGCTTTACAGGTAAGGCTTATGAAAGACAAAGACAGTGGAGAAAGCAAGGGTTTTGCTTTTGTAGCATTTAGATCAAAGGAGCTTGCACAAAAGGCCATTGAAGAGTTACATAGTAAAGAATTTAAGGTAAATGCAGCTTAGTCATTGGGAAATATAGAAGATGTTTGGCTTGACTTGGTTCAGTATCTTCCATGTCTCCTTTACGCCCATCTAATTGTTTTCTCGTCTTGCAGGGTAAAACATTAAGGTGTTCACTGTCGGAAACCAAAAACAGATTGTTTATTGGAAATATTCCAAAGATCTGGACGGAGGATGAGTTCAGAAGGACCATTGAGACTGTTGGTCCTGGAGTTGAAAACATTGAGCTCATAAAGGTGAAATTATGAATTAAATAATGCTTTGATTTTAGTTAGGTGAAGTTGTATCTGCATCTGCTTGCACTTCTAAGTGTTGTCCTTAATTACAGGATCCTCAAAATCCTTCTCGCAATCGTGGTTTCGCGTTTGTTTTGTATTACAATAATGCCTGTGCTGATTATTCGAGGCATAAAATGACAAGTGCAAACTTTAAGCTGGATGGCAATACTCCAACTGTCACTTGGGCCGATCCAAAAAGTACACCTGATCATTCTGCTGCTTCTGCTCAGGTAAAGTTTAAAGTAAAGAGAACAGAGTTTTTAAGTTCTTTGAATTTTTTTTTGGAGGGGGTCTATAGGTTTCAATGTTCACTTCTTTCTCATTTATATCTGTATAAACTAGAATAATGTATTGCTTTGCATTATACTTCCATTTGTAAAAAGTGTCATAAGGGCCTGGCAAATAGGTGGACTTTTCTTTTAATTAAAGTTTCTTGTATCTACTGTCATTTCTACGTTTATTTATTCCTTTGCTAAGATTTATCTTTAATGTGAAATAAGGAAACATCCTGGGCTACACTCTTATCCTTAAAACCCGAATGTAATGTAGAAAGTAAGGTGATGGGAGCAAGTTAACAATTTACAAGATGCTGGCCATCATGCAACAGAATGGCTGCATACTTCAGTAGTATAGGTATCTCATGGACAGACCAAAAGCAATCTTAATTATAGTCTGGACCTTGCTTGAATAAAAGAACATCTTATGTACGCTTTGGGTGCTAGTGATAGAGTAAAGCACCCGCTTGAGTATTATACATAGTCTGCTGCATGTGTCAAAGTAAGGTTGGCAGCTTTCTTTTTGGGCCATATATTCCAATTTGTTATTAGTCTGGAATCTGGACATCCAATGTTCTTATAGAAGGCCACTGGTCCATCAATTTTCAAGAGATGCTTAAGACTTCTTGGAGTGATGGCAAGCTTGGAACCAAAATATTGAGTTAATGATTGCTGGTTTATCCTTGATTCAAAAAGCAATTCATATCTGTCTATGGAAAGTTGTTGTGACCATATTTAGTTTTACTCAGTTTTCCTTGTTACTGTTTAATTGTAGATTTTTGACTTATGGTATGTACTTGTTTTGAGATTCCCAGGTAAAGGCCCTTTATGTGAAAAACATACCTGAAAACACTTCTACTGAGCAACTAAAGGAACTATTCCAGCGTCATGGGGAAGTGACAAAAGTTGTTATGCCTCCTGGAAAATCTGGCAAACGGGATTTTGGGTTCATTCATTATGCTGAAAGGTCAAGTGCATTAAAGGCTGTCAAAGATACAGAGAAATATGAAATTGATGGTAAATCTCTCACACATTTCACATGCTTTATTTAGGACGACTGCAGGGCACAGCTGGAACTGGTAATCGTGACTCCTACAGCTTAAGCTGACTAATTGTTGGTTATAATAGTTGTTGAAAATAGAAAGGGAACCATATATCTGATAATGTCCATTTGTTCAGGTATTCCACGTGTCAGTAGGGATGATTAACAAAAGCATGTGGTTTCTTCCACTTTAGATTTGTTTGTTTTGAAAAGAACTGGCTGTAAAATGTAAAAACAAAACATGGTGAACTTTGAAGTTTTCCTTTGTCATATCTGCTGTGATTTCTAGATTGATATGTTCATTGAACTTGAACTGCAGGCCAGTTGTTGGAGGTTGTCCTTGCAAAGCCTCAGACTGATAAAAAACCAGAAGGGGCTTATCCCTACCCTGCTGGGGTTCATCCAAACCACCTACCACATGCTGGCTACAGTGGTGGCTTTGCCGGGGCTCCGTATAGCTCTGGATTTGGTGTTGGTGCTGGTTTCCAGCAGGTTTGTTACTTTGTTTTTTTATTTGCTTTAATAGAGTTCTTTAATTGGTCTAATTTATCTCATAAATTTGTACATATGAACAGCCCATGATATACGGTAGGGGGCCAATGCCAGCAGGGATGCATATGGTGCCAATGGTCTTACCAGATGGTCGAATTGGCTATGTTCTGTGAGTTGCTTTTTTTTTTTTTTTTTTTAGAGTAGTGATATGTTTTTATACTTGAAACCTGAAAGATTTTCAACCATTGATTTTCCTATTTGGGGGATTGTGCAGTCAGCAGCCTGGAGTACAGATGCCACCTCCTCGACCTCGGAGAGTTGATAGGGGCACAGGACGAGGTGGAAGTAGTGGTGGTGATGAAGGCAACCGTGGCAGAAGATATCGACCCTATTAATAGGAGAGTGTAGAAACATGTAGAAGTTTTCCTGGGAATGGGACGTGGTAGATGGTTGATGGATGATTGATTAAACAACACAAAATAACAAAAACCATACCTATCCTCACCCCTCATTTTCTTCCAACTTTCTCCTCTTAGCCCCACCCTTAAATGAAGGGAATGAAGAAGAAGAAAAAGGAAGTTGAGAGTCAGGAAAGTAAGTGCTTATAACTTGAATTTGTTAGGAGATGTTTGACAGTCTTTAATTATTTCATAGTTTGGTTTTGTTTATGTTATTGTTTTATCCACCCTGAGCAGGAAACAAAACTTAGCTTGTGCTTTGAGTTGTACAACCTCTGTTTCACAAGCTAGTGCTACTTTCGCACAGTGCAAAACGATTTTGTTATTTTAGGGATCCTTTCATGTATACACTGATTGCCTTGAGTGAATTTAGTGAGGATTATGTCCATTTACTTAAAAGGACCATAAGCTGTGTTTAGTTAATCGATAATGTTAGATTATCCCAATTTGTCAGATATCTTTTCTATTAATTGCTAATAAGTTTACAACTCACATGGGCTGTCGTCTAGCATTATTGTTAGTTAATTCTAACTAGTGAATTGGACTGTGGATATAGTTGTGGTACAGTTGGAACTTGGAAGTAATTAGTCGAAATGGACATGAAAATTACTGAGATGCCATTGAAAACATTTTATTTAGAGTAATGCAACAATGTCTAATAATTTAGGCTAATTAGCATTGGTGCCCCCTATGGTTTTTTTTTTTTTTTTTTGCCACTGAACCCTCTGAACTTGTTTTTGGGCAAACACCTGGGTTTTTTGCCCCTGTGAGAAGGCAAATTTTGTCACCTATTGTAAATTTATGAGAGTTTAGGGGGTTTAATGGCGAAATAAAAATATAAGGGACATAGTTTATATTTTAGAAGAGTGTAGGGGACATCAGTGCCAATTAGCCAATAATTTATCCAGATATATCGTCCAAATGATGTCCAAATTATTCATCAAATTGCATCACGAAATTGAGTCGACAGGCAATATGCTTGATCATTGTTAACGGATATAGTGCCGAAAAACACGGTTGCCTATTTTAGTTGGTGAATCAAAAACCCTGTTTCCAGTAATTGTTGCCAAACTTGTTAGACCGATTACTTCTGCTCCATTAATGTTAGTAGAAAAACCTTATACGCAATACCGAGAGAAAATTGAAGACAGACAATTACAAAGCGTCGGCGAGACTGTGGGCTCACTCGTAATCAAATGCACAGCCAGCCATTAATGTTCTTACTTGTATCTTCAAGAACACCTTTACGGTTGAATAATAAATTCATGTCTTCCATGCATAATTTTTGCTTGACCACAATTCAAGAAACCTATGGAACAAATTCTAACACACTTCAAGTTTAACCGCGATCAACTACATTGACATCACACCCACTAGAATTTATTTATTGTTAGGAAACTTGCCAACTTCGTTAACAATCTGGAGTCTTATTATAACAAGATTGAAAGTAACGCAATCCAAGAGGACCAATTGAACACGACAAGACAAGATTGAAAATTTTCAAATAAAACTAAGTCAATAATAGCAAGTAAGCAGGAGACATGAATTGTGTGATTAAAGAGAGAAAATCAATCAATTGATATCTGATAGCTCCTGGAGACGCTTTTCCAATTCATGTAACTTGACAGCCCAATCAGTCTTTATGGACAGAGGTTTGACATTGCTATAATCAACCACGTCATCATCGTTATCCTCATCCTCTTCTCTGTGGCTGTCCGCAGAGGATAATTCCCTTCTCTTCTTGCTCTTCTTTTTCTTCTTCGCAGACGACGCTTTTTGTAAAGCCCAGAGCACATCCGACCCACTTAACTGTTTCGGGTCTGGATTGCTGAGATTGGTCAGGTTGGTGTTACCTAAGCCGCCGATTTCTTCGCCGTAAACGTTGTCATTTTGGGGTGGAAGAGAGCACCACGAGTTACGTAGAAGTGGACGAAAAGTGGGTCTGCTGGGTTTGGACAGGAATGGTGTGATTGGGATTGGGTACACAGCCCACATGTTGCTCATTTTTTCGATTTTGGTTTTGCTATTTTCATCATAAAAATAGATTTACTAATATATATATTACCAAAAAGATTCTTTTAATAAGTTGCTTAATTTACGCGATGAGATTGGTCTGGTAGTAAACCCCTCACATCTACACTATAAGGTTGCAGGTTCAAGTCCCTCCTATTCAAAAAAACCCCTGAAATTCTGTAAGACTTCAAAATTTATATATATATATATATTTTGCTCAATTGAATTGAAGATTGCTAATTATAACTATTCTTATAGCTATGCACATGCTGTATATAGTAACTAAATCTATATTTGACCAATAATAGTATAATACATGCAAAGGCAAAACCAACTTCAGAAATTTGAAAAGCTATAAAATATTAAATACAAAAACGTAAATGAACAAAAACATTTAGGTAAAATTTAAATAGACTTTCAACATAAATCGTGGGCCTAGGGTTATAGCCCCTCACGGCCTAAGGTGGCTTCTTCCACCGTTCCACATTGAATACATGTGACTTTGTGAATCAGTAACGTGATTGAATTCTTCTAATAGATAAAGATGTGATGTTGATGAATCAAGTATATACCAACATTATGGGCGTTACTGCTGTAATTTCAATATCGGAAAAATCCTTTTCCATTCTTCACATGTTATCATCCATCTTTATTGCATTAAATTGTAAAATCTTCCTTTCAGATTCAATAGGATAATACTTGTCACCGTCCAAAATACTGATCCAGTGATGTTGACCAATTGAACCGTAACATATATCCTTTTTTCTTTCACCCATTCGAAGACTTTGTAGTTGTATGAAGTTCAATTTTGTTGGGATTTTATGTTCTTATGCATTAAAAGTCTTGGAGTACAAGAAGTCTTGGAATGGGTAAAAAAAAAAAAAAAAAGACATGTGTTACAGTTCAATTGGACCACATCACTGGATCAGTATTTTGGGTGCTAACCGGTTAGCACCCAAGTATGGGTTGACTTGACTTATTCACAATAAATAGGCAGTTTCCAAACGGCTAACCATAACAATGATCACAATTCACAACTCAATCATTCATAGATAAAAACAATTTCAACGTACAATTAATATATGTTATACAGAGAAAGAGAGAGTACTACAAATACCACATCGGAGAATTAAACTATCCCAATACTTCAATGGGAGTAATAAATCTAATTTTGAGTATTGCAATATTAAATTTCTTGCTTCTTTAGTACTTTCATTAAACTTGTAAAAGCTTCTTCCAATAATAATAATATTTAAAAAAAAAAAAAAAATACATAGAACACCCAGCTTATTCATGCCACGTTGGCAATCAAACAACAGAAGAAATGTTGACCGGATACTTTTCAATAGAGTCAACCCAGGGGTTGCCTCGCCAATCACCGACCGGAATCTTCCTGAGTGCCCTCCAAACGGCACTATTACATTTAAAACCCGACCCGAATGCGATTTGCCAGACCCGGTCTCCACCCTTGACCCGACCCTTTGCCTCCGTGTAAGCCAACTCATACCAAAGCGAGCTACTGGAGGTATTACCAAAGCGGTGAAGAGTCATCCTCGACGGTTCCATATGCCACTCACTGAGATGCAAATTCTTCTGTAACTCGTCCAAAACCGCCCTACCACCTGCGTGTATACAAAAATGCTCGAAGGCGAGTTTGAAGTCAGGTATATAAGGTTTGACTTTTGCTTTGAAAATCTTTTTTCGGACAAGAGTAACAAAGAACATCAACTGTTCTGTCCACGGCAAAACAAGAGGACCCAAAGTGGTTATGTTTGTTTTCAAAGCATCTCCAGCTACAGCCATTAATTCTCTAGCAAGTGAGACCCCGATAGTCCCTTTATCGTCCTCTCTTTGATACACACAATTATAGCTCTTCTCATCAGCACCTTTATGTGTACGGACTACATGAACCAGCTCGTACTTGGACCGGCTCCGGTCCCGGTTCTTGTTTGATAAAAGAACGGCGGCTCCACCCATACGAAACAGACAGTTGCAAAGCAACATCGACTTGTCGTTACCAAAATACCAGTTTAAAGTTATGTTTTCGGTGCTCACAACGACTGCTAACGAGTTTGGATTCGCTTGGAGGAGATTTTTAGCGAGTTCGATCGATATAAGACCAGCACTGCAACCCATTCCACCAAGATTGATACTTTTAATGTCGGTTCTGAGTTTGTAATGGTTGACTATCATAGCGGAGAGAGATGGAGTTGGGTTAAATAAGCTGCAATTCACGATAAGAATATCGATGTCTTTTGGATTTACACCGGTTTTTTGGAAAAGTGAATCGAGAGCACCGAACATGACTGCTTCTGCCTCTGCACGTGCTTCGTCTATGCAAAGTCTTGGTGGTCTCGATGTTATTCCTCGAGGCAAATATGTCTCGTCACCCACACTGGCCCGACTCGATATCCGTCTCTGGAACTGGAGCGTGTCTTCTTGAAACGAGCCACTCTCTTCGCTCATTTTCAAGAACGACTCGACCGATATTTTCCGCTCCTCTTCCGGTTTATAACAAGCGAAATCGACGAGATAAACCGGTCTGGACCGCTTCGATAAGTAGAGGGCAAAGAGGAAAACGAGCCCGAGAGAAACAGCTAATTGGGTGGCTGCATCGATGCTGCTGAGTAAAAATGCATGGTTCGTAAACAACTTGAATACAACCCGGTCTAGTTTCAGTCCGGTGAGTTGAACCACGGTGGATATCGACAAAGGTACGATGAGAACAAGTAAAAGGACAGTTGTGAAATTACACGAGTACCCATATCCTAATCTAACATACTTGAGCTTCACATTTTGCAAGAAATCCGGCAACCCTTGTCGGATTTTGATGACGACGGAGGATGAATCCTTGAAGTCCATCTCCGCCGTCAATCTCTCCTTCTTATCTATCTCAACACGATCCATTCTTTTTTTGTTGATTTTAAAACAAGAAATCAAGAGAAAGAGAGTGTATAAGAAGGTGAAATCAAAATGGGCAAAAGTGAGATGAAGAGAAGGAAAACCCTACACGCCTTGAAATAGTCAGTTTAGGTGGAGGGAAATTTAAACCAGATATACAAAAAACTAGACCACAAAAAGTTGAAGTAATATATTAGCTGCAAGAAAGCTGGATGATATGGTATGGCCTTTGAATTTATGATGGGTAGTTCCAAGAATAGATGGATAGCTCAACTACCAACGGAATTCTATACATTTTTTTAAAAATATTTTTTAAAACTAATCAAATTCAATCTCATGTTTAAAATTCAAAATCTGGTTATGGCAATTTTAATTTGACTAACCTAATGGGGTTGGCCTAGTGGTAAAGGCGAGCATGTGATGTGTGGTTAGACGCATTGTCACATGTTTGATTCCCTTAGTATCAAATTCTTGGGATCAACCCCTACGGCGTTAGCTCAGTTAATGGAAGGATGAGCTTGGGGGTTGGATGACCCTAAAATCAACGTTTCGAATCCTACCCAGGGGAGGACGAGTTCTTATTTATCTGTTTGCATCTTTGGGGGGCTAGAGGTGTGGGCCGAGGTTTCTTATTTGTCCTACTCTACAACAACCAACAAACATGCCCACTGCGAGCCACGAAATTGGGGGAGGACAGATGGATAGGTGCCGAGATGAAATCTGGAATACTCTATATCAAAAAAGAAAAATAATAATAAATTTGACCAACAAGTTGCTTTCAAGCAAGTAGAAGTGTATTTACGGTCTTTCCATTTTCTATTTATATATATAGAGAGAGAGAGAGAGAGAGAGAGAGAGAGAGAGAGAGATTTTCAAGTCAGTGCATCATGATATAACTTCGTGAGGATATTGAATGTGAGCCACTCGTTTTACATACTTTGACTCAAGTGTATATGCACTTGTCAAAACTAGTGGCTCACATTCAATATTCTGATAAAGTTATATCAGAATGCACTGACCAGATCGGGACTGTATATATATATATATATATATATACAGTCTTTCTATTATCAGTTCGAATTGACAAAAGTTATATTAGTTCCTTGTATTACTGACAAGTGCATACAGCCAAGTCAAAGTATTTAAATCCAGTGACCCACATGTAAGGAACTGATATAACTTTTGTCAGTTCGAACTGATAATAGAATTTCTGTATATATATATACTGGGTTATAATTCTTGTCATGTCATGTAACCATTAACCAAATATATTGAATTGGGGTCCTGCATGGCCTACTGTAGGGGCACCATATTTCACTATTAATTACAAGTTATCTGCATTCTACTTTTGGATTATTTATTTATTTATTTTAATTTGGTTAATAGTTGACCTAGAGTTCTAGACATACATATAATATTGCGAAATATTTTTATAAATGTGAACAAAAAAAAATATGAAGAGAGAAGGGTACATACGGAAAGCAATAAAAGGGCGGTGAGATGTAGGTGACTGCCCATCGGACAACAATGAATGAGAGTCAAACATGGTAGTCGCTAACCTGTCTAAATCCCACCACCATTACAAATCCAGATAATTCAATTTATTTTTTTACTTGCCTAATTTGTAATATAAATTATTAAAATCAAATGTTAGAATTCTTTTTTTTATTATATATATATTTAAGATTGTTAGAATTATACTACGTACTAGCAACCTCCTAGGGAAGCTCATTTTTATTAATGATTTGTAACCGATGGATGGAAGAATATGTACTTAATTGCCTGTAACAAAAAAAAAAAAGACATTAGAGTCGTAGCTCGATTGATAGATGGAGAAACCCCAAGTTAACGGCTCAAATCCTACCAATGACAAAAAAAGCTTATAAAAAAAAATAATACTTGGTATAAATAGGTGGATATATTGTCTTTAAAAAAAATTTGTCTGAAAAAATAAGAGGAAACAAACTGTTTACCAAATAAGGGGCATGTATTAATGTATATGAATTACAAATTCACTCTTACTTTAGGTAGTAATTCAGGGGAGGGGGGCTTTAAAATCCCTTTTAGAAAATTATAAAATTATTACTAAATTTTAAATCCTTTTCAATTTGACCCCTCTAATTTTTTTTTATTTTTTTTTTGTACGATAGAACCTCAAATATGAATTTCTACCTCCGCCTTAAGTATTATATACTTCCCCAACCAATCATGTGATTATATAGATAAAGATGAAATTCAAACCCCAACCACGAAAGAAAAAAAAAAGAAAAAAAAAAAGGGGCGAATAGTGAGAGGGAAACAGAGTTGTCAAAAGACGAAACAGTGAATGCGAATTGATAGTGATTAGTGAGTTGTCAGCCAAAAATTTCCACAAGATATTAGATAACAGAAAATCAGATAAGATGATTGGGTGAATATGGTCAAAATACGAAGTTGCAATATATTAAATTAAGTTATTTGTTCGTGCAATTGAGGATTGTCCGGATATTAAACCACAGTAGGTATTAAATAAGAATTTGGATCATCTATTGATCTGATTAATTTACTAAATCAAAAACTGTCAGGAAAACTTATTTATATTCTTTAATAAATTCACAAGCTGAATACTAATATACTTTGATATTATTATAAATAATCCAGATTGGACCATTTTATTGGCAGTTAAATATTAGCACCACCTATCGAATCTAAAATCACGTATACAAGAAGAGATTTATCAGCCGACTTATTAATATAGTTAAAAAGTGAAGGTTTATTTGGGGGTTGAATTTTCTTTGGAGTCATAGAATGGATTTTGTATAGATTAGAATTGGATATTGCCTGAAAGTGGTCAAAAGAATCAAAACGTAAAATCGGATCAGAGAGAGGTTAATTACCCCGCCGTCTAATGTTATTTGATGGTAAACACTGTTCATTCCGTCCATCAATATCTCAGATTTAAATTAAATATGTAATCGAGGGACCAATCTGATATGATTTCATCTAATATGTTTTTATAGCCCGAACTGTTAACGAGAAACCGAACCAATAATTGGTCAAAAGAATCGAACATAAAATCAGAGGTTTTAAAAAGTGGAGAGAGGTTACCAAAGTCCAATGTTATTCAATGGTAAACACTACCCATTCTGTTCGATAATGTCCAAAATTTAAATTAAATAAGTAAACGAAGGACCAGTCTGATGTAACCTCATCTAATATGTTTTTATAGCCCGAACTGTTAACGAGAAACCAAACCAATAATTGGTCAAAAGATTCGAGGGACCAGTCTGATATGATTTCATCTAATATGTCTTTATAGCCCAAGCTGTTAACAAGAAACCAAACCAATAAGTGGTCAAAAGAATCGAACATAAAATCGAAGGTTTTGAAAAGTGGATGGAGGTTACCAAAGTCCAATGTTATTTGATGGTAAGCACTGCCCATTCCGTTCCGTAATGTCCTAAATTTAAATTAAATAAGTAAACAAAGGACTAGTCTGATGTAATTATGTAACCTAATCTAATATGTTTTAGCCCGAGCCGTTAACGAGAAACCGAACCAATAAATGCCAATTGCCACTTGGTGGCTGCCACGTCTAACAATAGTGAAAGAGGTTCACATGCCGTTACTGGTCTATTGTGTCTTATCATTATAATTAATAATTATGCACGTGTGAAAAATAGCTTACACATATTCAACCTTCAATAATTATTGTACTCTTCATAACCTAGCTTTCAGGATTATTTTTTTACCAAGTGGTGCCAAACATTCCAACTTTAAAGAATTATCTCTAAAGATGTCACATGTTATTGGTAATTATTGGATTATGTGATTATGGCATGTGATATCAATGAATAATTCTGATAATTGGATTTATGATAAAAATGGTGGATTTCTCTAGGATCTGATCGGATCGAATCCAATAACATGAACCGTAATCTATTCGAACGATTCATGGAAGAAAAAACCCACACTTTGTGGGACACCAGTTCTAGTTGTACTACCGCAGATGATATGCCTCTTCACATCTTGCATGAGCTGAGCAATAACATGAGTTTCTTACGGAGTAGATAGAGACCCATCTTCACCTTTAAGTCTTACGGAGTTTCTTCACTTTTCCAAACTACATCTTTTAGTCCAGATGAGAAATTCTTGTAGAACTGCAAAATATAACACCTTACTTCATTTTCATGTATTGGAAATTTGATTTCCTATGCTATATTGCTAGATTTTCTCAATAATTAAACACAGTAAAATGAAAATGTAAACATGCCTTGTGAAACTCTAGCGTGTCACCGCCAGTTTTCCGGACCTCTACCATGTGCAAGCAGGGAGCCACCTCAAACACCTGAAATTTTCAAATCAATATTTATATATTAATGCAATTGGGTCAAAAAAGTTGTTCATATTAATATAATCAGTCTAGAATCTAATAAAAAACGGAGAGAATTAAAAGTTAATAAAATCAGACTGAATCAAAAACTCCCCAATTTGCTGATAAATTTTTAAAAGCAATATGTTCAAATTCTCATATGCAAACCCCTAGACGTAATATCAATCAATCTGTACTCTCTGTAGTGCTACAAAACTGATTATCAGTGAACCCGAACGTAAATGTTTGCACATGAGAAATGTCCAATAACAACATAATCTAATCAAATCAAAAGTTCCTCCTGGAATGCTTGGGATTTGATATCCAAAATCTCATGTAATGGTTATTTAACTTAAATTGTTAGACATGTTTCATCCGAAAAATAATACAAGAACTAAATCAACCTATTCCGAATTAATTCGGTAAGGCTGATTCTTTAGGTAGCTAAAGTCTACTTGCTTCTAGAATTTGAACTCTATTGGTTGTCCTAATTAGCCACAGTTCAGAGGAATGACCCTCATAAAGCATCCCAAAAAGAAAGGAATTATAACTAACAGAAAGTTGTCAAAATTTTAGGATTAGCTCCTGTTAGCTGAAGGTAAATTCTATAAGAATTACAAAGTGGATATGTGTAATAAAACCCTGTGAATACAAGTTTTCCAATGCAAATCTCAATACATGAATCTGTACATCTGGATGAACATTTCAGTATATATCCACACCATTTGAAGTCAAATGTATTAATCACTAGCAAGTCGCAACCTCGACAATGTGACCATCATAAATTAAAAAAACTATAAAAAAAAACCTTAGAAAAATATCTATTCATAATATCTTTCAATATTCCCTATGCAACAAGATACTTAAATTATCGTGCAAACTAACCAGACTACCCTATAAAATACACTATAATATCATTTTTGGAACATGTACTCGGTACCCTTAATTCTTTTGTCATTTTCCCCCAAAGAAACAATCATGAATTGTTCAAACAAGCCATATATAAATTGCATATCCATAGCAGGTCATGAAGCTAGCATTGCATATCCATATCAGGACATTACATTCAAAAAAACGCAAAAAGTTCAGTACCTCAGTAGCTACAGAGAGCTGGCCTTTCCTTCCACTCTTGTCCCCTTGCAACTTCATCTGCAATGGTTTCATATAAATCAAGAAACAGTATTTTCAAGGGCATTAAACATAAAAGCTAGCAATTTTGGAAAAGAGTAATGAGGCAAACAGTTACAGAGCAAAGTAAATCAGTGCGTACAAGAAGATCAAGAGACAAATTTTACCTTATAATTTCCCTTGCGAACATTGAAGCCCAGAGGCTTAGCAGCTTCCTCAATTTTAGACATGATTTCATTTGCAGGACATTGGGAGGTAAAACGCGTTTCTCGTTTCACAAAACCCTACAATTACAATTTCCAAACACAAGCGACGTCATATTAATGTATTTGCAGGTTCATGGTGACAAAATTGGATAAGGTAAATCTATTCAATCTTTTATTTAGTCACTAGGAAGATGCCTGAAATCAGACACAATTAGAGAGCCACAGAAATATATTTTATCCTGAACATATACACCAATCAATCCCACAATATCATAATAATGGCAAACCCTTGATTTTCCAATCTTGAAAGTTTGACAGGCCATATATAAGACATTGGTTTTCCCTAATAATGAACAAACCATAAGAATAAGAATCTCATAACACATACCGTCTCCTTCTCAAACAAATTTTCAAGGTTGAACCGCTGTGACCTAGAAATTAGCTCGAAAGCATTCATTGTTACAGGTTTTTCTTTCCTTTCTGTCACAAGATGTTCCTGCCATAATAAGCAGATTTTAATTAACCATAGGTTGAACTTTTATCAATATTCTTCTTCACAGTTGACTAAACTGTATACAAATCACAATCACAAACCATAGTCACTGACTCCCAGTCTCAATTCTGAACAATTCAAAAACTGATGGTTCAATTTATCCCACAAAATAGCATTTATAAAATTTACTTTTGAGTAGGGTTTTTGGTCAGAGAAACAAAAGAAGAATGTCATTGAAATTTCTTACCTTCGAGTCATTGAAAACGGCATCTACATCATCAAGATTCACACCCTCTTCCTGGTCAAAATGTGCTGGTTTGTACCCTTTCATGAACCATCCATCCTCTAAGATTTCAGGAATAGTTATCCTCTGCACAAAGGAAACCAGAAATTAACAGTGATACATGGATTACAATATCGATACATCACGTTCAATATATCACAAGCTCATGTTCACAAACAATCCAACCATGATCCTAAACGGTAAAATGGAAGAAATAGAAAAGATAAAAAGCAAGTATTTTAATGAAGATAAAGGTTTTGGCACTTACCGTAAGAGGGTTTGGGTCAAGAATACGCTTGATCAGTTTCTTTGCACCGGTTGAAAACCATGAAGGACATGAAAATTCAGCCCTGCAGATCTGAAATGTGTATGCAGATTAATGCGTTTTATTCGACTCTAATCATCTATAAAAAGGAAGGAAATTATACCTACTTTTTTATACAATGCCATAAGATTTGGCTCATCAAAAGGCAAGAAACCAGCCATAAGTACAAAGAGAATGACTCCGCAAGACCAAACATCAGATGATGTACCAAGATAACCTTTGTCATTAAGCACCTGATGGAAAAAAGAAGCCAAAACTCAGAAACTATATATAATTGCATTATTACAGTCTCCTATTTCCAGAAAATCATAGGCAATATAATACCTCAGGGGCAACATAATTTGGAGTTCCACATGCAGTGTGAAGCAGCCCATCCTCCTACAATGATAATAATGTTAGTGAAGTCTGACTTCATCGTGTATTACTCAGAATACTTTCCCCATTTTTTGTTGATTAAGTAATATTTTCCACAATCAAAAAGAAATGGGTGAGCCCTATGCAGGCACATAAGGTATAGACATCCACAGAAAACAACCATAATCATGAGACTTCAACAGGAATTAGATCAGACAATAACGATAGCAACTTTAATAAGGATTTCAGTAATTCTTCTCTCAAGACCAACTAATACCGAAACAAACTTGTGACCCCAACCGGTTGTAACTTTGAGCAAGTTAACAAAAGATGCTAGACTAAGATGAGAATTTTGGAGATTTTATCAATGCTGTCTTTGAACTGATCATTGCCTTGAATTAGGCAATTATCTTATGAGTAACTTGTCCAAAACTACAATGGCATATCCTGGTGCTACTAATGCATATCTACCAAGCACGTAGACTTTCTTTTTATACATGACTACTTAAACACGCATAATAAACACATTAATGTATATTATGAACTCCAAAACAGGAATCATGTCAACTCATAAACCTTCACAATGAAGACATACTTTCTTAACGACTTTGGTAGTAATTGACTATCCCTTACCCGTATTTGCTTTGAAAAAGCACTCAAACCAAAATCCGACACTTTAAGAACACCATAAGAGTCCAAAAGAAGATTCTCGGGCTGCAAAGAAGTGGACAACAAATGAATGATGATAGAGTTCGAGTTAAATAAATGCCCTGCATACAAATCATACAAACCAGTTCATTAAAAAAAAAAAAAAAAAACTTGTTGAACCTTTAAATCTCTATGGTACACCCCTCTACTATGACAGTAGTCCACAGCATTAATGAGCTGCTGGAAATATCTCCTGGCTTCGTCCTCTTTGAGTCTCCCATTCTTGGCCTAGGAATCCAACAGCCGATAAAATAATGTTAGGTGACAATCCGTTTATAACAAATAATTGTGTATTGAAACATGCAGGTGTAACACAAAAGATATGCAACATGAAGAACAATGTCTTACAATTTTATCAAAGAGCTCACCCCCATCAACAAACTCCAGAACAATATAGATCTTTGTTTTACTTGCCATAACCTATAAAACAATGGACAAGGAACGTAGATTCAAAAGTTTGGCAATCAAAGCATTAACTCAATAGTCTGTTATGAATTGCTGATTTGATGCTGAATATTTTATGACTTATAAAATATAGCCACGCGTTCAATTAATAAACATGTTTATTCATTTGAAATCTAATGCCGAACACCGAACGGGTCATGATCTGTTGGCACCGGTCAAGATCAAGCAGTGCATGAGCGGCCGGATATCTAGTCTTATAAATGTGAAATATGTACTTCCACAACACTAGGGAATGAACTTCCCGTAAAAGCTTGTAAAATGTGTATAGTAAGACTCAAACCGCCCACCACTAATATAAAAGGGAAGGAGAGGGGAAGCGCTTACTGAACATAGGTGGAACTTGAAGCATATCAAGTGATAAATGAGAAGAAACACAAAGTTATTTTAATTTATACACTAAATTCAACCAACACACAAAAATAATACAAAATAACGATTGGGATTAACCCCAAAAAAAGAAGAAAAAAAAATTGTACCTCGAATATTGTAATGACATTGGGATGTTTGATCAGCTTCATTGTTGCTATTTCTCTTTTTATCTGCCAATAAGATTATGTTAAAAATTAAAAGCATTCATTATAAGTCAATAACTAAATTCAAACAGTGAATAAATTAACAAAATAAGATACATATGAGTTTACGGGTTCGAATCATATCATTCCAAACCACGAATTAATTATAATAATTCCAATAAAAATCCACGGTCATGCCACATCGATCATCAATGGGTCCCGTGAGTACATATAATTTCTTCTCAATCACGATAAAAAAAAAAAAAAAAAAATCAAAAATCAAAACATCAATCGTTAATGCATTGTCAAAAAATTCCCGTTCAACTGTTCAAGTTGTATCCTCCGGCCTAAATCAGAATAATTTATTATTGTTTCAAAAAACACAGTGGTCAAATCAAGGAAGACCATGCCACATCGATCATCAATGGGTCCCAGAAGAACATAAAATTTCTTCTCAATCATCATAAACAAAATAAATAAATTAATCAATCAATCAAAACATCGCGTTAAGTCATTCTTTATTTATTTTTTTTCAATAAATACTATCCGAATCTAAGCATGTTCATACATATACGTTGTATCTGTATATAATACCTGTTCGACCATCTTGTGACGGAGGACTTGTTCACGGTCGAGAATTTTGATAGCGACGGCGTCACCGGTCTCAGTGTTCTTAGCGAACTTGACCTTAGCAAAACTTCCCTCGCCGAGTGTCCTACCCATCTCATATTTCCCTACACGCGTCCTCGACGCCGGTAGTTTCCCGCTCATTTTCACACCACCGTTGATCAGAAAAATCAACACTGATAAAAGAAAATCTAATGTAGTCGAGTGTTTAATCAATCCTATGCAGTTTATTGGACAAGAGATTCGGATTTTATCTGGTATCTCTGTCTTCCGTCTTATATCTAAAAGACGCAAGTGGAAGAGCAAGTTTGGTGGTACTGTGGTAGCGGTGGCTTGGGGGGGTACTTCGTTGTGTTTGTAGTAGAGAAAATGGGTCCTACAAGGTGCTGTGTGGGTCCCAGTTTGGGTTTTTTGTTTAAAAAAAAAATCAAAAACCAAATGTACCCGTGTAATTTGCGTGGCTACCAGAGAGTGCGATGACGCACATTATTTTAAAGATAAACATCCATGATTGTAAAAGGAATTTTACCAGATTAGCCCTACAGATTACGGAGTATATTCCTACCTCTTATTTCCAGATAACATTAACGATTCTCCAACGAAGATATTTGTGTAATAAATCGTGTTTTTAGTTTCAATAGTCAATAAAAGAAATAAAAATTGTAGGCTACTCTGCCCATAATGCACTCCTCACTTCTTGTTAAACCAATAATTGTTGTCGTTAACAAAGCAAACAACCTCCACCGCAAAATATTATATAAGCATTTGACACCTTATATCATAAGATAATATAAATACATTATGAGTGAGTTACGATACATTTGTCACATTTTTTAAATATAAAAAAATTAAGATAAAAAATTTGAGTGAAGCATCGGTGTTTATTGTTTAATCAATCCATACAAATATTATGTACTCTGATTTGAGAGAATATAGGGGAAATAGCACCAAATTGGGTTGATTTTATTGGGATAACACCGAGTTAATAATTCTTGTAAAAATAACATTAAAGTATGTAGTGAGACCAAAATGCCCCAACTTATTCTTTTACTTTTTTTTTAAAATTTTTTTAATTTTTAAGAACCTTCATTGATTTGAAAGAGGTTACCTCCATTAATGGAGATTGAAAAGACCTCCATTGGAGGTCGATGAAGAAGAAGATAAAAAAAATAAAATAGATCTGAAAATAAGTCTTGGGCAGGGTACCCGAGACTTATTTCCACCCTACCCTAGACTTATTTCTAGATCTGATTTTTTTTTTTTTTTTTAAAATAATTATCATCTTCTTTTTTGACCTCCATTAGAGGTCGTTTCAACGATCTCTAATGTAGGTCAAAATCGATTTCTATTGGAGGTCGTTTCAACAACCTCAATTTTAGATCTGTTCTATCTCTATTGATCATTTGATTGACCTCCATCAATGGAGGTTTTTAGGAAAAAAAAAAAAATACATAAAAGAATAAAAGTAAAAATAGGGGTATTTTTACCCATCACTATACTTTGATGTTATTTAAATTCAAATTATTAAATTTGTGATAGTTTGAAAATTGCCTCTCCAAAAAATGCTATAAATTTAAAGGATCTATTTGATTTTCAAGGAATAAAAGGGTAACAATGTAATTTTGAGAATGGCCCGGTAGAGAATATACAAAATTCATATGGATAAGGACGAAAAACAAAGAATGATTCATGCAATGAACCATGCTTCAATAATTAAGAACGTCCAAATATGAAAGTTGCTATCATTTAATTTCGTCAAAAACTTGTGTGTGACGGTTTCATCATTGACCACCCTATTATATTATGCCACGTCTCAATATTCACATACAATAAAATTAAGCTAGTGTCAACATAAATAATGGAACATATTATAATGTAATCAGACAATCTCACCGTTCACGCGTGACACTGTTGGTACATAAGCTTTTCTAATTAATTTCGCATGAGAGACTTTTGGTTGACTGGAGAGCTTGCGGAGCAACTTCCTACTCGTCCATGAATTGACGACTGTACCCCTCTATTTAGGAGAAAAACTTGGATCGTGGCAATGGGACCGTCCCATCCAAGTTTTTCTCTCTATTTAGAGGCTTGGCAGGCTTATCCTTTTCCTTTCGTTCACGTGGCGTAATAAAACTTTGTCCACACATTCTTCTGGTGGAGAGAAATCAGATATTTCTCACATGGCAAGCATCGGCTACTAGGGTCTATGGGTTCCACTGAAATTATGGTTTGCGAGTATGACCTAGTGTTTTTATTTTTATTTTTTTTATATTTTAAATATTACAATAATTCGTTCGAGGTTTTATAGGGGAAGGGGAGAGAATCGAACCTACAACCTTATGGTGTGGGGGTGATGGGTTTTATCACCAAACCAACTTCATCGTTGTCGAGGATGACCTAGTTGGTGGACCAATTCTAGCTTTGGGCTTTACGCCACTGCTTTATCGAATATTGGGCATATATAGATGGTAAAATTCTTGGGCGAGCCCATATCTAAATTGGTGTCTACACTATTTGTCCATTATCAATATTCGATTGGATTTCTTTTAGGGGTCTTTCTCTCTTCCCATCTCGTAATTTGAAATTTATATTTTTGAAGAATTATTAGTATCTAAATTCAATCCTTAATTCGAAAGAATTATATTTTATCAACCTTACTTATAAGGCATACTTGTAATTACAAGCAAATTCTGACCTATTTCTAATGTTGTGTGTAATGTACAATGTGTGGACGTGTGGTAGCAAAAAATAGTCTTAGGTCTCAAACGTCTCAAGGCCCAAACCATTTTATATTTGAAACCGATCTGTCAAACTTCAGTTACAAGAAGTGGGTAACGGTTGGTTCAAAAGAGAGGAAATCTATCCAAGACGCCCACTATCAAATTCTGATCAAGTGTACGTTGAACAGGAGGTCTGTCTATAAATAAGAGGGACTCAACCACAGTTGGTCTCTCTGAAAATCATCACTAAGAACAAGCTTACTAGCGCCTTGAAACTTTGCTCATTAACATTCCGGCCACCGGAACCCGATTTCGAACTCGATCACAGGTTAACCATAACAAACGCTCAGCCAAGTGCACCTAAGGCTAAGAAATCATCTTACAACTTATTTTCTTTTTATCGTTCTTTCTACTCGCTTATTCTTTTTTGCAGGTTCTTGTTGAAGACTACACATTCCGTTCGACAAACTAACTCTTTTATAGGTTCATAGAGGAGACGACATTCCCCATTCGACAGGCTTGACTTAGATTGCTTTGGGCCTGACACAAATCCGATATGATCCACGTTAACCATAGGTCGACCCCCTACACAATGCAATAAGGGTGTGTTTATGGATCGATAATTTTAATTATAGAAATGAAATTTAAACAATTTTATGATTATAAGGTTTATTGAAAATAATTGGGAAACAAATTACATGGACTCCACACGCAACTAAGGAATTAAATTCCAGCCGAAAAGGGGATTTAACTCCCTGCCTCCCATCCGGTCTTTTTATTTTCATCCCGGATTAATGAAAGTGTTCTTATAGTTTATAATCACGTGTACTTTCTGAATAGGACAATAAGGCTCAAATGTTTACTAAATTAAATATTCTTTTTTTAGGCTTCACAAGTCACCATTGATTCGGTGTAATTCAAAAAAAAAAAAAACGTTGAATGCTCAATTGCCTCACATAGTATTTGCCGTATAAAGATGGGAAAAGGTTGCATATAACCAAGCTAAAATAAAACAATATGTGCAATACATACGTAAGAGAGAGTTGACTTGCATATAAAAACTTGTTGACTTAACTACAAATATAGACTTGTTAAACAATCCAATGTTTTTATTTAAAACACATTTATTTTTAATGACGTGTTTAATTTTTTTTTGCTGAGTAAATCGAAAAAAACAACTAACCAATAAGTTGTCTGAAAGTAGACGGTCATGTTGACAATATCTGATATTTTTTTTGCCACATCAGCATGATGTTGAATATACACAATTACATGAGAAATACGTTTATTAATTGACTATCTACTTATCCTATGTACATCTTTTTTTTTTTTTTTTTTTTTCTCACAAACCACTTTTATATTTGAGATGCTCTAAAAACTAATAACGGATCAACAAAAGCCACTTCTTTTCCAACTCAAAAATAGATTATCAAAGTTCAAAGTGTTGGTTCTCATTTGTGTTCTGTCTGAGTTGCGACCTGTTTTTGGATTACAACTGCACATCTTTTCAGACAGAAGACTTGTGGTTTGATATATCAAGTAAAAAAATGTGTTATATGTATCTAGGGCAGAACTAGACGACTCAACAGGTCATTTCCTACCCAGCTGTATCATACATACATCATCACAAAAAGAGTAAATTTTTATAGAATACTTCATTTCACTTTCAAACCCAAATTTAACAATTTGATTAATTTTGATCTCCAACGAGATGTTTCTATTTATGTTAATTATATGTGGAAATTGTCAAAAATGACCACATATATTATGGAAAATTCGTTTTTAATCACAAACGAAATTTTAATTATTAATAATCATGTTTTTGAGAAATTATTGGAAAGCCCTCATATAAAAAGGGTCCCCAAACACACTCTCTATCTTTTATCTTTTTTCTTTCTCTCTCTTCTAATCTCTTTCTCCTCGATCTCTCTCTCTCTCTCTCTCTCTCTCCCTCGCCGGCACGCTTTTAAGGGTCGCAGAGCGCCGACGAAGGTGTCATCGAGCGCCGGTGACCTTCTGGGCCATGTCCGGCGATGGTTTGTGCAACGGGATGGGCTGGTTCGTGCGACGGGCGGCGCTGGTTCGTGCGACGGGATGCCGGTGGTTCATGCGCTACTGCTTCGCTGGTGATGGGCGACGGAATCGATCCCCCATCCGCCGGTGATGTGGTCTGCAAAAAAAAAAAAAAAACAAACAAAAAAACCTAAACCTAATTTGAGGAAGAAGAGGAAGAAGAAGAAGGGGAAAATTTCAATTTAGTCCAAATTTCAAGTTTAGACATTTCAATTTAGGCATGATTTCAAGTTTGGATATTTCAATTTAGTTGTGATTTCAAGTTTGCTTCGAGGTTTAAAAAAAATATATTTTCAGGGGTACTCTGGTAATTTATGGACATACACTGAATTTTTTAAAAAAAATTGGTTATTAACAATTAAAGTTTCAAAAGCGGTTACTAACAAAAGTTTAATATTTCAAGTGGTTAGTTTTGGTTTTTTCTCATATTATATTTCCTAAAATTTCTTGAACACGACATGATGGCTGATGATTTCCTTATATAATATATAAGGCCACTTGTCAGATGAACTACACGAAAGCTACATTTTTAAAAATAAAAATATAAAAACAAATGGAAACTACCCCAGATAGTTGCATCACGTTAAATACTACATAACTGGTGTTAAAAAAAATTCTTATAGAGAGACGTAATCATTTTCTTGTTTAAAATTTATTCTTCTAACAAACAACAACTTTGATAAAAAGGCACGCCTGATGGGTAGCTTAATCAGTACTAGTGTTTTACTCGTCTCATCGATCAGTAGCAAAATCCAAGGCATGAGTCTTGGAAAACTCTTCCTTATCTTCTAGTCATCTCCCTGTGGTCACAGTACTCTACAAATCTTCTTCATTTCTCTTAGGTATATTTATATCTGCAGTACATCAATTTCTTCTTCGTCTCTTCGATCTTCAAGTATATATATATATATATTTTCATGTAAGTATATTATTCTGGGATTTTCAGGGTTATAATCTCAGGAATTGTTTTGGGATTCGAGATGGGGATTTCTTACAAGGAAGAGAGATTTGAAGCGAAGCAACAAGGGGGCTCACAGTCGTCACAGGAAACAACGAAGACATGCATGGTTTGTTTGTGGTCGTTACTGGTGAGCTTGACAGGAGGATTGATATTAGGGTTTTGGGAGTACCATTACCACCAGACAAATAGTCAACTGTGGATGATTCCTTTTAGTCTTATCATGTTAGTTACTCCAGTTATGGTTTGGTTCGCTGTTCTCGTTTCTGATGTCTGTAACTCCAAGTTCAACAATAAAGATGATCATGATCATGTCTCGATGCCGAGTAAGTTAGGTGACTCAGTTCATGATCCGGAGAAATGATCAAACAAGTTACAGTAATATGATTGGTTTGGTTGTGCCGGCAGACATTTTTTTAAAGCTTCTTGTAATTAGTTGTTACAATTAATATATCGCATATATGATTATATATATATATCACTCTCATCTTTTATATAAACAAATGCATTGTCCAAATCACACGAATATTATTGAGCATCATCAGATCAGTAGTAGTTTTGTGCGTGGACATTCATGATGCAGTGTATATCATATAGATTCTACCTCATCGTTTATTTGGGTTTGTTTAAAGTACAAATTATATAAAAAGACTAATTATCTTTAGTCTAATTTTATGTTATTAAAGAGTTGTAATTTACAATTAGAAAGAATTGATAGGTAGCGATTGGTGCGGTTTAATTGTGAGTATTTAATAGCAAATCATAGGTTTAATTTGCGGCCGAGAATTGGAATCTTGCCTTCACTGGTTGATGTCTGATGAGGTCCTCCATCCATATGGTATACTGTCTACTCATAAGAGTGGCATCCAAGTATATATATTGTAGGTGTAACTATATATAAAAATATAAAGGGTAGTCACTAGGGAGACCTTTATCTTTGTTAATATTTTTAATATTTTTAGTTTTTATTTTTAAAATAATTATTTGGACCATTGGATTGAAATCTTCAGGATAATTTTTTTTTTTAAACAAAAATTTCAGTATAATTGCAGACCCTGTATAGCAGTATGATAAGGTTCCAATCATTTATATTCATATACTTTAGGCTAATTCTCTATCCAAACACGCTTTAGGCTTGAAAGTTGATTCGTCGTGGTTCTTTGCTCCTCCTTTCTGTTCTTCTCTAGTGTGCTGGGCAATGACAGAAAATGCTGGGAATTGTTTCGTTTTTCTTGATGTTTTCTGTTTGTTCTTTTGAAACATGCATGTCACTTGTTTTCCCCGGTTTTTTTTTTTTTTAATTTTTTTGTGGCCGGTTTGGCTTATGTTAATCTTTGTTATTTTCTTTTTCCTTCATCTATATAGTTTCAGATACTATCTAGGGGTTTTTCAGCATATGATCGCTCGTTTATGCTTTTTCCCCTTAGGTCAATCCAACTTTACCGAAAAAATATTCATATATTTGCTTTAATGGTCGCCAACAAATTGAAATTTACAATTTATTGGTTATACTAATGTACAAGAATCTGTATAGTTATTAAATTCTAATCCAACAATTCACATAAATCAAAGGAAATCTCTCGTAACTACCACGTAGTAACTTAACGTGGATTTATTGCTAATTGTCAACCATTGAATATAATGTTCATACATACAAATTGTAAACAGAAGGCAACAAGACAATCATCAGAATATGTTCTTTCTTTTTCATTCTTTTTATTATTATTTTACATGAAAAAATAAATAGCTAACAATAACCAGTTTATTAGGGTAATCCAAAACGAATCAAAACCATGAATTTTGACATTGAATCGGAGAGTCAAACTGAAACTAGTAGGCTCCGATTAGCATGCCGAACATGAAATCAAATGTATTGTAAAAAGAAATGCATTTCTGATCCATTGATTTTATATACATCCTTTGTTGACAAACATCAAGGAAAAATCAATAAATAAATACATTTTACCGAAAGAATACATCATAATGCTCACCTTCAGTAACCCCAACAAAGTATAAAGTGTAAACTCATCAAGTCTCAAGCCTAAACATCTGACCGTATTGGAAATTCTATGCCATTAAGTGCAGGTATGTTGTCTAAATCCTCTTTTGAGAATAACGGGAAAAACCATAACACCTTCTTTGTGCCAAAAACCTACAACAGAGGAGGAAATTTGACACCATAAGAACCAAACCAATTACGATCTGTCTATTTGCCACTAAAATCAAGATCAATTGCATTTCTAAGCATTATATTTAACAAAATCACGTATAATTCCTCAAAAAGGCTGGATATTGATCCTAACTTTTCTGTTCGTTTTGCAATTCTTGCAGTCATATATCAACACCTTCCTAGGTGCAGTAAATGGTAGAAACCTATACTATTAGTAGATTATATGGTTATTGAAGAAACTGGCCGATTATGTTCATTAATGCAGCACAAAATTTGTGTTAACGGATAAATATTCTGAGCAGCTTGAAAAAAAAAATGTATGAATCAGACTTATGCACATATAATAAATTCGGAAAACAGAGAAAATATAGTTATCCCCAAGAGGATGTCACCTGCTCGAAATTCTTCTTCCTGCCTATGTCATATTTCCATCTGACTGTTCTTTTCTTCTCATGAACCTGAAAAAATTGGTTTCAGAAGACAATACATAACAATCAAATGATGCCTTAACCAGCAACAACAAGAACAGAGTGATCCATGCTCCCACGAGTGAAATTTCCAGTTTTCCACAGTAATTAACTTATTAGTATGAGGCTATTGTTAAATTTGCATGTCATTTAAGGGAATGATGAATGCATCGACCATGCATTTCCTGGAAAATACTATCAGACGTGTCGATGATGATGTCATGACATGAGCTAACTGCATTGTGATTCAGCTATCATTGTCTCAAGGAACAGCCATGGGTTTTAAAGTAGCAAGAAGCTCACAGAAGTGAACTTAGTGACAGAGAAATTGAGAGTATCTATTGTATTAATTACCTCGATTGATGTGGTGTTGCTTGATAGAAGCGATGCATGCATAACTATGAAACAGAGAAGACTCAAAGCAAAAGCCATGTTAAGAACTGCAATAAGGTATATGATCTGTAAGAAACATAGAAGCGATAATGCAAAACCAATACACGGATATGGAAGATAAACAATTTTCTGAACAACTCACTAAAAGCCAAAAAGATGACTGCTAGATTGGCAGGAGAAGCAGAATGATCCCTGGCTTTGCCAAAGAACTCGATGAAATTTGGCATCAACACTAGAGTATCCAATGTTGTCTCTAGAAATGTATACAGCTTTACAACAGAGAAGTGCAACATGAAAGAAGGAAAACAAAGTTAAAAAGCCAAATACCTCTGCCATACTTATGCACCATGAAGAAATACATAAAGGGGCACCATTTAAGCATACATAAAATGTAAAGAAAAGCATCTTAGAGTTGAACTGTTCATAAGGCATTGAGAACCAACAAGGTGTAGTCATTTGATCAATGTCCTAACTTTGTAACCAGAAAATACTAAGGAAAGTTAGACCTTACCAAGAAAAGAAGGAAAAACTTGTAATTACGAGCTCCAACACAATTCACCACCCAAACGCAGTGGTGGTCCATCTTAAGAACACATCTTTGACCTACAGCAACATAAGCTAATGATTACTGAACTACTACATTTCATACCGATATACCATCAATTTTCAGTCATTCAAGACATTTCCAACTATACGAGCTAGCTAAAGCTATAGCAGATGTTAATGGTATCCAAACAGATAGAGAGAAGCATCCCAAAGGCTTGGAAAGACGCATAAACTTTCGGTTAAGTTGTTAACTGTACAACATGCTGCTAATGTCTAACATTATTAAGGCTTAGCTTCATATCGACTTCCATTAAAAATAATACAGAGGAAACATCCCAAACATGGTATAATAAGAAAAATCCTCAGTTACTCAAAAACGGAAAGTATCATCACACATACAATTCGACTTCTTTAGAAGTATAAATAGAATCGAGAAGCAGCGAAGGAAAGTGAGGGAGAGATATAAATTCAATAAGAATTCATCTTTCAGACTGGATGGAATTTTATATACAGTCTCCATATTAAAAGACATATTGATCCGGTTAAAAGTAAATCACTTTCAAGACCACGGCATGACAATAACTCCTTCAATAGAAACACACAAACGAATTGTTTAGATGTTGCCACTCCAAAACAACCTTGTACCATAACAATCTCAACTGACTAGTAGACTCAACTAAAATTAACTTGTTAAGACAACATAAAGTACAAGTTAGTTGAAGAAAAGATTGAAGTCAGCCTTACAAACAGAGCAATGATGGCAACGCGGCGGTTTCCCATTTCGGCATTTATCACAGTAGCCTACCTGCCGTCGTCTGTCCAATCCCTCAGAAATCGACAGCGTTGAATCCAACCCCTCTGATCCCACGGTATCTGATGTTGTTATTGAAGAACTACCAGCCTCCAAACTCTCCTCTGATGACAATACCGGCCTCCAATTTTCAGGCACGGAACCAGGGTCCCAAAACACTACCATAACATAGCTCCAAGTCAACAATGCAAGCTATAAAACAAATAAAAAAAATTAAATTACAAATTCAAAATCTTTTATCTTCCCGCAAAAATATAACATTTAAAATCATACACAGCTGACAAATTAACAAAATTCAAAGTTTAAATTACCAGAACATGAAACACAACGATTAATAGTATAGCGAAAAACGAGTGGTGTCCACCTCCATCTCGACGCAACTGCGAGCCGCAGGTGACTACAACGACGGCGTAGTACGATACGGCGATGATTGCGGCGACTAAAAGGACCATTAAGTAACCAAGCACTCTGAGGCCGGAGCAAAACTTGAAGAGGTTTATGTCCATGCCTATATTGATTAGGAGCTGCCTTTTGGATCGTCGCGGCGGGAACAAGCGCTTCCAGATATGCGAAGCCAGGTTTATCTAAAATCTCTCCACTGGAATCGATGTTTCCGGAAATCGGTGAGCTGGAAGAGTTTTTCCGGGAAGCAAAATTTTAATGATTGTTGAAATTAGGGCACGGTCCTGAGATTTGTTTTCCACTCAAAAAACGCACCCTTTTTGGTTTTCAGTTATTACTATTATTATTTATTTATTTATTTATTTTATTTTTTTTAAGTATAAAAATAAAAAAGCAAAATATTAGAAAGAAATTAATTAAGTTTCTGCTACAATATAATTTCTTTCTCAGCTAACCCTTCGGCCTTCATTGAATTTTTTTTTAATTTTCTTTCATTTCATTTCTGAATATTTTAAATTTGTGTTTTCATTTCTAAGTCATTAAATTCTTCCTTTTAGGAAAAAGTGGTATCAGGTAAATCTTTGTCTACATCATTAATAAACCACTAAAAACAATTTATCTTTAATTATTAATTAAAAAATTTCTATCCAAATATGATTATTTTAGATGTACGAAATATATAATTACATTCACGAATCGGATAATTACGCATGTCACGAGATACAAACTAAAATTAGAACTTATAACCAGAAAATGATTAATCATAATGGTATAAATTTTAGAAAATAATTTTTTTGAAGAATACTTAAACCACGAGTACACCCCCCCCCCCCCCCCCCCCCCCGGGCAAAAAAAAAAAAAAAAAAAAAAAAAAAACATTAAAAATAGACAGGAATGATGCAATGTACTTGACACTTGACAGGTTTACAAAGACTGTATTCAGACAACATTCATGCATCTGGAACTTGACTTGAACAACTTGAACAACTTGAACAGTTTTGACAGATAGTTGATAAGCCCAGGCCCAATGAAACACAAACCAAGTGACTGTGACACACGTATCCGTGCAAAAAATTTATAAATTACCTAAAGCTGAGGGCGTGTAAACTAAAATACTAAATCCAGACTCCAGAGCGAGTTCTGTATTAAAAGGACAGACCAAATCTAGCATTGTTTTTTGTTTGGTAAGAGATTTTTTAATTCTAATTTTAATTTTTTAAAAATAGTAGTTTTTATTATTACGCGAAAGTTTTTGTTTTTAAATATTTAAATAAATTCCAGAAACCTTGTCGACATCTAAAAGACCTTTTCATTTACACCTACTCACAGGTATTCCGCTTTTCTCCATTATTATTTTGTTCTCTTTCTCTCTCGGTGAAATAATTGCTTGTGTTAGGGTTTTATTTGATTTGGGGAATTTGTGGGTGATTAGGGTTAGGGTTTTTGTTACAAGATGCAACAGCCACAGCAAATGATTCCTGTCATGCCTTCATTTCCACCCACAAACATCACCACCGAGCAGATTCAAAAGGTATATTCTTTTCTTTTCTTTTTTTTAAAAATTATTTTTTCTGCATTTTTTTTTTAATTATTTGTACGTGTATGCACATATGCACAGGAATATATATACACAGGAATTTTTTATTAAGGGAACTGAGTATTTTCAGTTTGTTGCTGAGCTTACTTTCTGAAGCAGATTATTTGGTACATATAGAAATTAATTGAATGTTAAAGAAAATGGAATTAGTTTTAGTTGAAGAAAAGTCTATGGTAATTAATTGTGGTGGGTGAAGTTTAGCTCTTGCGAAGTGTTTTTGGGCCTACAACATATTTGTTAGGCTGGTGAGACTTTAATTATGCTTGCAATGGATAGATTATGAAAATCAATGTTGAGTTTAATGGTTCGATGTCAGTGACAGATTTAGTTTGAGGTAAACCTGGTGCAAGTCCAAATTGTCATTTCAATTAAAGTTGTGTCTTGAGTGTTTAGTCTTACAAGATATGATTATTATGGAAATCATTAGGCCTGGGAATCCCGCATATATTTTTTCATGCAGGATTCGTTTGCACAACGTTTTGAAACCTGATCCCACACCTGTTCAGTTTTCATGATTATTATTAATTCTATCATTTATATATGTAGTCTTAGATCAGAACAACAAGACATGCCCTTTGTTGTTTGATTATGCTCGTCATATGAGATGCAATCTGTCTTGTGACACGTGATACATGTAGCTGTGCTTTTGGCTTGAAAACTTATTAATTTTAATTATAAGCAGATCAAGTAAACAATTGCAGTCACCGAACAAACTCATTTTTATCAACAAAACTTCTCCTCTCCAATTGTTTTCTTCTAGATTTCAGATCTCAACACTTGTCTCTTGTTAATTGAATTATGTCCCCTTAGGAACTTTAACTGAAAAGAAAGATGGGTAATATATGATGGCGTAGGTGTTAAGCTCTCTAAATGCTTAATATATTACTGTGGTGTTGGCACAAGTCAGTTCCAGAGTTGGTCGTACAGGTGGGTGGAGCAAGATCTGTGGACTACACAATGAAAGATCAATGTTGACGGATTTTTATAAGGTGTTGGGTGTATGATTGAGAGGTTTTTGCGGTTAATAATCTAGGAGGATTTTCAATAACAGAAATGTATGGTTATACCAGGGGGGTTTTGTTGATCATTTGATGGTTGGAAGTTGTGGTTTTTTCATTTTTTTCTTTTTCTTGAAGATCGATATATTTTCTGGAATCATATATCAGAGAAAAGTTGAGATGGCCTTTATAAACTTTCTAAGGATTTAAAAAAAAACAAATCAGGAAAACGGGATAAAATATCACAAAGTTCAGGAAGAAAGTGTGTATTTTCAATTTATAAATTATGGTTTTCTTTTCTTTCCTTTTTACCCGAACTCCGGGATGGCTTTTCAAAGAGGCGGGGAGTTCATTCTCTTACTAATTGCTGTTTCACTTTTTGTCACTTTTATCCTCATACATCTCTATTAGTTGCTATCCTGTGTGATCAAAACTTAATAGTTTATTATATTCTGCTATGGGTAATTAGATGTTTTACTTGTCTTTGTTGATGCTCTCTTCAGTACCTCGATGAGAACAAAAAGTTGATTCTGGCGATTTTGGACAATCAAAATCTTGGAAAACTTGCAGAGTGTGCCCAGTAAGTGACTTATCAACTCTCCGTCTCTCTCACTGTCTCTCTGTGTATAGCTGTTTTCAAATTCATATGATGTAATCATTATGGAACTGTTTACATTTTGTATTGGCATTTGTGATATAAGTTTGACTGTTTAGATTGCTTATTGTATTAGAAGGCCATAGTGAGATATTTATATATTATTCATGCTAGTGTTGAATTGGTCATAATTATTTGTTTTGAATATGGAACTAAAATTTGTGTATTTTACGTGATTAAAATGTTTACAATAATGCCTACATTGATGTTAATATATTTATTCATTAAAAACCCGAAACAAGTATGCCCATCTTATATTCAAGAGACAAATGACGAGAACAGAATATATTATCAGAGTACTGTTGAAGCCATCAACAATGTCGTGATAGAAACATATAAAGATAGCGTAAAAAGATTACTCTTCGGCAATAACACTAATTTCATCCTTCTTCTGCCTACATAGATGTTGCAGCCAGCTACCCAGTGTTGCGGAACTGATATAGTTTTTCTCGCCCAATGTTCTCACTTGTTTTTTTCTTTGGAAATCTAAATTGTAAATGATGAGCACAATGTTATAGCTGATGAATATGAGTGAAATTGTGTCGATACTAGGTGTTGGATCCCATCTGCATTATCTGTGTAAACAGTTCAATCATCATGGTTGGCATGAAAAATACAGTTTCAAGAAGCAGAATAGTGCATATTGGAACGTTGGGGCTTGAAATCTTGAACTTTGGATTATTTCTCATCCGGGTTTTATTTGTAACATGCTTTGTTTATTTCTATTTTTTGTTGTGAGATCTAAGTAATATGAATTACTTGATATCCCCAATGAAGTGGATAATGGGATTAGGATTAAGCTGAGACTAATGAATATTAGAAGCTAAAATAATTAATTAAGTCACGGGTACGTATAACCTC
This sequence comes from Acer saccharum, assembly GCA_030490815.1. Classification (NCBI taxonomy): domain Eukaryota; kingdom Viridiplantae; phylum Streptophyta; class Magnoliopsida; order Sapindales; family Sapindaceae; genus Acer; species Acer saccharum. The sequence continues at coordinate 39,831,689 of CM059870.1, forward strand.
AAATATGAAGTTCTGTTGGTGAAGATTTTGATAATATGAGTTGGATGATTGATCTGTTGTGAATGAGTGCACATCTGGAGCGTGTTTGTGTTGAAATGTTTGCCGGTTGATGTTATGTACTCACAAAGTTCTGTGTATTTAGGTACCAAACACAGCTTCAAAAGAATTTGATGTATTTAGCTGCAATCGCTGATGCACAACCGCAAGCACCAACAATGCCGCCCCAGGTAGGCATTTAACTTGACCAGTCATTTGTTAATTCCCTCTATAACGTTTTCCGCTCATCTATACTTTTAACACTTGCAGATGGCCCCACATCCTGCAATGCCACCAGGAGGGTATTACATGCAACATCCTCAGGCGGCAGCAATGGCTCAGCAACAAGGACTTTTCCCTCCTAAGATGCCGATACAATTCAATAATCCTCATCAAATGCAGGATCCACAGCAGCACCTGCACCAGCAACATCAAGCCATGCAAGCACAAATGGGAATGAGGCCCGGTGCTGCAAACAATGGCATGCATCACATGCATGCTGAGAGCGCTCTTGGAGGTCAAAGCAGTGGCGGCGGGGCCCAACAAGCAGGAGGCCCAAATGATGTACGTGGTGGTGGTGGAAGCAAGCACGATGCTTCTGAGGCAGGGAATACTGGTGGCGATGGCCCCAGTGGGCATGGCACTGGTGACGGAGAGGAAGCAAAGTGATCAAAGCCCCATGAGTAGTTTCGCTTGGCTACCTTTGGCTTGTTAATAGTAGATGCCCCTCTCGGACAATAGAACCGGTGTTGCTCCAATGATGTTTTGTTAGTCGGAGCTTAGAATTGAAGCCCTTTTCCTGTTGCTTTTTTGGTTTTGTTTGTTTGTTTGTTTCAACAGATTAGGTAGGTAAGTTTATGTCGCAAGAGTCTTGGCATGGCGATCAATCAGTTGCAAACAAAGTAGTGACATGACAGTCTTTAGCTGTGCTAGGAAAAAGCCGAAGCTTGTGGTCTCATACTTGATGCCTGTCATTTTTAATAACTTGAAATGCATGCCTTGTGCCGAAAAAATCTTCAAGTCACTGCATTTTCATTGGTACCTGTTTCTTGTTCGCGAAGAGGTGCAAGAAATTCCGCCACCAAAGTCGTATCAAGTTGGAAGACAACGTGAAATTCACAACTTCGATACTTGTACTTAATTTGCATAAAATTTTCGAATCACATTTTGGAAGAGATAGCTATGGTCACTTACTTGATAGTGAACCAAGCACGAGCTCTCCATGGTTTCGGATTTATTAAAAAAATAAAGTAAATAGTAGAATTTTGTTAAGAAGAAAAAGGAAAAGTTACAAAAAAGCAAACGAAATAAATAGATTAAAAATAGTCCAAAACAAAAGCATCTATAAAGAATAGACTACGGAGTGACATTTCGAGGAAATGTCAATTAAAAATTTAGTAATACTACATTGTCCAAATTTGGTGTCCAAATCTGGTGTTCAAATGATGTGGCAACACTGTAGACCATTCATTTAAATTGTATTAGATTTGCATGATTTAAATGAATGGACTAGAGTGTTGCCACATCATTTGGGCACCAGATTTGGACACCAAATTTAGGTAATATAGCATTACTCTTAAAAATTTAGTTTGTAAATTTTCTCCTCATATATTTCTTCCAAAAAAAGAAAATTCTCCTGATATGAGGAGAGGATGTTTAAAGAAGTTGAGGTCTCCTCATGTACTAATTAGTGAAAATAAAAGGGAATTAAGGGCTTGTCCTGCAACATGTTTTCAACCTGCTTTTGTTTTTGTTTTCCAAAACTGATTTCGAATTCACGTTCAGTAACCGTTTTTCATTTTATTTTCAAAATACAAAAACAAAACCAGTGTTAAAAGTGGAAATTTTGAAAAACAAAAAAAAGTTGTTTTTCTTGAATTTGTTTTTGTTTTCCAAATGAAGTGGGTTCCATATCATTAAATAAGTGGCCCCATATCATTAATATATTTTTTATTTTAATAAAAAAATAATAATTCACCGACTTCTTCTTCTTCTTCCTGCCGCTCTGCATCTCGCCACCGAGATCTCTTCTTCTTCTTCTTCTTCTTCTTCTTCTTCCTTCTTCTTCTTCTTCCCGCCGAGATGCCGCCGAGATCTCTTCTTCTTCTTCTTCTTCTTCTTCTTCTTCCTCCCGCCGCCGATCTGGTCTTCTTCTTCTTCCTCTTCCTCTTCAACTGTTAAATTTGTTAAACCCTAAATTAAATTACAAAATGTTTTTTTTATTAATTATTTAATCATTTATTTATAATTTTTATAATATTAAACAAAAATTAAAATTTGATATTTCAATTTTTGAAAGTTTTCGATTATCCTACCAGTGCGTTTTTTTCGTTTTTATTTTTAAAATACGGATTCCAGTAAATGCTACCAGACGTGTATTTGGAATTCAAAAATGAAACCAAAAACACTGTTTTCATTTTCATTTTTCTTTTCGAAAAACAAAAACAAAAAACGGCTTGCAGGACGGGCCCTAAGTTTTCTCGAGATTTGATTCCTTTAGTGGGATTACTGATCAGTAAAAATGAAAACAAATTAACTTTCATCAAGATTTGATTCCTTAAATGGGAGGGAATTAAGTTTTCTTTCCTTATTAGACCCTTGTATCCAAATTTGTAATAAAATTATAGGTTTTAGTCTCAATATCCAAATTTGTAATAATTCGAGAAAATAAAACAATTTTTAATTCCAACATTTTAAAAGCAGCTACCCCGTTAATAAGGTTGCTCCCTAAGAGCATCTCCAATGCAAGCGTGGCTTGTGAAAAAAGAGATGCCACGTAGGATAAATAGACGTTATGTTAATAATTGTGTCTCCAATGCAACCGTGCATATTCAACCTCAAGCTGACGTGGCAAAAAAAATATTAGATATTGTCAACATGACCGTCCACTTTCAGACGGTCTATTGCACAGCTATTTTTTAGGTTGACTCAGCAAATATTTAAAATTGACATTAATTTTTCATATATTTTTGGTAAGGAAATAAAATAAAAAATAAAATAGGAAAAAAAGGTAGACACGTCATTAAAAAAAATTGTGTTTTAGACGGAAGCATTGGAGACCAAATTTTGAATTGATTGTCTATCAAGTCTATTTTTATGCCACATAGGAAGCAAGTTTCTTGACATTGTTGCCATGTCAACAATTATTGGTATGCAAGCCACTTTTGCATTGGAGATGCTCTAAGGTTTGCTCTTTTACATGGTGAGTGTCAATTAACGGTAAAATTGTTTCCTTGTGTAAAAGAGCAATCCTCATGGGAGTTTGGTGTAATTACCTCTAATCTTTTTAGTCAATTCAACAATTAATTTTATTACGAACTTGATGTTATCATTTTAACTAAAAAAAACAAATATTAAATTCTCATAAGAATAATCCAAGATTACATCACACTCAAGAAACATGATCCGAACCTCAACCCTATGTTTTTTGGAAAATTAAAGAAATAGGAAAATCTTTTTTGGAAAATTAAAGAAATAGGAAAATCCTTTATCTTGAACAAATTTTTTAGAACAAATATTTAAAAAACCATAACTGGAAACTGAAGAAATGCGAAAATCGAAATGCTACTTAAAGGTTATACATAATTTGACCTTAATTATTCCCTGAAAAAAAAAAAAAAAAAAAAAAAATTATGCTTTTTAGGAAATTGGAAAAAATAAAAAATAAAAAAAATCAAGTTTCCAGTCTTTATCAGCACCTCACGGTCCTCATCCTAGGAATAAATACGCAACCGACTCCATTAGTCCATTGTCACTCACCAGTCACCACTCACTCACCCTCCTCTCTCATTCTACCTTGTTTTCAGTTTGTAATTTATTTTATTTTATTTTTTTAATTGCCTAACTTAAACGAAGACACGAGATCGTTAAATCAAAATCAACACTAAATTTCACGAGTCTGTTTTTTCTTTTTAGAAACCAAGAATTTTCTAACGACATGAAAGAAAAAGAAAATCAACGTTCTCTCCATCACAACCAGAAAAATCTTGTAAACGTGACCATGAAACTTTTCGCTAAATCCACGGCGTATGTTATCCTCCTCCTGCTATCTTACACCCTAGGTTACCTCTCCTCCACAACCTCCTACTCATACACTCCTCCACAGCCACTCACCGATGACGGCCCTGCAATTGTTCCCGCCAACCAACTCGACAACTTCCGAGTCACGACTCGCTGCGCTGACTCACTCCCCTCTCAACTCGTCCGTCAAACCATCGTTGACCGTATCTTCAACGCCACCTCTCCTTACGCGAATTTCCCTCCGCCACACGTCAGCCAATTGCTACGGACGAAGCGCGTCAAAGGCTGGGGGTCATACGGCGGCGTTTTCGAGCGCCTGATCAAGAAAGTCAGGCCTCGTGTCGTCGTCGAAGTCGGCACCTTTTTGGGCGCCTCGGCACTTCACATGGCGAACCTGACTCGACAACTCGGACTCGAGACTCAGATTCTCTGCGTCGACGACTTTCGTGGCTGGCCTGGGTTTCGAGACAAGTTCAAGGACATACATATGATAAACGGCGACGTTTTGCTGTATTACCAGTTCATGCAGAACGTTATTTACTTTAATGCCACTGATACGGTTTTGCCATTACCGTATTCTAGCGGGTCGGCTTTGATGAAACTGTGCGAGTGGGGAGTGGTTGGTGATTTGATAGAAATCGATGCGGGTCATGATTTTAACTCCGCTTGGGCGGATATAAACAGGGCTTGGCGGATCCTTAGACCCGGTGGGGTTATTTTCGGGCACGATTATTTTACTGCTGCTGATAACAGAGGCGTTAGAAGAGCGGTAAATTTGTTTGCGAAAATTAACGGTCTTCAAGTCCAAACTGACGGCCAACACTGGGTAATTGACTCTACCGTTAATGTGTAGATTTTGTAGAGATTATGTGATGTGATACTTTTTTTGTTTTTTTGTTTTTCAATGGTTTGGATGGCTCCTTCTAATTAAAAACAATAGAAGGAAATAATGGGATTTGGTAAAAATTAAATACAGTTTACTTGAAAATGAATTGGTATGAGAAACTTGGTTGTTGTTTCACATGGTTGTTGGTATATGTGTGTCTGTAATTATATGCTGTCTTGAAAAGTAACTACTGCAATCTAGTGACGAAATTGAACTATTGTTATTTGTTAGTGCGTCATTGTTTAATTTGTTAGTAGTTTTTTTTTTTTTTTTTTTTTAATTATTAAGTTCAAATTAGTTGGATTGGTTATGGTTGTAACAGCCTATTTATATCATAACAACCTGTATAAATATTTAATCATATATAATTTTCATATTACATTTTAAAAAGATTATAAAAGAAAAATGGAAAATTTTAAATTTTATTTTTTTGAAATATAATAATTAATTAATTGAATGTTAAACCAGAATATGAATGTCTTCTGTTATAGGGAATATAAAAGGATTACAATCCAAAATTTTAATACAACAATAACTTTAAATATAATTAATGAACTGAACTTTAAGCCATCATATGAATATATGAATGAGTTCTGTTATAAAGAATACAAAAAGAACCACAATCCAAAATTTTAATACAACATTAATTTTAAATACTTGGAATTTAAATCATGTGGCCTCTCTAACTCTCGCGATTTGCAAATACTATATTTTTAATGGACCTTTAATTATGTCCCTTCCTTTCATTTTAAATCTATGTGCATTCCTCCCTTTCAATATATGTATAATCTTTCTATTATCAGTTTAAACTAATATAAAATATATCAGTTCCTTACATGTGGGTCATTGGATTTAAAAAATGCTTTGACAAGTGCATGTATCCAAGTTAAAGTATTTAAATACAATGGCCCACATGCAAGAAACTGATATATCTTTTATTAGTTTGAACTGATAATAAAAAAACTGTATATATATATATATATACAGAAATTCTATTATCGGTTCAAACTGACAAAAGTTATATCAGTTCCTTATATGTGGGCCACTGGATTTAAATACTTTGACTTGGCTGTATGCACTTGTCAGTCAAAGTATTTAAATCCAGTAGCCCACATGAAAGGAACTGATATAACTTTTGTCAGTTCGAACTGATAATAGAAAGACTGTATATATATATATATATATATATATTATCATTCCTTCAACCATTCATCGAAATGTACATTCTTTTAGTTTTTTTTTTTTTTTTTTTTTTTTTAATAGACAATTTTAAAAGCTCAACCAACAACTCTAAAAAAACTCAAATAAACGTTTATAGAACTTTTGAGACAATAGAAAGCTCAACCAAACAAGTACTGAATACAAAAAGTTTATACTTTTTAGGAAATCACTTAAAGTTTGTAATTGTTTTTGGTTGACCAACAAATTGCCAAACTTAAACAAAGACACCAGATCATTAAATCAAAATTAACACTAAATTTGACTAGTCTCTGACTTTTTGTAAACCAAGAAACGACATGAAAGAAAAAGTAAATCAACATCGCTCTCTCCACCACCTACACAACCGGAAAAATATTGTAAATGTGACCAAGAAATTACTCTTCGCTAACACCACAACGTATGTTATCCTCCTCATGCTATCTTACGCCCTAGGTTACTTGTCCTTCCCAACCCAACTCATACACTACTCCACAACCATTCACTGATGAAGTCTTTACAACTGTTCTCGCCAAACAACTCGACAACTTCCGAGTCACGACTCGCTGCACTAACTCACTCCCATCTCAACTCGTCCATCAAACCATCGTTGATTGTATCTTCAACGCCAGCTCTCCTTACACAAATTTCCCTTCGCCTTATGTCAGTCAATTGCTAAAGACGAAGCTCATCAAATGTTGGGGATCATACGGTGGTGTTTTCAAGCGCCTAATCAAGAAAGTCAAGCCATGTGTCATCGTCGAAATCGGCACCTTTTTAGGTGCCTCGACACTTCACATTATTGGACAAATTCAAAACATGATCCCACCGAAGTTGTTATACTTTTGATTTTGAATTATAGTTTCATCAGTTGTTATACTTTTGAATTTGAATTGTAACTTCCAATCTTTTAGGCTTATGATACTTATCAGAGTATTAGAGTTGTTTTATTTTAAACTAGTTTAAATTATTGTTTCCTACTTATCTGTACATTTGAATTACAATATCTTGTAAATTTATCTATAACTACTCAAATGAATGAGAACGAATTATCAAGTTTACAAATATTACTCCTTTTGATTTCACCATTTTACATGGTATCAAAGCAAACCAAATAGCCTCCAGCTTTCTATTCACAACCAACAGTCAAACAAATTAAAATTCAATCAAATTATCAAGTCCACCATGTCTAACAACAATGACACTCCCGTCATCAATGACATTCCTGTCATCAATACTCCACTGTCAACTTTAATCAAAGTCAACACTTACACCACCCATCACTCAGATAGACCCTCAATCATTCTTGTTACTCCATTACTATCATTAGATAACTATGGACCATGGAGTCGTGCCGTAACAATGACGCTTCGTGCAAAAAGCAAGCTGGGTGTCGTTGATGGTTCTCTCCCAATCCCAATGGAGAAAGAAGATAGCTCTAGTTAGGAATAATGTAATGACTTAGTTGGAAGTTGGATCCTGATCTCAATTTTATCTAAGATCCATCTGAGTATCTTGTATGCTGAAACTGCAGCACAAATTTGGATGGATTTGAAGGATCGTTTTTCGCAGTCAAATGCTCCGAAAATCTACCAATTGAAACAATCCATTTTTGCACTCAAACAGGAAGGTTGATCCGTTTCACTATATTTTACACAACTCAAATCGTTATGGGACGAACTCAATTATATTGTCTCAATCACTCCATGTATTTATGGTAATGCCAAGAGCAACATTGATCAGCAACATCAAGATCGTGCCATGGAGTTCCTTCAAGGGCTCCATGATCGTTTTTCAACCATTCGTAGCCAAATCCTCTTGATGGAGTTGTTCCCTTTGATCCAACGCATCCTCCAACATCAATCGCCTCATCAAGTTTTACTTGGCACTATCCCATTATATTCATCCCTTAGAGTTTTCGGGTGTTTATGTTTCGCTAAAAATATGAATATTCAACATAAATTTGATGAAAGAGCCAAACCTGGTATCTTTGTTGGCTATCCTTATGGTCAAAAAGGGTGCCGTATATACGATTTCAAAACTCACCAAATCTACGTCTCTCGTGATGTCATATTTCTTGAATCAACTTTTCCATGTCATGATATTCCTCATCCATCGTCAAATAATTCAAATAATTCAATTTCCATTACACCAATCCTTGATGATATCACATTTGATTATTCTACTGCACCACTAGTTGTTCCTCCCATTAATTCTCTTAGTGATTCTATCTCTAATACTCAGGTTAATCATCCCACCGATTCTTTAGTGACTGCTCCAACTTCTTCTCAACCTGATAGTCCAACCGATTCTCCTCCTATTTCCGTGGACACTCACTCCAATAATTCTCCTTCAACAACACTTGCTCCTATCATTACTAATCGACCTCAGAGAATTCGTAATCCTCTGAGTCATCTAACGGATTATGTTTGTAATCATACCTCACTCTCAACTGATTTTCCAATTGCCAACAATTTTTCCCTATCTTTTTTAGGTCATTCTCACTGTGCTTTTCTACTAAAAATAATGGAAAATCAAGAATCACGTTCTTATTCTCAAGCCACAAAATCCGTCAAATGGTGTGATGCCATGGCTAAAGAAATCCAGACCCTTGAATCCAACAACACTTGGTCATTATGCCCACTTCCCAATGGCAAGTCACTCATTTGCTATAAATGGGTCTATAAAATTAAATATCATTCAGATGGTTTCATTGAAAGATATAAAGCCCGTTTAGTTGCCAAGAGTTACACTCAAGTTGAAGGCATTGATTATCATGATACCTGTTGACGGTGAAATTTGGATTGCCACGCACTCAACAATTAAATCAATTTAATATAAAGTAAGAAAATTAAGAACACATGCAAAAGACAAGTTTTACGTGGAAAACCCTTGAATGGGAAAAAACCACGGCGCCCCTGAGGGCAGAAGAATAATACTAGGTTTTCGTTGCTTTGTTACACACTCAAATCTCTCACAATCGCTCTCTTTTCTCTCTATATATTTCTGAACCCCTTCCTCGTGGGATAGGTGATTCTATTTATACATGTTTATTTAGGGTTTCCCCTTGTTGATTTGTACTAGGATCCTTTTCTGTCGTGGATTGGGTCTTCTTTCCTTTTTATGATTCCTTGTTGCTTCTGTGTTTCTGCCGAGTCGGTTTGAGCCCAGTGTGCTGGTCCAGCGAGTACCTTTATTTTCTGGGTATTGCGTATCTGGCGAGCACACTTCTATATTCGGCGAGTAGGTTTTTGGTTTTGGCGACCATGCCTTCGACTTCCTTCTGGTCTAAGCTATTTTATCATCTTGACTTGTCAAACTCCTTCCCTTGACCCGGTCAATGAATGACGTGGCAATCTTTTGTTAGCTCCTTTGATGACGTGTCAGTTTGGCGAGTTTATACATACAACAATACCCCCATAAATACTTCGAGCTGGGCAAATGACTTGTCCTTCCTACTTCGTTTGCCTCTGCGAGTAGTATTTATATTTACGTTTATGAGATTTCAACGCATTTTGCAATAACTCCTTCTTTTAACCACGCGCTGTATTTATTAATTGATTCTTCCGGTGCACGCTTTCAATTTCAACCACATAACTTCTGGCGTTTCCACTTGTTTGACAGGTGAAGGGACGTTCTGACGGCTTGGTTATCCCCAAGATGCCACATGTTACTTATTGGGTGGTGACTGTTGCGGTTTGGTAATAGTGGCCGTCATTCTCATTAAATACATATCATTGTACTTGATTGCTCCTTTTTTGAATTTCGAAGTTCCCTCTTTTTAAGGCCCGATCGTTTCTCCTCTTTCTTTTTACTTGCTTCATCGTGTTTCATCAGAGCAGAAAAAAGAACAGTTTGATCTCTTGCTTTTGTCTTTTTTATTTTTTCGAGAGCTAACTACAGTCCTTTTCCTGTGCCTCTTATTGTCGGTCGGTTCACCGGATTTCGACTCTTCTTGCTTCTCTGTGTCTCCGATCTTTTCTGCACATTTTGCGAATCTAGGGTTTTCTGGTGAGTTTTCATGGATCCCTCCTTGCGCTCTTTTCTTTTTAATCGGATGATGCAAGCTATGGAGCTTGGTGATAAGTGTACTGCGGACAAAATTGAGTCTCTGATTCGCAATTTTCGTCCAGATTCTCCGGTCCCAATTTCCGTTTATATTCCATCTTTTGAGGATACTTCTAATCCTGACATCTCTCCTCCATCTTTTGATAGTGATTCTCCAGCAATGACGAGATCTCCTAAAACCACAAGCAGTAAACGACGCACCACTAGGGCTCCTCGTGAATCTCTGCTGGATGTGCAGACGGTTGTTGACTCTGATGTTGAAGACCATCAGAGGGATAGGCTGCTTTTCTCGCCAGCTCGCCCGTGTTCTTTTGACACAGAAGTAAATGTAGTCGGCGAGGGCGAGCTTCGTAAATACAAGAGTCGTTTCGACATTCCAGACTCGGTGACTCTTATGTTACCTGGCAACCGGGCTGTGTGGAATCCTCCCGAAAATGCGGTCGCCATTTACGGGGCTATGCTCAGTTGTGGGGTAACTCTCCCTCTTCAGCCTTTTATTGCCAGGTTCTTGGCGGAGGCTCAAATTGCACCGGCCCAGCTCGCCCCAAATAGCTACAGGATACTGATGTGCCTGTGTCTTATGTGGAAGTTGAAGGATTACGGCCTCCTACACCCCGCGAGATCCGCCATTTTTATACTCTTAGACAGGCGGGCAATGGTGGCACGTACTTTCTTCTCTCCTCGCCGGTGGAGAACTGGATTCCTGAGGGTGTGGCGAACCCTGGTCAGGTTGAGGTCTCCAGTGATGAGAAGAAGAAGGGTTTCATCTGGGGCTTCCCTACTTCAAACAAAAGGTGGAAAAATAGTTGGTTTTTCGCCGGCGGCGAGTGGGGTCGAAATGTACCTGCTCTCAATCGCCACAATCTTTTGGCGAGGAAGGTTCCCAGGCATTTCACATCTCCTGAAGCCTGGTCGAAAGCGGCCCCTGCTTTGACGGATAGGGAGGTTTCTCACTTGGCCGCGGCGGCTGTTCTTCCCTTGGATTCGAGGGGTAGATCCTTCCTCTTGGATGAGGAGAAGATGATTTCCTCTGAAATCTTCACACGGCTTCATGCAAGGCTCCCTCGCTGTAAGTCTTGCTCTGTTTCTCCTTTGTTTTCTCGCTTTATTTTATTCTCTTAGTTGACACTTGGTTTTATTTTCCTTGCAGTGTGTGATTTTGACACCGTTTGTGATTTGCAAGCACGGGCGGTGAAGAATTCCGAGGCTGCCAGCAAGAGGCATGCTGCTGGTTTGGCTAAGGATGGAATTGCTAGTCCTGACGGTGATGATCACTCAGACGGCAGCGAGGAGGCCAGTGATGTTTCTAGGGGGGTGCTGTGAATACTCCTGCTGCACCTGCTGCTGTTACCCCCAGCCGTAAAGGCAAGGAGAAAGCAGGTGCCTCAAGGGGGGTCGGTAGTGTTGAGGGGAGGCGTGTCGAGTCAGGGCCATCGCCTGTTCGCCCGAAGGTTGTCGCGAGTACTCCTGCTGCTGCTTCTACTCCTGCTGCGACTGTTCCTGCTGCCACAGCCCCCAATCGTAAAGGAAAAGAGAACGTGGGGGTTTCAGGCGTGGCTAGCGACATCCCTATTTTCGACGCGGAAGTTCCTGAGACTCCTTTCGATCCTGCGAGTGACCTGGCTCCCAGAGCTAGGAATAAACGTCCCGCTGAGAGTGCATCTGATCACTCAGCTCGACCTCCCAAACGGGCTTCGCGGGTGGTGCAGTTCGTTGTTTCTTCTGATGAGGAGGATGTTCAGGAGCCGGCTGTCGCCGAGACCCCTTCTACCCAACCTGAGGGGTCTGCTGAAGCGGAGAATGTAGCGGCGCCTCCCTTTGAGGGGGTTAATGAACAGACTCTCCCTGCTACTCCTCCTCGACCGGCTTCTCCTCGGCCAGCTTCTCCTGCAGTGGTTGCGGGCGAGCCGGGTGTCTCAGATCAACCTAGGCCATCTGGCCCATCTGAGTCGACTGATCGGCCAGGCCCATCAAATCAGGCGGGGACCTCTGCTTCCGGTTCGGGCTTGGCCCGTGAAGTTCCTCCTACCGGACCGGTTGAAGCTGATGAAGGGAACGTGTCCCTTTTCGATTTTTCGGCTACTGAAATATGCTCCCACTTGGCTAATAATGATGTATACATCGGCGATGGCTGGGGGCATGTTAAAAATAAGTCTTGCAACAAGAAGATGGAGTTTTTCTTCAACTGCCACTCCTTGGTAAGGTCTTCGCCGCAAATCTCTATGTATTTTTATTTTCATTTTTTTTTTTCTAACTTTGGCTGTCTTCTTCCTCAGATGATGTCTGAGATGGGCGAGAGCTATAAGTTCGGGATCAGAGCTTCTCGTGAGATTAAGCGCTTGCGCGAGCAGGCTTTTGTTTTGGCGGCCGAGAAGCTCTCCGCCGAAGAATCCCATGCTCAACAGCTCGCTCAGTTGAGAGAATCCTCGGACGGTCATCTGTCTGCTCGGCTAGCCGCTGAAGAAAAACTTTCTGCTGCTGAGGAGGAAATTCGCTCGTTGAAGGAGCTCCTATCTTCGAGTCAAGAATCCTTCGCAGCACGTTTGGAGGCTGAGCGGGTAGCTGAGGAGGCTAAGGAGAAAGCTGAACAGGAAGCGGCGGATTTACGTAACCAGCTATCTTCCCGTGACCTCATTTTTGAAAATTTGAAAGCCGTGCTAGAGGCTGAGTCAGTTGATCGCTTCAACAGATCCCCTGCTTATGATGCGCTTTTGTTGCGCGAATTCGAGAAAGGCATGAGGCAGGCGAAGAAATTCTTTGCCATGAAGGATCATTCTAATGAGAAAGCTCTGAAGCGTTTCGACAAATCCCTCCAGCAGCATATGGCCCACGGCGTGGACTCGATTAAAGATCAGATGAAACGATGGAAAGCCCACTGCCGTTATAACCGGACTGAGCCTCATCCTATGCATCTAGAGATCCCCAGCAAGCGTGCTTTCAACACTTACTACTCAGGTCAGAAGGGCAGCTTTTCTGGCTCTGGCGCTGAGCCCGATTTGGGTCCCGTTGTTGGGAGAGATTATAAGCCTTTTATGCCAACGGAGGATGAGGCAGTCATTTGGCCTTCAGATGAGGAGATTGAAGATGAGGAAGATAGCGAGGGCCCTCCTGCAGCCGGTTGATTCTTCTGTTGTTTTTTTGGAAGACTAAATTTATTTTTGTCCATTCATTTGTAAATAATACAAAGTTTATGAATATATATATTTTTCTTCATTCAGCTGCCTTTGCTGAGTTTTTGGCTTTTGCTTGGTTTTTCACCAAGTGTTGTTTCAGCTTACTTTTGTTTTTATTCAGCTGCCATTGCTGGGTTTTCGGCTCACTTAGTATTCGCCAGGACGTATCCGACTATATACCAAGTTTTTATTGTGTTTTATAGCTATATTCAGCTGCCATTGCTGTATTTTGGCGTACTTAGTGTTTGTCAGGATGTATCCGACCATACACAAGTTTTTAACATGTTTTTATCTTTTATTCAGCTGCCGTTGCTGTATTTTGGCGTACTCAGTGTTTTGGCAGGATTTATTCGACCATGCCCCGAGTTTTTAACATGCTTTTGTTTGTTCAGCTGCCATTGCTGATTTGTGGCTTTTATTTCTCGCCAGTTATCGCTGCAGCGAGCATAAAGCTCGTTTTCATGTGATGATAGCTATGTGTGATGGCGAATGCCTTTTGCGTTTGGCGAGTCAGAATCGAGAATCTCTTAGTAATAAATTACTCTTTATTGAATACTTCCTGCAACTTTGTTAACATAGTCATAAAGAAAAAACACTAAAACGAACAACTGCTCTAAGCTAAAAAGAAAATAGAAGGAATTCAAAAGAATCTGACTTGTCCCTTAAGGATAATATATCTTCAAGTACTGCGCATTGTATGGACAGGGTAGCTCGCCAAATCCTTCTCGAGTAATGCGATATGCCCCATGGCCAGCTATCCCTGTAATCTTATAAGGCCCTTCCCATTTGTCTGCGAGTGATCCTGCAGCCTTGTCTCTTGTTCCTGGATTCACCCTCTTCAGTACTAAGTCACCAAGTGTGAACCTCCTTTCATGCACATGCGAGTTGTAATATCTGGCTACCCTCTGTTGGTACGCCGCATTCCTTATTTGTGCGCGCTCTCTTCTTTCTTCTAATTCATCTAGGCCGCACTTTAGCATATCAACGTTGATTTATGGCTGGAAGAGTTGTACCCTTGGTGAAGAGAATGATGTTTCCACGGGAATAACAGCTTCTGCTCCGTAAGCCATGGAATACGGGGTTTCACCTGTTGAACCCCTTTCTGTTGTTCGATATGCCCAGAGCACTTGTGGTAACTTATCCGCCCAGCTGCCTTTTTGGTTGCCAATTTAGCTTTCAGGTTGTGCTTGATGATCTTGTTCACTGCTTCAGTCTGGCCATTTGTCTGTGGATGTGCTGGAGAAGCGTAGTAGTTGTTGATGCCATACTTATCACATAGTTCCCTGAATTTCCTGCCATCAAATTGGGTCCCATTGTCCGTGATGATGGTGTTTGGTATCCCGAATCTGTATAGGATATTTTTCTTCACAAAGCTTATGGTGTTTGCTTCTGTTATATGTACCAATGGCTCGGCTTCTACCCATTTTGTAAAATAATCCACGGCTACTATGGCATGCTTTGCTCCTCCAGTTGCTGTTGGCATTGGGTCGATCAAGTCTATTCCCCACATGGCGAATGGCCAAGGTGAGGTAATACTTTGCAGGAGCTCAGGTGGTTGTCGGATGTTATTGGCGATTTTCTGACATGCTTCACATCTCGCCGCCACCCTTTTGGAGTCGGCGAACAGAGTTGGCCAGTAAAAACCCTGTCTCAATGTTTTGTGAGCTAGGCTGGCACCCCCAGCGTGGTTCCCACAATTTCCACTGTGTATGCTTCTCAGGATACCTTCTGCTTCTTCAGGCCCGACACATCTCTGCAGTGCCCTCGAGTATCCCCTCTTGTATAGTTCTCCATTGAGTACTGAGTATCTTGTAGCTCTGTATTTCAGCCGCTTTGCCTCCAATGGGTCACTCGAAAGTATATCGTTGACGAGATATTCTTTAATTGGTGTGATCCAGCTGTTCCTCTCGCCAAAGACTGCCCCGACTTCCTTTGTTTTAACTATACTCGGCTGCAATAGGCGGATCATAGAGATATTGTTGGGCCAGATGTTGATCGTGGCAGACGCCAATTTGGCTAAGGCATCAGCCTTTTCATTTTCTTCTCTGGGGACATGAACAATTCTGTACTCTTTGAATCTTTCTAACAGCTCCCTTGCTAATTCTAGGTAAGTGATCATGCTTTCCTCTCTCGCCTGGTATTCATCTAGCACCTGATTGACAACAACTTGAGAGTCGCTGAAAATTTCCACCTCGTCTGCTCCTAAGATTGTGCTAATCTTTAAACCTGCTATGAGTGCCTCGTACTCAGCTTGATTGTTGGTGGCTTTGAAGTCAAAACGCAAGGCACATTCGATTGAGTCTCCTTCCGGTGTTGTCAGCACTATACCTGCCCCGCTGCCGTGTGTGTTTGATGAGCCATCAACGCGAAGTTGCCATTTGAATATTTTCTTATTTTGCTCCACCATCATTCTCGCCACCTCTATGCTTGGTTCAGTGAACTCTGCTACGAAGTCTGCCACTGCCTGGGCTTTAATTGCTGTCCTTGGGAGGTATTCCACATCGAATTCACTTAATTCGATCGCCCACTTTGTTAACCGACCGGATACCTCTGGTTTCTGCAGGATTAACTTCAGTGGGCAGTTGGTGTATACCCTGATTCTATGAGCCTGGAAATATGGTCTTAGCTTCCTTGCTGCTGTTATTAGGGCGAGTGCCACTTTTTCTGCCGGCGAGTACCTTGTTTCGGCTGGTAACAGTGCCTTGCTGGTGTAGTATACTGGCTTTTGGATTCCATCTTCCTGTCGTACTAGCATGGAACTTGTGGCTGCTTCAGAGACTGACAAGTACATGTACACTGTCTCGGCTGTTTCTGGCTTTGATAGCAGTGGTGCCCGTCCAAAGTAATCTTTCAAGGCCTGGAAGGCTTTTTCGCAATCCTCATTCCATTCGATCCCCTTTCCCTTCTTTAAAGCTTTGAAAAATGGTAGACATCGGTCTGTTGACTTGGCTATGAATCTGCTCAGCGATACTAGGCACCCTGTGAGTTTTTGGACATCTTTCAGAGTCTTTGGCGAGACCATTCTTGCTAGTGCTTGGATTTTTTCAGGGTTCACCTCTATTCCTCTTTGGTGTACCTGATATCCGAGAAACCTCCCAGATGGTACGCCGAATACACATTTTGCCGATTCAACTTCATTCCATACTTGACCAGTACGTCGAACGTTTCCCTCAGGTCATCTGCATGTCTATCTGCGGTGACACTTTTTGTCAGCATATCATCAACATAAACCTCCATATTTCTCCCTATTTGCCTGGCGAACATCTTGTTGACCAAGCGTTGATAAGTTGCCCCCGCGTTCTTCAGGCCGAATGGCATGACCGTGTAACAATACAACCCCTGATCTGTGGTGAATGCTGTCTTCTCTTCGTCAGGCTTGTGCATCTTTATCTGGTTGTATCCTGAATATGCATCCATGAAACTCAACGTCTCATGTCCGGCTGTTGCATCTACTAACTGGTCAATCCTTGGTAACGGGAAGCTATCCTTGGGGCAGGCTTTGTTCAGGTCGGTGAAGTCGACGCACATCCTCCATTGATTGTTTTT
This sequence comes from Acer saccharum, assembly GCA_030490815.1. Lineage (NCBI taxonomy): Eukaryota > Viridiplantae > Streptophyta > Magnoliopsida > Sapindales > Sapindaceae > Acer > Acer saccharum. Next base: position 39,848,615 of record CM059870.1, read on the forward strand.
CTTTTTCACTAAGACTACATTCGCCACCCATTCCGGGTACTTAACTTCTCTAATTGACCCTGCGGCGAGCAACTTTGACACTTCCTCTTTTATCGCTGCACTTCTTTCTGGGTTGAAGCTTCTCCTTTTCTGTACTACCGGTTTGCATTTCTCATTCACAGCCAGATTGTGAGAAATTGTGCTTCTATCAATCCCTGGCATGTCTTCGTGGCACCAAGCGAAAATCCCTCTATATTCTTTCAACAAGTTCGTCACATCTTTTTTAACTTGTTCAGTCAGCCTTGCTCCGATCTTTACTGTTTTATCTGGTTCCGCTTCATCTAGAATAACCAACTCAGTCGGTTCTTCCTTCTCTCTGCTTGTTTTGTCTCTTGGATCCAGTTCGAAGTTTTCCGGATTATCTTCCTGCACTTCCATGTCTACTTCGAATATGTTCAAGGTTTCCATCCCTGTTTTATCTTTGAAGATTGATAGGTTGGCGCGGCGAGCCATCTCCTGCGACCCTTTCAATTCTCCGACGCCGAACTCTGTAGGGAACTTTATTTTCAGTGCATGGGTTGAAGTAACAGCTCGAGCTTTGTTAAGAAACGGTCGGCCAAGTAGAGCATTATACGGCCAATTATGGATGTCAACCACGACAAAGTCCAACAGGATTGTTCGCCGGCATGGTGCTGTTCCAAATCTTACAGGCAGTTTCACTGTTCCTAACGACCTAACCTCTGCGCCACCAAATCCTTTTAATGGTACATGGAATGGTTCAAGATCTTTCCTTTCTAGCCGCAACTCATCATACACTCTGGCACTTAAAATATCAGCCGAACTCCCATTGTTAATCATCACTCGAAGGTCATCCCTATGGGCTATTCGAACTCCCACGACAATTGCATCATTAGGCTTTGCATCAATCCCGTCTGAGTCTTCTGCTGTAAATGTGATGGGATCATGTCCTTCTCTCCCTTTCTTGGGGTTTCTCTGCACAGAATTGACTTCCATGCTCCTGCCCTCGTACATTACTTCTCGAACCTCCGACATCCTTTCTCGATTGCTCCTCCCAGTGTGAGGTCCGCCGAAAATAGTGTTTATGGCTGTGCTAGGACTGTTCCTCCTTAGACTCTTCCTTTCTTGCCCGTTTCCTTGGCGGCTATCTTGGCGACCCCCGTGCTTGTCCCCTTTCAAGGCAAAGTCCTTCAGGTGCCCATCTCTGATCAGGCTTTCGATGTGATCGCGCAACTGAAAACACTTTGAAGTTTCATGTCCATGATCTTTATGGAATCGACAGTACTTAGTTGTATCTCTCCTTGCATTCGCTGATTGCTGTCGGGGGTATTTGGCGAGTCCCTTGTCTTCTACCACAGACAATATCTCCTCCTGGTCGCCAGTTAAAGGGGTGTAATGGTTGTACCTTCCTCGAAACTTATTGGCTCGAGTGTTTCCCCTGCTCTCTCTTGAATATCCCTTTTGGCCCTTCTCATCCTTCTGGCGATCACGTGATTGCATCTTTTTGTCATCCTTATGGTCTGTTTTCAAGTTAGGCTTGTGCCCATGCACGTAGCTACCCCCTTGTGCTACTTCTTCTTCCTCTGCCAGTGCATAGTCGCCAGCTATTTCCATCATCTCCTCGTAAGTTTTAGGTCTATCCCTTCGCAGGTCAAAGGATAATCGTCCACTCTGTAGCCCATTGGTGAAAGCGGCGATTACAGCTACATCACTGGCATCCTCAATTTGAGCTACTTCCTTCCCGAACCTGGCCAGATACTTCTTGATTGACTCGTTATGTTCCTGTTTCAAGTTTGACAGATGGGCGAGTGACTTTCTTCTTTGGACACTTCCCATGAACTGCCTTATGAATGCCTTACTGAGGTTTGAGAAGCTGCTTATGGTTCTGGGCGGAAGCCTTCCGAACCATCTAGAGGCGAGGTCGCCGAATGTTTACGGGAAGGTGAGACACAACAACCCGTCATTGGATGAATACTGGGCCATGATATTACGGAATCGGTGAACATGTTCCTTTAGATCCCTGTTCTCCTTATACTGCTCAATAGTTGGCATTCTAAATCTGTCTGGAAATTGGGTGCGAGCAATAGTTTCGATGAATGGGCTATCTGACTCATCATCCGAGGATACATTATGACCATACCTTCGCGCCATTGCTGAAACCTTTCTTGATAGCTCTTGTAAGGTGACATCTCGCTGACCAGTTGGTTCTCCTGCTGGATCGAGCCTACTCTTGATTGTCATTCTACCATGATTGCCTTTCTCATCTGGGCTTCTTCGATCTTCAGTGCTCTCGGATCTTCTCCGCTTCGTTCTTTTAGATCGCAACTCCTTTCGCGGACGAGGACTCTTGTCCTCAGATGAGATGGACCGGTGTCTCCGCCGGTTTCGCTGGTATGTGTCGCTGGAATTGACTCCATGTGTTCGCACCTGGTCTCGTTCCTCCCTGGATTCTTCATTCATCACACCTTTTCCCTTCCTTTGTTTTCTCCCCTCGAAATCCTCAGTGTGATCCTGGGGGGTCTCCTCAGTGGATTGTCTTGCTTGAGTGTCGGGAATTGTGATGTGAACTTCTGACTGCAGCCTTCCGGGTGGATGGGTTCCAGGGGTGGTTAACTCGTAAGGAGATGAGACTCCTAACCCTATGGGAAGCGAAAGTCCTATTTTGCTGGCTTCGCTGATTAGGTTTACCAATGCGGCTTGGAAGTGCTGCAAAATCCCGGGATCAGCCGCCCTAGTTCCTGGCGTTGCTGCTGACTGCTCCCCAACTGTCACTGCCCTGTCTCCCGTTGGCGCAGCTGGTTCAACAACTAAATCTCCGCTGGAGTTACCATCTCTGTCGCTGTCGTTGTTCATGCTGTCTGATTCGCAAGGGTCCCTCGAAGTTTTCTGTTCAAAAGCCCCCTCCTTCTAGCGCCAATTGTTGACGGTGAAATTTGGATTGCCACGCACTCAACAATTAAATCAATTTAATATAAAGCAAGAAAATTAAGAACACATGCAAAAGACAAGTTTTACGTGGAAAACCCTTGAATGGGAAAAAACCACGGCGCCCCTGAGGGCAGAAGAATAATACTAGGTTTTCGTTGCTTTGTTACACACTCAAATCTCTTACAATCGCTCTCTTTTCTCTCTATATATTTCTGAACCCCTTCCTCGTGGGATAGGTGATTCTATTTATACATGTTTATTTAGGGTTTCCCCTTGTTGATTTGTACTAGGATCCTTTTCTGTCGCGGATTGGGTCTTCTTTCCTTTTTATGATTCCTTGTTGCTTCTGTGTTTCTGCCGAGTCGGTTTGAGCCCAGTGTGCTGGTCCAGCGAGTACCTTTATTTTCTGGGTATTGCGTATCTGGCGAGCACACTTCTATATTCGGCGAGTAGGTTTTTGGTTTTGGCGACCATGCCTTCGACTTCCTTCTGGTCTAAGCTATTTTATCATCCTGACTTGTCAAACTCCTTCCCTTGACCCGGTCAATGAATGACGTGGCAATCTTTTGTTAGCTCCTTTGATGACGTGTCAGTTTGGCGAGTTTATACATACAACAATACCTTTGCACCCGTGGCCAAACCAGTTACCGTTCGTCTCCTTCTTTCAATTGCTGGGTCTTTGCACCGACTTGACGTCAACAATGCTTTTCTCTAAGGTGATCTAAATGAAGAAGTTTATATGAAACTTCCACCAGGATTTTCTCATAAGGGGGAGACTCGTGTGTGCAAATTAAATAAATCCTTATACAGTCTTAGACAGGCTTCCCGCCAATGGTTCTCAAAATTTTCCACCACTCTCGTTCGATGAGGTTTTCATCAATCTGTTTCGGACTATAGTTTGTTTACCTATATTCATGGTCAAACTTCTGTTTTTGTTCTCGTCTATGTAGATGATATTATCATCACTGGAAACGATGATGATGCAATCTCAGACCTCAAACATTTTCTTGCTCAGTCTTTCTCCATAAAAGATCTTGGCACAGTCTTTCTCCATAAAAGATCTTGACAAACTTCAGTATTTTTTTGGTATTTAAATATCTTGTTCTAAACAAGGGATTTTTATTTGTCAACGTAAATACGCTCTTGATATATTATATGATTCTGGTATGACTGGTTCCTGATCATCTGATTTCCCTATGGAACAACAACTTCGTTTACGCCCGACAGACGACACTCCTCTTCCTAATCTGGAACTCAATCGTCGACTCATAGTTCGTTTTCTCTATCTAATTGTAACACGACCTGATATTCAGTATGTTGTAAACACTCTTAGTCAATTCATGCAATCTCCACATTCATCTCACCTTGATGCTGCCAATTGAGTCCTTCGTTACATTAAAGGTTATGTTGGTAAAGGTTTATTCCTTTCTACATCTAGTTCTCTTACTATAGTTGGCTATGCCGACTTAGATTGGGTTAGTTGCCCTACTACTCGTCGCTCCACCACTGGTTATTTCACCATATTGGGTTCTAGTCCTATCTCTTGGAAAACCAAGAAACAACCGACAATTTCTTGTTCTTCTGTAGAAGCTGAATATCGTTCACTCTCCGCACTCACTTCTGAATTACAATGGCTAAAATCTCTTTTCTTAGATCTTGGTTTTAATCACCCACAACCAATTCAAGTTCATTGTGATAGCCAAGCTGTTATTCACATCTCTAAGAACCCCGTCTTCCACGAATGTACCAAACACATTGAAAGTAATTGCCATTTTGTTCGAGAGAGGATACAAACTGGTCTCATTGCTCCCTCCTACCTACAATTTAGGGACCAATTGGCGGACTTTTTTACTAAACCACTCGGAGGTGACGCTTACCACAGACTACGCAAGTTCGGTGTCCTTGATATTTCAATCACAACTCCAACTTGAGGGGGAGTATTGGATAAATTCAAAACATGATCCCACCGAAGTTGTTATACTTTTGATTTTGAATTATAGTTTCATTAGTTGTTATATTTTTGAATTTGAATTGTAGCTCCCAATCTTTTAGGCTTATGATACTTATCAGAGTATCAGAGTTGTTTTATTTTAAACCAGTTTAAATTATTGTTTCCTACTTATTTGTACATTTGAATTACAATATCTTGTAAATTTATCTATAACTACTCAAATGAATGAGAACGAATTATCAAGTTTACAAATATTACTCCTTCTGATTTCACCATTTTACACACATGGTGAGCATGACTCGCTAACTCGGACTCGAAACTCAGATTCTTTGCGTCGTCGACTTTCATGGTTGGCCTAGGTTTCGAGACAAGTTCAAGGACATTCAGATGATAAACGGCGACGTTTTACTGTATTACTAGTTCGTGCAGAATGTTATTTACTTCAATGCCATTGATACGGTTTTGCCCGTACCGTATTCAAGAGGGTCGGGTTTGATGAAACTGTGCGAATGGGGAGTGGTGGGTGATTTGATGGAAATCAATACGGGTCATGATTTCAACTCCGCTTGGGTGGATATAAACCGGGCTTGGCGGATCCTGAGACCCAGTGGAGTTATTTTTGTACATGATTATTTTACCATGGCGGATAACAAAGGCGTTAGAAGAGTGGTAAATTTGTTTGCGAAAATTAACGGTCTTCAAGTGCAAACTGATGGCCAACACTGGGTCATTGACTCTACCGTTAATGTGTAGATTTTGCGGAGGTTATGTGTGGCGATACTTAGATGGAAATAAAAGTTAAAAGATGATTTACTTGAAAATGAATTGTATGAGAAACTTCGGTTTGTTTCACTTTTTTTTTTTATTTTTTTTTTATTTTGATGTTACAACAATTGCTGGGACCAGCGAGATTAGACTCCAAAGCACGACCCGGAACACTGCTCCCACTATTGGGGAGAGAGCACCCACACTCAAGGTGGGACAAATAATGTATATATCTACATACCAAGACCAAGGTTTGAACCTTGGTGGTGGAGCACCCTTTTGGGAGACTCCAACCACCAAGGCAATGGGTCATTGGTTGTTTCACATGGTTGTTACTTGTTAGTATATGTATCTGTTTTTATATGATGTCATGAAAAGTAACTACTATAATCTAGTGACGAAATTGAACATTTGTTAGTGCGTCACTATTTAATTTCTTAGTTATTTTTTTTTAATATTATAATAATTTGGGATTTATAGGAGTAACCGATTCAAACTCACACCTTCTTGATATAGACAAAAGAGGCAAACCATTAGGTGAATCTCATTTTATCTATTTAAATTGTTAGATTTGGTAAAAGTTCAATTAGTTTGATTGATTACGGTTGTATTTAGTTTGATAAATTTTATCCGAAATTGAGATTTTTTTTTATATCATAGCATGTGGTATGATTTTTTTTTATTTTTTTTTTACAACAGTATAAAATATTTAATCATATATAGTTTTCATATTATTTAATGTAGTTTCAATGATCAAACGTATATGTTTGTATTTATAAAAGAGTGGCAGATGATAGACAAATTAATTTTGCAATCAAGGTTCAGGAGCATTAATTGTCAAATGCTGATTATAATTTTTTTTAAATATCACAATATTTTGGTATTAAGAGGGGTATGACTCGAACCCATAATCTCTTTAATGTAGAAGTGAGGGGTACCAATGAACCAATCTCATTTAGTAAAATGCTTATCATACTAGGTTCAATAGTAAATTGAAGTATTATGTAATAATTTTACTCGAATGATTAAAAAAAACTTATAATTTTAAAATAATTTTAAGAATATTCTGCTCTTTTTTCAATTTCATTTAATAATTATTTAATTAATTAACTTATTTATTTTTACTACTTAAAAAAAAAAAACATTTTTTCTTACAAATAAAATGGATGCTAATGGTTTAAAAAAAATGGAGTAAGTTCATTAAAGTCTCTATTTTTATTTTTTTTTACAAAGTGTCACATTTTTAAACGTTTTTGTTATAATAGTAACTTCAATCCCTTATTTTTTTTAAAATACATCACTTTAGTCATTCTGTTAGTCAATTGTTAATTTTGACTAACTATGTTAGGGATATTTTTGACTTATAATATATTAATTTTCAAAATGTAGCATGTGTCAAAAAAAATTTATAAGGAAAATTAAAAAAAATTATAAAAATATTCAATAAATAAGAAAAGTTTTTTTAAAAAATTAAATAAACATGAGAGATCGCAACACACCACTAGACTTGGTGCGATCTCCCAAGAGCTTTATAGGGATTGGAGGTTGCAAGCTTGCGGTCCATCCATAGCTCCATTTTTTAGTTTTAGTTTTAGTTTTAGTTTTTTCGTTTTTTGTTACTCTATGGATCCCTATGGATCCAAAATCTCTTCCCTTCTATTGATCCCAAATTCTCAAATCAATATGTTTGATTTTATTTTTACTTTGTTGGGTTGATGTTCTTGATTTTAGTTATGTATTTAGAGATGTGATGAAGTTGGCAACGGGGATTGGGTTGGAGATGTCGTTTGTGAAGGTGGTGTGGGTGATCTACATTCCTCCAGCGCAAGAATTATTATTTTTTTTTCATTTTTGTCTAATTTTTTTTTTCTTTTTGGTTTTTTGGTAGTTTTTATTTAATAATAATTTTTTTTAATTATATATAATTATAGAATATATCAGCTAAAAATGTTGTTTTGTTTAAAAAAAAAAAAAAAGAGGAAAAAATAAGGAAGAAAAAAAAATTCAAACATTTTTTTATAATTTTTTTTAAAAAAATCCAAACATTTTTTGTAATAAGTTTGAGGGTAAAATCATTATTTTAGCATAATTTAATTAATAATAAGGGCAAATTTGTACTTTAACGTGTTCTGTCACGGTTGACTGTTACTAAATTAGTCCAATGGGCTAAAGTGGGGTATTTTGAAAATATAATTGACTAAACTTACTAATATGATTAAAACATTTAAAAATGTGACATTTTATGAAAAAATAGGACTACCCCCACCCAAAAAAAAAATAAATAAATAAATAAAAAATTGGATGCTAATAATTTGGGCCTTTCAAAATTCATGTATAGGCCACACTTTAATTACTTAACCCAAAAAAAAAAAGAGTGGCGATATTTGCACCCCTCAGAATTTGTATGTAAACCCCTTTTTGTATTTACACCCTTTAAAAGATTATTTTATGTGAGCACACCCCACAATTTTCCAAATATGCCCTTTCTTAAATTTTTTCTTAAAATATTATAAAATACTTTTATTTTTATTATTATTTTTAAAGAAGGAGCTGAGAGTGCCACACCTGCAACAATGGTGGCTGCTAGGAAATCCAGGAATACTCATTAGAGCATCAACAACAGGTAGGCCCTTGTGAATAAAAGTGGCAGCCTACTGGAACTCTAGCAGAGGTACACTTTGGGTAATTGGGTTACAAAACTGTCCTTAAATCCCTAAGAAATTCAATGGTCTATCATTCCACTATGATGTAATCTTGAATCCCAATAGGTTCAAAATTCTAATCGTTTATTTTTACCTTCTCTTCATATATAACAATTTTTCAAAAAAAAAAAAAAAAGTTTTCTTTTTCTTGGTCGATTATGTTTTAGTGTTGGCAAGTGATGAATCTCATTTTTAATGGGTAATTTGCATCTGAATATCTCCTTAGAGAATTGATGCCCTATTACTATATTCTTATTGCCTTTATTTTATTTTTTTGGTGACAATGTGTAATTCTTGAACCAGAGAAACTGGGCAAGTGATTGTTTAATGGGATGAAGTTGTAGATTTGGGTGGAAACAATTTCTTAGTATTTTAATTAAAATGTTGATAAATATTTAAGGGTAATGTTGGAATTATGAAGATATGTAAATTTGGGGGTGTCGATACAGTTTTAAAGGGGTGCAAATATCGCCACTCAAAAAAAAAAACAGAATTGGACTTGGGCGGGTGATTATATATTCACTCTCAGCCTTTTGCTTTTAGTGTTTTCTCTCTTTTTTGTGGGCCACATCGACTGGGCTGGATGATTTAGTTGGCACTGTTGGTTAACCCAAAACTAGTGCGCTGAGCTTGGGCGGGTGATTGTATATTCACTCTCAGCCTTTTGCTTTTAGTGTTTTCTCTCTTTTTTGTGGGCCACATCGACTGGGCTGGATGATTTAGTTGGCACTGTTGGTAAACCCAAAACTAGTGAGCTGAGCCCATTTCCAGACCAACCATGCTGTCATTAATTATAAGGATCAGGATCTCTGCTGTGCTGATCTTTTTCCTAACTATCGTGAGACAAAAGAACTCCTTTCTAAAGAGATTCGATTCGAAACTGAAACTAATTGTAGCACGGTGTGTATAAAACTATCTAGAGGGGGGGGGGGGGGGGGGGGGTGAATAGATTTTACGCTTTTTACCCAATTTTTCGTGTTAGTCAAAATTACGAAATTACCCCTAAATAGATAAAGCAATAAATCAAGTAAAATATACGGAAATTAAATAACAATTGATTTTTACGTGGAAACCCTCACGGGAAAAACCACGGGCTAGTAAGTAAGCCACACTCGAACCTCGAATCCACTAAATGTGTAAACGATTACAACCTAATCCCGGAAGTAATCACACACTTACCTAATCCCGGTATGAGTGAACCTAGTCCAATTTGCTTGCAATCTAAGCAACCTAATCCCGGAAGCTACACACAAGACTTACTTTCTCTATGAAGAGAATACAACCCTAAGTGAATATATGTGAATATCCAAAATGCAACATAGAGCAAGGGAAACCCTATATGCTTATCTAAGATGATTAATATGCAATTAGAACAATCCTAGATATCACAAACTAAATGACATGTTCAATCAAATAGTTTAGCTAATCAAGATTAAGCACAAAACCTAATTAGCTATCACAATACAACTTCTCAAACATACATCACACTAATCTCAATATTGTATCCAAAGCATACAAAATAACATACAAGTAATTAATTGAGATTGCTTGTTAAGAGAAACACAAAATATGTAAGATATTAGTAAAAAGCTTACCAAGCAAAGTATGATGAAGAATCCATGCAAGAAGACATCTAGATGATCTAAGATGATGCTAGATGATGATTGATGATCATGAAAAAGTGTTTGAGATGATAAAAATGAGTTCTTGGAATTTTTCTTCTCTTTGAAAAATATCCTAAGTATGAAATCTGAATATGAACTCTTGTTATTGACCTAAAGTCAAAGTGGCATATATATAGGGTGTCAAGATGAAGTGTGGTCGTTTTGATAAGTGACACCACAATTTTGCCATGGGCGCTGTACATAGGGCGCTTCTGTACAGCGCCTGTACAGTGCCCTTGCTCTGTTCTCGCGACAAAACAGAGGGGTGCTCTACGTAGAGCGCTTTGTAGAGCGCCTCTACAGCGCTCGTAAAGCGACCGAATTAAATCGATCAGGTCTGTACAGCGCCCAACGGGGGCTGTTCGTAGAGCACTTTTGGGAGCGCCCAGTGCAAAAATGCAATCCTAAGTCTAAGCATGACAAGGCAATTGGATATGCAAGATGCAATCAAACTAACATGCAAGAAGAGATGTTAATGAGCATTAAGGTACACAAATAAGACACACAACATACAAGAATTAAACATATGCATGAGTTGTGAGTGTGTGCAACTATCTCTTCAAGACAAGTAAGCACTTAGAGTATTACCTTTGGAGGGCTTAACACTTGCAAGGGCCTTGAGCTTGAACACATTCCTAAGCTACCCTTACATGATCCCCACATATGGTTTGATCACGAAATAAGCCAATTAAAAACTACGGGAATCCTTACAGAAACTATTATATGTCCAAGGTCCAATAATATTGAAATAATTTCAGAAGTTTTCCCTAACTTTATCCGTGTCAATAAACAATTCGAAATGTCTCGACTTTTTTAGAACAGGTCCGGTTCAAATAGCAATGATTCGAAGTACTTCTTTTTACACTATTTTGGAAACCCAAGGACTCAATAATGAATTGTTCGATCATACTATTACTATCGGATCTTAGAGGCTACTACGGATTCTAGTACGTTCATTGCATTGGGGAAATTGAAATTTTTTTATAGTTCTTAAATCATTGATATGAACAAAGAAATCAAATGTAATTCAAATTAATCACTTTAATTACTTTGACTGACCGTTTTTACATATATTATAAGCAAAAAAGCAGTATGAACTAGAATGAACGGTGCAGTAGCAATAAATGCAAGAATATTTACTTTTATAATCTCATCGTTTCGTTTTTTTTTTTTTTTACTTTGCAATAACTCGGGATTTAATCCCATAGAGATGATAAATCTTTCATTTGTCAATTCAATGGGATCGATTAGGTTTCAATGATATTGAATCTGATCAATATCATGAATAACAATATATGAGCTATCAAGTCGATTCATCGTCGAGAATTGAATAGATTCCATACAATATATGCGAAGAACCTTACTAGGGCTTGGCATGCCGCGAATCCTCTTGAAAGAGAGGGTGCCTTTGGGAACGCGGAAACATGTGGTGCATGGCTATCGTCATGCCGCGAATCCTCTTGAAATAGAGGGGTGCCTTCGGGAATGCGAACACATGTGGTGCATAACTGTTGTCAACTCATACCGTAAGGCATTTGGTTTAGTCCCGCAACGAGCGAAACCCTCATGCCTAGTTGCCATCGTTGAGTTTGAAGCCCTGAGCAGACTGCCGCTAATAAGTCGGATGAAGATGAGGATGACGTCAAGTCATCATGCCACTTATGCCCTGGGCGACACACGTGCAAAGTACTTCAAGATAAGATTTTGCATTTAAAAATAATAAAAGTGAAATAAATTACGATAATTGATTATACATGTTAAAAGATCTATATAGGTTAAGACAAAGCTCAGCAGAGGATCCAAATTCTAATTATAAAATTATATTCATGAAACCACATTCCAACCACTAATCAAGATTTGCCTGACTTGTCAAATTTATATGGTTGATTTCATTTGTTCTATCTATTGCATCTCTCTTAAATTCCCTCTCCTTTGATTTATTTTTACCACAAAGCAGTGTTCATTCGTTACAAGTCTAGTTGAAATCTCATTCAGTTTATCAATATTTCAGTTTTGAGCCTCCGCACAGCAAATGGTGTATCCATTAAAAAAAAAAAAAATTATATATATATATATATATATATATATATATATAACATGACCCGAATAGCTAATTCAAAACAAAGAAAATAAAAACATTTGTATAATTCATATACGATCAGTCGATCATACTAAATAAGTTGTCTATTGATACCGATTAGTAATGCTATTGAACCAATTAATGGTTAATGAATCAAATCCCAAAAAAAAAAAAAAAAAAAAAAATGGAAACTTTAGAATAGCTCTGTGAATTCTTTCAATATAGAGCATAGAAGTGTTGTTAAGAAGAAAGGGGATCGCACACACAAATCTAAAACACAACATATAATATGAAAGCAATAGGAAAAAAAGAAATGACACCAAAGATTTTACGTGGTTCAATGTTGTGTATCAAATACACAAGATACAAAATTTAGGAGAAATAAGAGAAGAAAGTAGGAAAGGGATTATTCATATCTTCAAGCTAATCTCAATACAATTGCATCCAGCTATTTATAGGCTGAAGATGCTGTGAAAGAGCTTGTAAATAACAACAACAAATGAAGCAATAATTGATGAAACGAAATAACAGGGAAGTGCACCGCTCACGTACTAGTGGTATTGCTCCACTCGTACAATCATGGTCATGGTTCACCCATGAATTCCCCACTTATCAATACAACTAACAATAACTAACAACTGCTACTATCACATTGAGGAGAATTTGTGTGCCTCACCACCCATGTCATACGAACCGTAACATTCCTCCCCCCTACGAAAATCCTTGTCCTCAAGGATTGAATGTAGGATATGTGTGAAGAAGACGTCGCTTGTTCTCCCAAGTGGCGTCCTCAGCCGGAGCGCCAACCCATTTGACAAGTATTTCCTCCTTGGAACGATAATTACCCCTCTTGATCACACGGCTATCAAGGATGGACTCAGGCTGAGGTAAAATAGTGTGAACATCTGTCAATGGAGGGAGCTGTAAACTAGTGGGTAAGGATCCAAAGTGCGGTTTAAGGAGGCTAACATGGAAGACGTCGTGGATTAAGGACCCAACTGGCAGTTCAAGACGATATGCGACTGGTCTGACCCTCTCCGTAACCTTATACGACCCAAAGTACCTAGGTGAAAGCTTGAGAGACCGTCTGAAAACCATTGTCTGCTGCCGATAGGGTTGTAAGAGAAGGAGTACATAATCCCCCACATTAAAAATAACCTCTCTGCAATGCTTATCAGCTTGAATTTTCATACGATTTCTTGCGAGTTCCAAATTGTGTCTCAACTCCGTTAGAATCTCATCCCGCATGCGCAAACTGTCATCCACGGCTTGGACCTTAGTGGTACTAGGAACATAAGCAATTAATTTTGGAGGAGGCACTCCATAAACGGCCTCAAAGGGTGAGACCTTGGTGGCCGAATGGGTAGAAGTGTTATAGCTATATTCCGCCCAAAAAAGCCAGTCTGCCCACTGCTTCGGACGATCATGGGTAAAACACTGCAAATATTGTTCCAAAGTTCGGTTGACAACCTTCATTTGGCCATCCGATTGTGGGTGATAACTTGAGCTTGTGCATAAAGTAGTCCCCTACAACTGAAATAATTTATGTCAAAAAGTACTCACAAACACTTTATCCCTATCATTGACTATTGAAATAGGCACCCCATGTAATCTTACCACTTGATCAACAAACACCTTAGCTATAGAGAGAGTCGTGTATGGGTGTTTGAGTGCAATAAAAGGGGCATACTTACTCAATCTGTCGGCCACCACCATGACGACACTGTTTCCATGTGAAAGCAGCAACCCTTCAATGAAATCCATGGAGATTTCAGACCAAATTCGATCCGGAAAAGACAAAGGTTGTAGGAGACCTGCTGGTCGGACACATTCGGTCTTGCACCTTTGGCACACATCGCATTCCTTAATAAATTTTTTAATAGTAGCGCTCATCCCAGGCCAAAGAAAATTATTACGAATGCGATGTAGAGTTTTCAAAAAGCCAAAATGGCCTCCAATCGGAGAAGAGTGGTTATCTTGTAAAACATTAGCAATAAGAGATGAGTTAAGACTTAGTAATACCTTTCCTTGTTGTATCCAAACTCCATCTCTCAACACAATACTTTCACTAGGACTGGTAGCCGAATTCAACCTGACAAAAAATGGGTCTAATTTAACTTCTTGTTGTGCGACGGCCCATCAATCCAATTAAGGTGTGGAGATCGCCTGAAATTGGAACTCTGCAATCCGAGATAATGCGTCTGCCCCTTGGTTTTCGATTCCCTTCTTGTATTGAATTTCATAGTCGTAGCCAAGTATTTTTGGTAACCACTGGATTTGAGTAGTGATCAGTATAATTCTATGCTTATATTTCGCCCGTTTTTCCTATGTATATGTTTGTTTCTTGGGTCCTTTTGGTGGGTTGATGTGTTTGTTAAGCCTTTGTAGGTCTCTTTCCATAGAAGTATTGATCGGATCTTATTTCGGAGAAGATGGAGTCAGAAGATGAAGAAAAAGGCTAAAAATGCCAATTATCGCGGCATAGGCCGCTCATCAGGCGAGTGCACCATCAGCGGCACGTTAGGCGGTCGAGAAGGGCTGATTTACCGCGACATATGCCGCTCATCAAGCAAACGCCTCTCAAGCGGTCTGTCCAGCGAGCCAGATCAGATTGTTGCAGCTTGAGATGCCGCTGCCCATGCAAGTGTCCACACAGCGGCACGGGCAGCGGTAATCTGCTTTCCTCGTTTTCTCAGGACAGGTAGAAGACCTAAATTAAAAAGATTTTTAAGGGGCCGATTATTAGAGGATAAAAGGGACAGAAAACACACAACTCGGAATTCATTCTTTCATTCATTCAATTCCATCCATCATTGGAAGATTACTGGAAACAAGAAGACGACGGAGATTTCAAGACAAGAGCATCTCACCATAATGGGTTTTCTTTTCATCTCTTTTATGTTTTTGTTCTCTCCATTGATGTGTAACTAAACCTCTAACTAGGGGATTGATGTAACCGATTTTGGATAACTCTATGTGAACAATTAGTCTACCTTTTGTTAATCAATTGGGTTTCGTTTTGTTTATTGAATTAATTGCTCTATTCTACTTTCTCTGATTATGTTGTGACCGCAAGTGATTTGAGTTTTGTAGCTTAGTGTATCCATGAGATTAGGGTTTAGATGTGGATGACTGTTCCATTTAAATCTGAATCAAAAGCTTAATAAACAAGAAAATTGATGTATGCATGACAGTGCTATGTTAGTTTGGCTTATAGTTTTGTGCAAATTATGGGTTTTGACAATTGCTCATTACATGACCATGTGTGAATAATAGAAAAAACCCTAGATCATTATTTCGTATTCGTTGCATGACCATGTGCGAGTATTGGAAAGGATCTTTGAACCTAATTGAATTATCCTGAAAACAAGCCCGTAAACTAGATTGAAGTGTTTAACGAGACTAAGTGTGAGCATTGAGTGTCTAAGAAAGGTGCATCGATTCCCTAGTATTTCTCTCTATATATTCATCCCTTGTGTGATCTTTGATTTGATTTGATTTGATTTTAGTCTTTAGTTCAAGTAGTCATAATTTAGGTTAATTTTAGAATTAAACAATCTTCCAAAGAATAGCATTATGCAATTTAGTTTTTCGCACTTAGAGTAATCATTGCTAGATTAATTGGCTTTGACCGATAGAATCACCGATCCCAGTGAACGAACTTTCTTAGTAAATTGAACACAGATTTTATTGCATCAAGTAGGGGTGGCAATCCTTTGCTTAAGTAGATATTTCAAGCTTCGTTGGTCAGTACGAACTATAAAGGGTCTTCCCAATAAATAAGGTCGCGACTTCCTGATGGCTTTAACAATGGTGAGCATTTCCTTGTCGTAAGTGGATAGTGCAAGGGATGTCCCTTTGAGTGCTTCACTAAAAAAAGCAATGGGGCGATTTTGTTGAGATAAGATGTCCCTTATACCAGTGCCGCATGTGTCAGATTGAACCAAAAATTGTTGGGTGAAGTATAGAAGTTGTAATATTGGAGGTGTGGTCAAGGCTTGCTTTAAAGCTTGGAAGGCAGATTCGGCCTCATTAGTCCATTGGAAGTCACCTTTGGAAGTGAGTCTGGTAAGTGGTACGGCTAGGCTTCCAAAGCCACGGACGAACTTTCGATAGTACCCTGCGAGACCTAAAAAACCTCTGACCCCTTTCAATGTAGTCGGCCTTGGCCACTTCCGCAAGGCTTCAATTTTGGAGGGGTCCACCGCCACTCCTTCCAAAGAAATGAAATGTCCCAAGTAGTCCACTTAAAGGACTTCAAACTTGCACTTAGACTCTTTAGCCACCAATTTATTTTGTAAAAGAGTTGATAACACATACCTGAGATGTTCCAAATGGTCACTCAACGTTCTGCTGTAAACCAGAATATCATCAAAAAAAACCAACACAAACTTCCGCAGGTAAGGCCGGAATAAGTTGTTCATCAAACTCTGAAAAGTTGAAGGGGCGTTGGTCAGGCTGAAAAGCATCACTACAAACTCATAGTGACCCTCGTGGGTTCTGAAAGTCGTTTTGTGTATATCCTCTTCCCTGACTCATATCTGATGGCACCCTGCACGAAGATCAATCTTAGAAAAATATTTGGCACCAAACAATTCATCAAGCAGCTCGTCGATCACTGGAATTGGATATTTGTCATTTATAGTCACCCCATTCAACACACGGTAATCAACACAAAACCGCCATGTCCCTTCAGTTTTCTTAACCAGGAGAACAGGTGAAGAGAAAGGGCTTGTGCTTAGTCTTATTACCCCGGATTCTAGAAATTCTTTTACCATGGTCTCAATTGCAGCCTTCTGATAATGTGGATATCGATATGGCCGAACACTAATCAGCTCTTGGTTTCTTTGAGAAGAATCCTGTGATCGTGAGATCGTGGAGGGGGTAAACTAGTTAGTGGTGTAAAGACTGAAGAGAATTCTTGCAAGAGGTCACTCAAAGCTGCTGGTTGTGCATCACGGTTAGTAATGGTTTATGATGTTTTAATAGTTTGTACCTGTAAAAAAATAGCCCAAGCCGGTTAGTTACAGCAGTTCATTTGATGTTAAAGGCTTGAGTTCGGACCTTTGCAACCCGTGAAATGTGTGTCTTTGCCTCCCGTACTAGAATGTCATGGTGAGTTACTTTTAATCGATTTCAACTGGCTTTAGCGTCTCTAGCCATTGTACCCCCAAGACAACCTGACATGCTGCGACAGAAAGGATGTAAAAATCAGCCATAATTGGACAACCTCGGATGACCAATGAGACCTCTAGACTTCTGCCTGTGCACTCAATTTGTTCATCGTTTCCCACCATCACTTGGAACGACTTATCTCGAACAATTGGAAGACCAAGCTTGGATGCCATATGTTGATCAACAAAATTATGGGTGCTTCCCCCATCTATAAGAACCGTGACATCCCTATTTTTTAGCTTTCCAATCACCTTAAGAGTTTAAGGATAAGTGGTACCTAACATAGCGTGAAAGGAAACTTTTTGGCAAGGGTTCATTCACTTCAGGTTCAAAGTCAATGTTAGCATTCTCAGGTTCACTTTCGGGCACACAATCTTCTATCATAAACAGTTGGGGTCGCTGACATTTGTGCCCAGGTAGATACTTCTCATCGCAGTAGTAGCACAGACCTCTCTCTCGTCGCTCCCTAACCTCTTGACCCGTAATCCTGTGAATTAGAAAGGTGTTAGTGTTAGTGGTTGGTTTCGGTTGTGGTGGTGGTGGTGGTCCAAGGAGACCTGAAACAGTATTTGGATTGTTTCTAGGGTTTATGATAGGGGTTTGAGTGCGATAGGTGTTGGCAATCCTCTTTTGGAAGGAGATTCTTTCTTCAATGAGGTGTGCTATCCTGATAGTGTCAGCAAGTGTCTTAGGTTGTTTAACCTTCACGTCAAGTCGAATATCGTCCAGAAGTCTAGCAATAAAACACCCTATCAAATAGTTCTCCGGAAGCCTGTCAACTCTGTGAGACAACTTTTCGAAAGTCTCTTGGTAGGTCTGCACGGTGCCGGTCTGTTTGAGCCGTGAGAGAGCTTCTGAGGGGTCGTCATAATCCGTAAGTCCAAACTGAAGGAGCACTGCCTTCGTAAGCTCATCCCATGTTAATAGTCCTTTGAATTTCGTGAACCACCGATGCCATTGTAAAGCTATCCCTTACAGTAGACCTGGTAAGGTTCCGGTTCAAACCGTGGAATCGTAGGGAAACCAGAACCGAAAAAACCAAAACCGAAATCAAAATCGGAACCGGATTTCCAATTTCAGTTTAAGAATCGAAACTTGAACCGGAGGAGACCGGTTCCGGTTCTAATGTTTGAGGAACTGGGCGGGAGCAATTTTTATTTTTTTCTTTTTTTTCGGTTGACCGTTGGGCCCAACGTTTTGCTGACGTCAACAGGCCGTTGGGCCTCCAATGGCTACCCTCTTTTTTTTTTTTAACCACCCCCCCCCCCCCCCCCCCCTTCATTTTTCCTCACACCAATTTCCTCTCAATTCTCTCAATTCTCTAATTCTAATTTCTCTCTCAATTCTCCAACTCTCCAACACTCTCAAGTCTCTCAATCTCCAACTCTCCAACTCTCCAAGTTTCCAAGGTTTTTAATATTTATTTCATTTTGCAATTGTTTTATTTGAAATTAATT
This sequence comes from Acer saccharum, assembly GCA_030490815.1. Lineage (NCBI taxonomy): Eukaryota > Viridiplantae > Streptophyta > Magnoliopsida > Sapindales > Sapindaceae > Acer > Acer saccharum. The sequence goes on from CM059870.1 coordinate 39,867,334, forward strand.
TTAATTTTATTTCCAATATATTTTATTTTCAATTAATTTTATTTCCAATTTATTTTATTTGCAATTTATCTTATTTCCAATTTATTTAATTTACAATGTATCTTATTCCCAATTTATTTAATTTCCAATTAGTCAATTACTAAGTTTCCAATTTCATTTTCATTTATTTGCAATTACTAGTTTACTACTTTACTACAATACTACCTAGTACATACTAATACTATTATTTTTCTAAGTTCTAAGTTTCCAATTCTCTCCCAAATTTATTTTTAAATGGCAAGTGGAAGTGGTGGAAATGGAAGGGGTCATGGCCGTGACAGTCCTAGGCGTTCGATTTCGATGAAAGGTAAGGGTACTATGATCGATAATCTCAATCATAACAACCCCACCTATCACGATTATCTGCAACGTCGAGCCTATGCTGAAGACCTAGGCCTAGACTGTCCTATTCCCCCTCTAACAATTTCTGAACCCGATCCCAATGACACCACCCTCAATTTGACAAGCCAGTTAGAAAATATGCCTGATATTGATACACCTCCGGATTTTGATTTTGATCCACCGGAAGTGGAACTAGAAGAGGAGGAAGATCTGATACAGAAGCATAGCAAATTTGATCTCTTCGTCAAACATATGAAGAAAGTTAGGAAAGAAGATGGAAACTATGTAGTGGCTTGCAATTACTACACCAAAGTATATAAGTGGAGCAAATCCGGAGGATATGGCACTTATCAGAAGCATATTGAAACCAAACATCCAGAAGCACAGACCAGAACGAGGTCACAATCACAAATTCCTAGGTAAGCTACTCCTAACCAACAATTATTTCGTTATACTGATGAACAAAATAGAGAAGAATTAGCTAGGATGGTAGCAGTAGAACACTTATCATTCAGTTTTGGTGAAAGGGTTGGTTTTATTAACTATTGTCGACGAGCATTAAACCCTGCTGCATGCCGTGTCCCTAGATCTACGCTCACACAAACACTTGAAAAGATTTATTTGAGAGAAAAAAGAAAGTTAGAAAAATATTTTGAAAAATATAATGGTCGTGTTACCGTATATGCCGACATATGGACTGACCATTGGCAAACGCATTCATACTTGGGTGTCACTTGCCATTTTATGGATGATGCATGGACTATCCAAAAAAGAATTCTTGCATTTAGAGTTTTTGATGATGCACACACTGCTCAGAATATTTATAGACAGCTTAGAATTATTTTTTCAGAGTATAATATTGAAAACAAAATTTTTGCAATTGGTTTTGATAATGCTTCTGTTAATACCGTTTCTATTCCATCTTTAATGGATTTATGCAAACCCTTTCTTGGTGGTACATTTTTTCATCAAAGGTGTGCATGCCATGTTTTAAATATATGTGTTCAAAAAGGATTAGAAACTCTTGAAGATTTTATTCTACCTATTAAAAAAGCCCTAACATTTTTATGGAGACATTCTTCTACAATGAAAGCATGGGCAAGATATTGTAAACAAAATGGTAGACGTGTCGTTAAATTTCCTCGTGATGTTTCAACACATTGGAATTCTACTTATAAATTGCTTGCTCAAAGTTATGAGTATAGGGATTTATTAGTTTCTTTTATTCAATTTCATGTTCCTAACATTGAACTTTTTGAAGCTCATTGGGATGCTTGTTACAATGTTTTCAATTTGTTAAAAGTTTTTAATAATGCTACAAACAATTTATCTAGTGTTTATTTTCCTACAACACATTTATTTGTTATTGAGAGTCTTAATGTTGCTAGTGCATTTTTTTATTGTGAATCTGACCCAGCAATAGCAGAAGCCGTTAGTGATATGAAAGTAAAATGGTTAAATTATTATAAGGAGTTTCCAAATATTTATTTGATTGCTTTGATTTTTGATCCACGTTGTAAATTACAACATTTGTCTTATTATCTAGAAGGTTATTATGGTAAAAAATGTTTAAATATTGAATATGATGTTGATGCGTGTTGTGATAGAGTTAAGAAATTATTGCATGATTTATATGATGAATATGTTACAATTTATGGATCCTCACTGAACTTAGATGTTACACGAACACAAACTGCATCTCAGCCCCCATCATCCTCCTCCGGATTTTTGAATTTAGGGTATAGTATGTTATCAAAAAAAACCAAAAAAACCAAAAAACCTAGATGTTCTTCATCAAGCTTCGGTTCGTATTCTGAGCTTGAATCTTATCTAACTTCTTCTTTTGAGTTTATAGAAGATATGCTATGGAAAAAATTTGATATCTTACAATATTGGAAAGAGTACGCAAAGTACTATCCAATCATGGCTATGATAGCCAAAAATATTTTTTCAACACCAGTTTCTACAGTGGCGATGGAACAAGAGTTCAGCGCCGGGGGGAATATCCTGGATGAAAAACGTTCGTGCTTGACTCTGAAAGCACTACAGATACAAGTTTGTGTAGATGATTGGACGAAAGCGCAATATAGACAACAAGAAATCGACCATGAGCCAACGTACGATTTCTTCAAAGATGACAAACCTGAAACTGAAGCAGTGGAGCCGGAATAGCATATGCCATATTGCGGTCATGCGGATCACGCCATCACGACAACAATTAGTCCACGTCATCACCAAACCTGTAATAAAAGGTAAGAGAACTATGAGGCCTTTGATTCCTCTAAACCCCCCCAAGAGGATACGTAGGCAACTTAATTGTGGTAAAAATTAAGTGCAAAGCTAATAACTTTACATTTTTTTTTTTAAGTTTTAATTTAATTTAATTTTGTAATTTGTCATTTATTTATTTTATGTTATTTATTTTGGGTGACCCAATTTCCAAATACCCAATGAAATGTAAATTGTAATTTGTCATTTTGTTTAGTTTTATTTTAATTTAATTTTGTAAATTGTCATTTGTTTATTTTATTTTATTTTTGGTCGGGTGATCCAACTTCCAACATCCAAGTATCCAATCCAATGAATTTTATTTAATTTTATTTTGTAATTTGTCATCTATATATTTTATTTTATTCAATTACAATTTACAACTTATAAAAAAAAAAAAAAAAAAAAAAAAAAAAAAAAAAAAAAAAAAAAAAGTTCCAAACCGCCGGTTCCATAGGAACCGGAACCTAAATCGGAACCAGTTCCGGTTTATGTCGGTTCCGGTTCCACCAAACCTTGGAACCGGAACCGGAATCGGAATCGGAACTGGAACCGTGCCACCTCTACCTTACAGATGAAAGGAGACCAACTGAACTTGTTGACGAAGGGGAATTTCCTTGAATTCGAAGTACCGCTCTGCCTTGTAGATCCATCCAGTAGGATCTTCACCTGCAAAAATAGGAAAATTGAGTTTGAGGTGGGTTTGGGTTCGATCGTACGAGGAGTTGGTTTGGTTTTGGGATGTGGTTGGGTTTTGTTAGACTGGGGAGACCGTGGGGTTGTGGGAGGTTTTACTGGTGGCAAAAGGGTTCACATCCGGGTTTGGAAGATGGGTGGACAAGTTAATGCGGATGGCTTGTAGTTCGGCGATGATCATTTGGAGGGTAGAGTTCAGTTGGTTGTAGTTATGGTTCAAAGCATCGAAACTCGACTCATGACGAGCAAGAATCTCGAATACTTCATTACGGAATTCGGTGTTACTTTTATGGCGGGTATCCATGTTTGTGTAACCTGGCTCTGATACCAAATGTTGTGTATCAAATACACAATATACAAAATTTAGGAGAAATAAGAGAAGAAAGTAGGAAAGGGATTATTCATATCTTCAACCTAATCTCAATACAATTGCATCCAGCTATTTATAGGCTGAAGATGTTGTGAAAGAGCTTGTAAATAACAACAATAAAAGAAGCAATAACTGATGAAACGAAATAACAGGGAAGTGCACCACTCACGTATTGGTGGTATTGCTCCACTCATATAATCATGGTCATGGTTCACCCATGAATTCCCCACTTATCAATACAACTATCAATAACTAACAGCAACTAATGACAACTGCTACTATCACGTTGAGGAGAATGTGTGTGCCTTACAACCCATGTCGTACGAACCGTAACATTCAGCAATTTGCCTACGTCCACAAAGCACACTGCACTCAATCCACTACTTTCAGAGTTGATTACAATCTCTCTCTCTCTCTCTCGAGTCTCTTTACAATTTGCTCTATATCTCTCTAGCACACGTTTTCTCACACCTCTTGATGTTTACATAATGGTAGTATTTATATGGGAGCACTAGGGTAAGCCAAAACCCTAAAGGGTTACTTTCCTTTTTTTTTCTTGATTTGCGCAAGTCTCGTCATTACCGCGGTCTGGACCGCGGTGTGTGCATTGTGCTTGAGCCATGGTCTGTACCGCGTACCACTCCTGGAAAACTTCACCCCTTGGGCCGTGGCATGGGTACCATGTCCGCACGACGTGTCTCCTTTGGAATCCACCGTTGTGTGTGCCGCGTCTGGTGCTCTTGGTCCGCACGGCGGTATGCGCCGTGCCTACTGCTGAAATTCGATTCTCAGGCTGGTTTCAGGCTTCACAAACCCAACAAGAAGTATACATTTCTGTATATCCACAGAATTTATCTAATTGCAACAATGTTTGCATGACTGTATCACTAACATTAATTATTTCACCTATAATTTATTTAGTTTTTTTCCTGTTAACATCTCATCTTATAATTCTTGCACTTCTTGTCCCATATGTGATGTCCGTCCCATATGTGATGTGTGTGGGACAGACCCAATGAAATTATGACATATGGCATAAAAAATAATCAATTTGATTTATATTTATTGTTCAATTATATTATGACACGTGTATAAATTTTTAGCTTCTTTTCTCTTTCTCACTTCTCTCTCCTCATTCCCAGTCCCACACTCCCACCGTTCTCTTTTCTTGTCTTCTTTCTCCTTTCTCCTTCTCTCTTCCCAGTCCCACCGTTTTCTTCTCTCTCTCTCTCTCCCCCCTAATTCAACCGTTTCTCTCTCTCCTCTCTCCTTCTCTCTCCCCTCCGCCTCTTCTTCTCTTTCTCTCTTTCTGTAATGTCTCTCTCATTCCGATTTAGGGTTTGAGATTGTTGATTTTGGGGCTGTGGTGTTTGAGATGGAGATGGAGATGGAGATGGAGATGGCGGCGGTTTGTGGTTGATTTGAGGTGGTGGCTAGAGATACATGGTTAATGGGTGGGTTTTGTGGCAATCGGCGGAGCTTTGTTATCGGTTTTGTGGTTGATTTGGGGTGGTGGCTAGAGATACATGATTTTATTTTATTTTATTTTTTGTGAATCTATGTTTCAGAGGAGGCCGGCGGCGGTAGCGGTGATGGTTTGAAAATCGGATTGATCCGGTTTGGTGATGATCTCTTTTTTCAATTTCTGATTTTCTGGTTTTCTTTTTTCAATTTCTTGAGTTTTTTTGGACAAAAATTTTCTGGGTTTCAGTGGGTGGGTGTTGGTGGTGCTGTGGTGGTGGATTTGGTTTTTTGTTATTCCATTTGGTGGGAGATCCAATCTCCAGACACCACTGTGTTTTTTTGTTATTGTATTTGAATTTTGGGCTGGGTTTATGTGGGAAATGGAGATGAGGAGGTGAGAAATTGGGAAGAGATGACTGTCAAGTGGCGTGAGAAAGAGAAAAGAAGTTAAAATTTTGTACACATGTTATAATATAATTGAACCAAAAAATTAAATCAAATTGAATAAGATTTATTCCACATGTCATAATTCAATTGGGTCCGTCCCACACACATCACATATAGGATGGACCCATGGAAGATTTTCTCCATCTTATAATACTTGCACTGCTACATACCAAACAAATTCAATAAGAAGACTCTAGAAGAAATTAAAATAGTTTTATGCAATCAGGATTCAGGAAAGCCGCATTAATTTTGGATTTAGCATCTATTAATCACTGTTCTTGATTTTCTTTTTCAATTATTATATAATTATATAAATTCGGAGTTTTTTGAGAAAGGAGAAAACTTGAACCCGTAATTCTCGACGATTCGAATTTGAAATATTATCATATTGAATGAGTGTGAGCTCTTACCACATTAGACGATGATAACCTGTGTTATTTTGTGTATTAATTGTGTGACTAAAAAAGCTGTGTTAGTATTTCAAAAATAAAAATAAAATAAAATAAAAAAGCTGTGTTAGGTTAATTAATTTGACCACAAAAGTTAACTTGTATGTACGTCTGATATGAAGAGAAAGCTTAATTAATTAGAATATTAGATGGCCAAGGCATAGGCAGTGGTAGGGAAGGAATAATAAAAATCGAATTGAAAAAAAAATAAAAAATAAAAAATCATCTTTTTAACTCCATTTTTGGAGTATACGGCGCCGCCATAATAATACTCATTAATATTGAAAATGAGTAGCTCACAATCAATGTCACCGTATATTTACATCAGTGTACACCGACTTAAACATTTCTATATATATATATATATAACTGATCACCTCAATATGCATTAAAGAATATATATCAGTGCATTGTATATGGACCATTATATTCACATGCTTTGACTTAGTCTATATGCACTTGTCAGTGCATCTATATAATCTATGGCCTAGATACAATGCACTAAGGAGAAAGAGACTATATATATATATATATATATATATATAGTCTTTCTATTATCAGTTCGAACTGACAAAAGTTATATCAGTTCCTTGTATGTGGGCCACTGGATTTAAATACTTTGACTGACAAGTGCATACAGCCAAGTCAAAGTATTTAAATCCAGTGGCCCACATGCAAGGAACTGATATAACTATTATCAGTTCGAACTGATAATAGAATTTCTGTATATATATATATATATATATATTGTAAGGTTTATGATTTGTATTGGCTTGATTCCATTGCAAAACACTCTATGTTTATATTAGTTGTTGCTTAGGACATTATTTGAAGAAAGGAAGCTTAAAAAGTGAAGAGCAACGTCTAGTGCAAAAGTCGTCTTCAAGAGGTGAAAAGCGTCAAAGGTATATCTTGACTTCCATCCTCTTGCAAGGCGTAAGCGCACACACACACACAATTCATACATGTGTGTCCCTGCATCGTGGTTCAAACATTTGGTATAACACATTCACACACTTCATAGTATGCTCATGCATTGATCTTGTATAGACAAACATTGTGAAATTGCATGCTTTGTGACTATCTCTTTGATATGGCATGCTTGTGTGAATATGTGTTTATTTGTTTGTGTATTTTGTGTTTAGGACTTGAACATGTTCTTATTTGATGCCTTATTGAGTTCCGGTCGTTTCGATTACTCATTCATAAGGTTTCGAGTCCAAACGACGTAGCTACGCTACTTTTCGTTCTCATTCGTTGAGTTGACTTCATCGTCGTTTTCTGAGATGATTTCTCAACCATTTTTCAAATTTTTATAGTCGTAGTCGTGTGTGAGGGAGTCATGGTTCGTAATCCGAAAACGGATTCGAAATCGGAGTTCGGATGCCCAAGATACGGTTGAAGAACGTGAGGGAACGCGCGAGAGGCAAGCATGGCCAAAGGCCATGCATTGGCCACCACGTGTGGAGCCCGTGGGACCCACGGCCAGAGCACCCCTCTGGTCCCGTGTGGCCCACGCGCTCCCCATGGGGTGCTGATGTGGCAGCCTCTGATTGGCTCCCGTCATCCTCACTCTTCTCCATCTCTTTTCCCTCAATTTATATTCGAAATCCCAAGCAGAATTCTTTACAATTTTTGATTTCTTATTTTGATCATATCTCTCTCATTTCAACTCCGAATTGAGTGATTCAAAAGCCAAAATTGTTGGTCTTGAAGAGAGCTACAAACCCCAAGTATTTTCAGAGCCATTTGAGTTCGTCATTTTTCCCAGTGATCTGATTTCAGTACGAGACTCAACTTTTGTATGTGAAACTTCTTCTTCTCACTTCATCTTTTGATCATCTCTTTTAATCTTCCTAATTGATAGATGATATGTGTTTAGAATGTTGTTAGATCATATTCTAGGGGTGGTTGATCTATTGATTGTTGAGTTTTAGCCATTTGATTTCAATTGAACATATATTGCTAAACTTGACCTATCTTGATATTGATTCTAGAAATACTTTTTGTTCTTGAACTTGATTGTTGATTTCTAGGTTTTTGTCACATGTTCATGAACTAGGATTTTTGATTGTGCTATCTATCATTTAAATCTAGTTCTTGTTTGGATTGAATATGTTGTGGATTTCAAGTGTTAACTTGTTCACTTGATTTCAAAGCTAGTTTTGTGATTTTTATTGAAAACTTGTTACTCTAGCTTTGATTGACATGTTTAGGTTTCTAGATATTTTTGTGAATGACTTTGAATGTCTAATCTAGACTTCTAATCACATGTTCATAAGAATTAGCTAAATTTGCTTGTGAGCTTGATTTGTGCAAATCTAATTCTTCATAGAGTGTGTTTGATCTACTTGCTCTATTTGCTTGTGTTTGCATCATTTGCATCACTTAGATCATTGCCTTGTGAAAGGTTGAAGTCTCTTGCAAAGTGAGTGAAGCTTTGTCTTGAGCAAGAAGTCTTGGCTAGGAAAGTGTTCCAGATAGCCAAGCAAGAAGCCTTGATTAGAGTCGGGAGGACTCGGATAGTCAAGCAAGAAATCTTCCTAGAGACGTGAGCGTCTTGGATAGGAAGTTGTTTTCTAGAGGTGTAGGATACATCTCGGATAGGAAGTAGGCTTGGTAGTTCACTTGCCCGAGGGTAGATTAGGAGGTGATAGCTTGAGCGGATATCGTGTGTTGATAGCTTGAGTGTGTAAGTCCTTTTCATATAGTGGATTGCTTTGCCGGTGGTTGTGGTATCATCCCGTGGATGTTTCCTCTTTGAGGTTTTACCACGTAAAAACACTTGTGTTTATTTTTGTTTTTACTTTTCTTTATCTTTCATATCTTACATTGATTGCATATCTTGTAAATTGATTAACTCTTGTATTAGTGAAATCAATTCATTTGCTAAATCTAATCAAGTGTGAATTTTCTTTGTTATATTCTGCATCATTTTTAATATTGGAAGAATTTGAGTAAATACCTATTCACCCCCCCCCTCTAGGTATATTTTACACTATATTGCTTAAGGGAATTTCATATATAAATGTTCAAGTCAGTGCGTACTGATATAACTTCATCAGTTCGCACTGATAAAACTTCATCAGTGTGTTGGATGTGGACCAATAGATTTACATATTTTGACTCAAAGTGTATACACTTGTCAAAACTTCTCCATAACTAGTGATCTACATGTATTGGTATTGATGTAGTTATATCAATGCGCACTGATGTGAACGAGACTGTATATTTATATATATATATATATAATTTTTCTATTGTCAGTTCGTCTTGATATAAAATATATCAGGATGAAGAATGTGGACCATTAGTATTTTGACTCAAGGTGTATGCACTTGTCAAAACTTCTCCATAATCTATGATTCATATTCTTCATCCTGATATAAAATATATCAGGATAAACTAACAGTAGAAAGACTATATATATATATATATATACATACAGAAATTCTATTATCAGTTCGAACTGACAAAAATTATATCAGTTCCTTGCATTTGGGCCACTGGATTTAAATACTTTGACTTGGCTGTATACACTTGTCAGTCAAAGTATTTAAATCCAGTGGCCCACATACAAGGAACTGATATAACTTTTGTTAGTTCGAACTGATAATAGAAAGACTGTATATATATATATATATATATATATATAAGTATTACATAAATTCTGTTTTTTAAAGAGAGGACTCGAACCCACCGTCTCACAACCTCGTAATGTAGGTGTTAGGGGTATACACCGGACCAATCTCATCTTGTTTGTATTTATATTCATATTTAGGTGAGGCTAATATGTATACTAAGGCAAATGATAAGATGAAAAATTGAATCATGCACTTCAAATTATTTTGTTTGGATTTTTTGTTTTTACTTGTTGGAAATTCACAATTAATATCATTCAAAAGATTTTGTCAAAGCTAGGATCGAAGTGTCTGTAGTTCCATCACACACATTATGGGTTCAAAAAAATTTTGTCACTATTTCAACCTGTTTTTGTAAGAATATCACTGGTTTACTAATTTAAGTTTAAAATGCACCTATTTAGGTGATCAGACAAAAATACCCTCATTTTGTCTGTTTGTGTCTTTTCAAACGTGGAGAGAAAAAAGTTGAGAGAGAGAACAGTGGAGAGAGAAAGTATCGTTGCAAGAAATCCGACTGTAAATCTCACGGCGACACCCTTGTTCGAGCTTAGGTTTGGTTTGATTTGATTTGTGGTTGATTATGTTTGTATGATGAGGTTAGGTTAGGGTTTTAGTTTCTGAAAAAAGTTGTTTTGAAGACGATGAAGTTCTGGGTTTCTGTGAGTTTTTGAACTTTTACCGTGACTTTTTGAATTGTTATCGTGACTTTTGATACACTTCCCGTGACTTTTAATACACATCCCGTGACTTTTAATACATATCACATGACTTTTCATACACCTTCCATGACTTTTACTACTATTCCCGTGACTTTTAATATTGTTTCCGTGACTTTTAATACACATCCCATGACTTTTCATACACCTTTCATGACTTTTACTACTGTTCCCGTGACTTTTAATACACTTCCTGTGACTTTTCATACACCTTCCATGACTTTTACTACTGTTCCCGTGACTTTTAATATACATCCCATGACTTTTCATACACCTTCCATGACTTTTACTATTGTTTCCGTGACTTTTAATACTGTTCCCGTGACTTTTCATACACCTTCCATGACTTTTACTACTATTCCCGTGACTTTTAATACACCTCCCATGACTTTTCATACATTGGTCCAGCCTTTTTGTTCAAGCCTTTTCTCCAAGCCTTTTCAATTAGATTCAAAATCCACACAACTAGCTTGACCCCCGAATGCATCTGCATAGCGCCACAAAACTAATTATCCAATGAAGTTGCATTGATAATGTTATGGTGTTCAACCTCCATTGGAGGTCTGTTATAAAAGAAGGTGAAAGAATAAAATATCAGAAAACTTTAAAGTAAGAAAGAGAATGTGTAAAGTAAGGGCAATTTTGGTAGTTCACCATAATAGGTGCATTTTAAACTTAACTTATTAAAGCAGTGACTTTGTCACCAAATCAGTTCAAAAAGGTGACATTTTCCACCATTTCCACTTATTTTTTTTGGGGGAAAAACACACATACATTAGATTGCACAATCTCTTTCATCTCTCATACAAATAATTTCTCTTATATAAGAATAATCTAGTTTAATACAAAATGAACATGAGTTACTTTTTCCTATAGATGTTTCCCTTAGATTTGATTTTTTTTTTTTTTTTAAATCTAACTTAGAATAATTCCGAAATCTACTTAGATTTGTCGAGAACAAACACTTCATACATATTCACTCCCAAAACAGTAGGAAACAAAAAAATAAAAAAATAATTACACTTATCTATATCACTAATGCTAGACCACCCAAAAATGTAGTTCAAATTTCAACCCAAATGATGTGACAAGTGGTTTTTTTATTAACCACATCATCCCATGTGTGTGGTGATGACAACTCACTTGCCACATCATTTAGATTAAAATTTGGGTTAAATTTTTAGGTTGTATAGCATTACTCTATTTATATATGTATGGTGAGACTCAACCCCACACAAAATCTTCATGTACAAGGGCGGAGCCCTTCAAGGGCTTGGGTGGGCTGTAGCCCACCCAAGTTTTTTGAAAAAAATTGTTGAGTTTGAGTTTGCTTTAAAAATATTATTTAAAATCCAAATTAAATAATTTTTGTCAACCCATCTAACATTCAATTTTCAACTTAAAACAAAAAGCCCAAAAGTCAAATTAAATAAGCTTAAGTGTTCAAACATTGTTTATTTATTTTTTTCACTTTTCCAAATCCATCAGCCATTCGACAACAACCCACTTTTTCTTTCTTTGTTTCATTTTCCTAAATCCAAAACCCTAACTTCTATCTTTTATTGAATCTCAAAAATCACAAGTCATAATTTGAAGGTAATTTCCTTTTAACTTTTTTTTTTTATTTACTTGTAATGAATTTTATTTTAGGTTTTAAATTTTATAATTGATATTTAAGTATTGTATTTTATGATTGAAATTTAAGTTTTGTACTAAAAAAAAATGTGAAAAGTCTCAGAAATACATGAAAAGTCTCGGAAATTATCTAAAAAGTCTCGGAAATACCTGAAAAAGTCTCAAAAATTACCTGAAAATTTTTTTAAATTTTTTTTTCATCTTCTTCATAATCAACATTCGACCTCCGATGGAGGTTTATTTTGACTTCCATTAGAGGCAGATTTCTACCTTCATTGATGGAGGATTTAAAAAAAAAAAAAATCAAAATAGTGAAGAAGGTTACTGTGGGGGGTATTTTTGGAAGGAACCAATTTTATGTACCATTTAAACTTATTAAATGAGTGATAGTCTTAAAATACAACCTTAAAAATGTGCTATATAACTTTTGAACCCCCACTTCGATAGTTTCTTGTTGTATATATAATGCATAATTTTCCATTTGTTTTTGTGTTTTTCTTGTATATGGTATGTAATCAAGAGTAAGGCTTATTATGTCCCCCCCCCCCTAACTAGGTGTACCATTGATGTTTTTTTAAAAAAAAAAATTTCTCTCATATCGTTTTGATTTGATTATTACAAAGAAAAAAATTATTTCATAGTTACTTCAAAATTTTAAGACTTTTAAATAAGAAAATAAAATTTAGAATAGCCCACCCCAATTTTTTTTTCTAGCTACGCCCCTGTTCATGTATATGTGATAACTTCTTTCCTCCAACGAAGAATTGGTGTCTATCCATTTTTTAAAAAGTCTTCTCTCAATTTCATTGTACATTTGTACCACTGTCGATATACTGTATCTTGCATGCAATAATATGGATGATATATTATCATAATGTTTCATGATACATTTTATTCTACTAAAAACTATTATAAAATAAGCCCTCAAGGGCGCCGTAGCTCCTGGTAGTTTAGTAGATGGACGAGCTTAGGGTTTGGGCAAATGACTCCTAGATCAGCGGCTCGAATCCTAGATCAGCGGCTCGAATCCTACCAATATCAAAAAGCTTCAAAAAAAAAAATACCTAGTTTACGATTTTATGTTGTTTGACAATCAATGTGATTCCTGCGTTCACGAAGTGCCTATGTTCCTAATTTCAACTATCAAACCATTGTTTACGATGGTAAAGCAAACAAAGTTAGTTTCGACTCTCTATATTTTAATTTTATTCTTCATGTCACACAGAGAAATCCTAAAATATACAAAAACTCAACACCCTTATTGTATCTATGTAGCGTTTTTTGAGAAATAACACTCATTCAATCTGATAACATTTAAAAAAATAGGATCCTTTGTTGAAGATCTGACATAATCTCATGACATATAAGCATTACAATGAATGTATGGTCAATATGAGATTAATTTTCATAACCAATTTATCAATAATCAATCACATACCGACAAAGATCAGATCAGCGGATGATCTAAATAAATAAAAATAAAATCGTCACGTTGTGCAAAACTGGTTCATTGCATTTGTGCTTGACTTCGATTTTTTTTTTTTTTTTTTTTTTTTTTATGAAGAAAAGATTTGAGATTGATTCCAGACGGTATAAAAGTCGATTAAAAACGTGGTAAACCGATGACTTACTATATCCAAAGAAAAATAATTTTACCCACGTGTTAAACATGAACTAAAGTCAATTTGATAGAACACGGTACACGGACAGCTTCTCGTCCACCTAACAACGGCTTTAGCCACTTGATTTTGATGGTAATGGCTAATGAGAATTCCATTTCTTTTGGTTTTTCCATTTCAGGACCCACTATAATTAAATTATTTTATTGTTAAATCCAACCTGTTGTCCGAATCATTTGATTTAAATATTTAATTGGTCCGTCACGTTTTTATTTACCAAGGTCCATGCATCGCTTAAAATGTCAAACAAGAGAGAAAAAAGAAAAGCAATAACACTGTTTTAATAACAATAATTAAAATGAAAAACATAACAAAGTTCCATAAAAAGAAGAATAAAAAAAAAAAAGTTAAACTTAATCTCCGACGAATGAGAGAAAAATTAAGATTCGTTTTTTACAAGACTGATTCCTAATTTGTACGAGCTTAATTTTATTCTCAATATAACCGTGTAAACACTATAATCATAAATTAAGAATTAATTCCGTTTAAAAAAAGATAGAGTTAGTGGTGACAACTTTAAAGTCAAGTCCAATAATTGATGTCTTATAATGGATATTAAAGTGAATTTTAAAACTTTAATATATCGTAATTACGTTGAATAGTCTTACACTCTCACCATACGAAGTTTAAACCGTTCAATACAAGTTTTTCTCCTAAAATGTTACAAATTTTCAACATATAAAGAGACCCGATGAAGTATGTTTATTTATTTATGGGAAAATTGCACAGACTTACCCTAACGTTTCCCATTATGGTATAATATTCAACTAATGCATTTAATTGCACAAACAACCCCTCCTGTTAGTCAACTTCAGTTAAAGATAACCATTGACCATTATTTTTTTTGAAAGCCCAAAATTGCCTCTGCACTTTATTACAAAAAAAATATTAATTGCCCTTTATTAAAACATTATCTACTTTAAATTATTAGAATATAAAAAATAAATACTAAACATAATCCTCTTTAAATAAAAAAAAAATTCAAAAATAATATATTAAAAACAAAACAATTTAAGAAAACGTTATTTTGAGAAAATACAATTTAATAATATATTAAAAAAAAACAAAAAAAAACGTTATTTTGAGAAAATATAATTTAAAATTATACAAGTCCAATATGAATATTGGTAATGTGCTACATATTTTTGAAATTTAAAACATTTTTTTTTTAATTTAAAAAGGATTATGTTTAGTGTTTTTTTTTTTTTTTTTGAATCAAAATATAATGCGTAATTTATATTGAATCAAATTATTTTGTCTTATAGAGATGAACATTGAACAAATTTTTGGTGCTACTGTATTTTATTATGACAAATGATTATATTTTTATTTCAAACTCTTGATGATTTTATTTATATTTGTGTTTAGAATACTAAACATAATCCTTTTTAAATAAAAAAATTCAAAAATAATATAATAAAAACAAAAAAAAATTCAAAAATATGTAACACATTACCACTATTCATATTGAATTTGCATAATTTTAAATTAAATTTTCTCAAATAATGTTTTTTTGTTTTGTTTTTAATATATTATTAAATTATATTTTCTCAAAATAACATTTTCTTAAATTGTTTTGTTCTTAATATATTATTTTTGAGTTTTTTTATTTAAAAAGGATTATGTTTAGTGTTTAATTTTTATATTCTAATAATTTAAAGTAGATAATGTTTTAAACAAAGGGCAATTAAGATTTTTTTTGTAATAAAGTGCAGGGGCAATTTTGGGCTTTCAAAAAAAAAATCATGGTCAATGGTTATCTTTAACCGAAGTTAACTAATAGGAGGGGTTGTTTGTGCAGTTAAAGGCATTAGTCGAATATTATGCTATAATGGGAAACGTTAGGGTAAGTTTGTGCAATTGTCCCTTTTTTTATTTTTTTGGGGCCACACGTTTAATTCATGATACTTTTATCCTGGACATATTTTACTTACTGTTGTTTGTTAAATTCAATTCAACTCTCAGGGCTGCTTTTTTGATTTACCTCCCATATTCAGCATGTTAAATTTTTTATTTTTTATTTTTAAATTAAACTTGATTTTTATCCTTTAGTCATGTTTTTTTTTTTTTTTTTTTTTTTAGAGAATTTCAATTATATATGTACCGGTTAAAACAACGTATTTAGTATGTGTTACGTTATTGTCAAATTATAATAAAAATAGAGTAAAACACAAAATTCATTTTGAAAATGTTTAAGGTTCGAATCGACAC
Source organism: Acer saccharum (assembly GCA_030490815.1). Classification (NCBI taxonomy): domain Eukaryota; kingdom Viridiplantae; phylum Streptophyta; class Magnoliopsida; order Sapindales; family Sapindaceae; genus Acer; species Acer saccharum. Next base: position 39,883,294 of record CM059870.1, read on the forward strand.
ACTGCGGAGATATATGGAAAAAATAAAAATAAATAAAATAGGGAGAAACATGAAATTAAAATTAATGTTTTCATTTATACAGTCTTTCTATTGTTAGTTCGTCCTAACAGTAAATATATCATGACGAAGAATGTAGATCACTGATTATTGAAAAGTTTTAACAAGTGCATACACTTTGAGTCAAAGTATGTAAATCTAGTGGTCCACATTTTTCGTCCTAATATATTTATTGTCAAGACGAACTGATAATAGAAAATTTGTTCATTTGTAATTTGTGTCTAACTGCATGTATGTATAATGTATGATTGTATGTATTTATTGTAATTTATTGATTTCTCATCAACTTCGTTTTCTTCATTTTTAGAAGGATTAAATTTTGGATTGTGGTGGTTCTCTTTTTGTCATGATCATAGTATAAATTTTCATCAATATATATATATATATATATATATATATATATATATATATATATACAAAAATTCTATTATCAGTTCGAACTGACAGAAGTTATATCAGTTCTTTGCATGTGGGCCATTGGATTTAAATACTTTGACTTGGCTGTATGCACTTGTCAGTCAAAGTATTTAAATCCAGTGGCCCACATACAAGGAACTGATATAACTTTTGTCAGTTCGAACTAATAATAGAAAGACTGTATATATATATTGTTTCTATTTTCGCGACACTTGAGAACTGCATCAATATTTTTTCAAATAAATATGGTCTATAGCCAAACCAATAGAATTATCGTTGTCGAGAATTTAATTCATTGATTGTCTACTTATATTGTTTATTCATTTCATTATAAATATTAAGTTTTGAGTTTAGCTCCACATCCACATCCACATCCACATCCGTCTTTAAAAAAATTAAAATAAAATAAAAAAACTATCGGTTTTGTCAAGATAATCCTTGTCAACATATCAATTTCTTTTTAAAAAAATATATATATATAATAAAAAATATATAAAAATAAAAAACATTTGGATCACCCCAAAGATGTAGCTCAGCCGGTGGATGGATGAGTTTGAGACAAATACCTGATCAGTGGCTGATCTAGATGGATACCGTAAAAAAATAATAATAATAATAAATGGAGTTGCACACCTAAATAATAAATGAAAAAATTTATTATTGTTGTTTTGAAAGGAAACATAAAAGACGGATTAATTGAAGAATGTGATTGTAGTGATGGTGTTTTCTTTTTCTTTTCCTTTTTGCCATTGAAGAATATAAAGACGAATTTATTGAAGAATGCGATAGTTGGAGTGAATTGAAAAATTTCCCTAATAATTAAGGAAAGATGAGTCTTATTTTTTTTGTTCTTGATAGCTTTATATTATACCCCGCTTGCAAGATAGTCAAAACTGTTGTTTTGATGCTTTAATTACCCTAAAAACTTTTAACATCAAACTCACACGTCAAACTCACATAAGAGAAAAATACTTCTTAATTTCAATTGATAAAAGCTAATACCTATCATTAAATCATAAACACATTATAAAACAAATAATTTAATTTTTTTTAGAAAAATAAATCATAGTACGGACGTGTATTCTAATAAAAAATGAATATCGAAGCAAATAAAGTTCCATTGAAAAAATTAATCAAGAAAGTAAACTTCGCAATTATAAATATTATTAAGTTTACTTTGTAGAGGATAGAAGTATACAACAATAACCAATAGCCCATTGTCTTGGTGGTTGGAGTCTCCCAAAGAGTGCTACACCACCAAGGTTCAAACCTTGGCCTTGGTATGTATATATATACATTATTTGTCCCACCTTGAGTGTGGGTGCTCTCTCCCCGATAGTAGGAGCAGTGTTCCGGGCCGTGCTTTGGAATCTAATCTCGCTGGTCCCGGCAATTGTTGTAACATTAAAAAAAAAAAAAAAAAAAAAAAAAAAAAAAAAAAAAAAAAAAAAAAAAAAAAAAGTATACAACACTAGAAAAGTAAAGACATAGTGCATTTATTTTCTACAATAAATACAGTGTGTATCTTTCGTTTTATAGTATTTTATCATGTGCCCTTAAGACACAAGTTAACACTACTATTCTCCTAAATAGGTCCTAAATAAGAAATTAAGGTGGTGTTTGGAGCCAATTTCGAAAATTGTTTTTTATTTTCAGAAACAATTGTAAAGTTGTATGTTAGTTGTTTTTGAAAAATCATTTTCGAAAATGAAAAACAATGTTTTTAAATTTATAAATAAAAAGTTGAAAACAACAATTTACTGTTTTCAAAATAAACTATAACTTTCTCTTAAAACAACTATTTTACTCGTTTTAGAAAACAATATCAAACACATTTACATCGTCTTTAGTTTTTTTAGAAACGATATCAAACACATTTACATTTATCGTTTTTAAAAGCGTCATTTTAAGAAGGATTAGTGATTTCTAGAACCACTTATTTGGTGAGGCGGTCCCTAAATGACCATTAATTTTTCAAAATTGCTCAAATTAACTATTTCATAGAAAGAAAGTATCAATTGTTGCACTTTGCTTATTAATTATTTGAAGTCTGTTTACTTATGTCATAATCTATTAGAATAGATGTCAAAACAGTCAAACAAGAAGGGGCAATATTGTATAATCATCAAATCACCATCTTATGGCACAATTCAACAAGGATAATAAAAGCTTTTTTCATTTTTCTTTTCTGTTAAAGACCGATCGCCATTAACGCATGGAAGATATACAACAATGGCGTATTTTGAACGGAACAGGAGAAGGACGATTGTGAGATATGGATTACAAGGTACTACTTTCAATGAAGTTTATTTAGTTTTGGAAAGACTTTATATGGTTTTTAATTCAAAATTACTTCTTTTATTTTCTTTTTGTTTCTTCAACAAAGCCACTAGATCCCTTGTTCCTTTTAAGCAAACAATTTTCACAAACTAACAATCTGTTCCTTTCGTTACAATTCAAACATGTAGGTTTTGAAAACAAAATAGGCGCAGCGGAAGGGTGAGCCCAGATTAATTTTCTATAAAAACAAAACCGTTTTACTGGATCGTTGTGATCATATTGAATCATTGATTATAATATTTAATTTAAATGAAGTAAAGAATGAAATCGTTACCTTTACTTTTAAAAAAATAGCAAGTTGAGAGAAAGATAAGATAAAGATAAAAGTAATGATTAATGTCAATAATTCATTTAAAATAATATATATATATATATATAATTAAACAATCAAAAGGCATAAAATATTGCCCATGAAATTCTTTATGGTATGGGTGACATATCACAGATGACGGCAGTTTTCTGTTAGATTTTGAGAGAATAGCTGTCAATGAATAATGTTTTATCGAAATAATGATTTTGAAACAGTTTAAGTAATTAGTTGCCTTTGTGGGACACCACCACCGAGTAATGGTGTCTAGTGGTATTTTCTCTTTTAAGAATGATACAAACACACCCAAAATTTACTATTCCACAAAAGGGGTCCTAAAAGAATCAATTTCTCTCCACATAATTCTGTGCAGGTCAATTTCTTTTTTACGAAGACGTTTACAAACATGTGCGACCTAGGTTAACAATTAGGAGGACCATATTTTAACTTATCCTTCTGTAATCTGGTCCAGGCACTAGTTCCTGCTCAGGATTTCTATAACACCGGAAACAAACAGAGGAGAATCTGTATTCATCAACATATCTATTACGATCTGGTACAATTTGATTGGCCTTGATAATCCAATTATTCCAATAGAAGCCATGGCCCAAAAGGGACTTTAATTATTGTATACGTTATACGTAGCAATTAGTGGATGGGGTCCAGCATTTTTTTTTTTTTTTTTCCCGGATTCCCAGGTCCCAATTTTTGTCATCCACAAAAGGAGGAACATAACTGGATATTTTGGGCAAATAAAACTTTATCAAATAAGAGCAGATACGTGTATTCTTTTTATAGTTTTTATTTATTTTTAATATACATATACATGTAATAGAAACGTGCGTGAATATGAGCAGGTGCCAATTGACTTGTAATTTCGCTTCATTAAGAGCTTGGTTTCCTTTCATGTCGCCAGTACTGTGCTATAAACTTGGGGAACAAACCCTAAAATTTTATGTACCACAGTTTTCACTTAATTATATATTCTTATTATCCGAACAACATCGAGACTCCTACAAGCTTCAAATTAAATACATCGGAAATGAAGCTTTTTAATTACATGAGGTGCGTGCAAGGAAAGAAAAAAAAAAAAAAAAAAAAGTGACAGGAAAATTAAGAAAGAAAATGAAGAGATTAAAGAACATAATTAAACTAATATGTGATTAGATAATGATAGTGGGTACGTGATAATGGTATGGTGATGATGATGGTGGTTATTACTATCTTACTGCTGATCTAGTCTACTGAGAAGTGCAGACTTGAGACCATCTTCAGTTCTCAGTCCATCGGGAACTCTAACAACGATATCTTGAAGCATGAGCTCGTTCACGCATGACATACTCGCATGGTGGACCTGAAACTCAAGGTCCCTTATAGCACTCATGAGTCTTGCTGCTGGGTAGTTCACATTCTCAGATTGGACCCTAATCATAGCATCCGTGCCCACAATTTTGACTTCGATTTCCAAGTTGACCCCACCAGCGGTGCTTGAACTAGACCTGGTTTGATCTACAGATGTGGTGGTGCTCTGATTATCGGTGGTATCAGCCACCTCTAGCTTCACTTTCTTTGAGTCTCTTTGAACTTGTGACTCCAATTCATCGATCTTGACTTTGAGTTCGTTTATGTACGACACTGCGTCGGAGAGCAACGACGCTTTGTCCATTCTTGACACGTTTGGTACCACAGCTCGTAAAGCGTAGAAGCGGTGGTTGAGCTTTTCACGCCTCTGCCTCTCTGCTTCGACATGGTTGAGAGGAGTTTCTCTGCCCAGACCCGGTTTTCTTCCTCTTTTCTTCGGCGTTCGTTTATCAGCTATGTTGTTGTTCACTGCAAGTAATGGACAGTCCGAATCCGAATGCTCAGAATCCACATAAGATTGACCCGGTTTGACCCTACCGTCTTTTTTCGACTGATCTTTGTTTTTGTCATCTGGGGTTATGTCTTCCTCTTGAATACCGGCGATTATGCCGATATCGGCGAAAGAGATGTTTCTGTCGAGGAACTGGAGAGGTCCAGGTGATTGTTTGGGGACCGACCCGATGAGATCCGAGTCAAAAAGAGACTTGATTTGTTGGACTAGACCCCAGTTTTCTCTGATGATATCGGAGGAGCCCAATTCAAGAACACCACAAGAAGTTGGTACGCAGACAAAAGTCTGAATACCATGCATTTGTGCTTCTTTAGCCCTTTCACAGTTGTAAAATTGCATATCGTGAGACCCAGTCAACCAAACCAAAGAGCCGGTACTGAGAGCTCTACCTGGAATACCACCATCTCCAGCATTGAAAGATCTGGTGAGTGACATAACGTAGAACCATTCAGTGTCGGTGACGTCACTGCCGTCCAACATGGACATACCCATGTCGTGTTGATCTCCGATGAAGGCTTGTTGGATACCTTTGATGACCCTTTTCCTCTCCAAGTTCAAAGCAGGAATATTGTTGTTGTTGTTTGTTAGCTTTGGGGATGTGTCTTTGTTGCCTTGAAAATGGCCATCTCCCCAAGTTAAGAAGATGTGACCATTATCGTCATTTGTTGTCTGCCAAAAAATGGCATATGACCACCAATCCGGTTGGCTCTGGACTACGAATTGAAGCCTCTGTTGGAGAGTCGATGATGGGGTTTCTGGGGTCAAGACTAAAGATGAGGACGATGATGGAGAGATTATCAGATCTTCCATAGCTATAGCTACCTCCTTCTCTTTTGTGTGTTTTTGAAGAGAGACTCTGCTACAACGAAAACTCTGCTACGAGGAGAAGGCCTCCTTTTGTCTGAAAACAAAGGAGAAGTAATCGCCAAAAAGCAATGATACTTGAATACTTGGACTCAATGAGTAGCTGTAGCTGTAGCAGTAGCAGTAACACAGAGAAGGCCGTACAAATGTTTATTAATATTAATCAAGATGAAAAGTATTAAATACTCTGAGATGAGAGAAAAATGCCAAAAACTGATAAATATTCAGCAGTGAGTGAGCAAGGAGTGGGGCATATAAAGCGAAAAAAATAAAAGAAGAAATAGCATGTAAATAACAAGAGAGAGAGAGCGTTTGTGATGAGAAATCCAAGAGAGAGAGAGAAGCGAAGGTATCTTATATAATAATTTCACAATTCACAAAATATAGGAAGTGTGAAGTTTGGTGCTGGTGGGGCCTCAAGTGTCCAAATTAGCTTATTCAGTGTGTCACTATTGGGCACCACTAGCACGTGAACCGAAAGCGACATGCCCCTAGTGACTATTGATAGGTGGCACTAGGCCCTCGTACTCTCCTGGGCCCTCCCTTTTGTTCATGAATCAATCACTTTTTTTTTTTTTTTTTTCTTTTTAACAAAAATATAAAAAGTAGGTGATATACAGTATCTCTTAAAAAATTCTTTTTAATTTACTCTCAAAACTTAAGAATAAAATTTTCGACCCCAAGGACGTAATTCAGTCGATAGATGGACAAGCTTGAGATTTAGGTAAATAACTCTAAGATCAACGGTTCGAATCTTACTGATGACATAAAACTCCAAAAATCTCATAATAATACTTTTTTTTTTTTATCGTTGATACCAAATTTTGTACATGTGTATACACACAATGTATTATCCACTTTAGCGTATTAAATCTTATGGATCTAACGGAGAAAAGATTTGCTTTTACGTATTTACATTGTAATCTTATTTTGACTTCAATGTATGTGGGAGAAACCCCTAATGACAAGTCAAGACTAGTACCTGTTGTGTTCCTAGGGGGGGCTTCTCCTAGCTAGTACCAATTGTCCCACAAGGTACTGTACATTTTTGGCACATTGAGACACGTGATTTTGTCCATAAATTAGTTTGTTTGTTTATATTATAGCATAATCTTAACTTCAATTGGGATTTGGATCCTCTGCTGATCTAATTTTTTTCCTGACCTTATTAAAACATGTAATTGGTTATTGATAAAGTGGTTGTGAAAACCAATCACATCTTAACCACTCATTCATTGCAATGCTTATGTGTCATGAGATTAGATGAGATTAAGAAAAAAATCAGATCAGTAGAGGATCAAAATTCCTTCAATTGATACAGAGAAAATCCTTATATGTATGTACTCACACATCCTTGTAACTTGTAAGTGGTTGTCTACAAATCCTTTATATTATATTAACATCTTTGAAGAGATTTAGGAAATATGATTACTAAAAACGTTTGAAACACTAAACTAGCTTGTTCCCGTACATTTCACCCATTTTAAAACACTTTAAATTCAATAATTTTTTTTAAAAATATGTATATAATCCCAGTGCTATAAAAATTAAAATTCTATTCATAAGCATATTTCATTGCTTTTATTATTCATAAATAGTTTTAAAAAACCACACAAAAATACATTAAAATTGATTTTATTTCATTAAGATCACTATATATATATAAACACATACGGTAGGGATCGAGGGACACAATTTTTGACACAAGATTTGACACGATTTTTCAACCATTGGATATATGAGATTTGGATGGTTTAGATTTAATAAATTTATTTATTTTATTTATTTCTTCATTATTTATCTTTAATTTCTTTTCTTTTCTCTCTCATATCTCATAAATTCACTTTCCTAATTAAATCTAATTAATATTTCCTCTTCCTCTCCCTTACCTCTATTTTTTTTCCTCTTCATTGTTAATTTTCTTTTCTCTTGTCTCTAACGTTTTTCTTTCTCTTTAAATACACACATAATAAGTCTTTCTATGAAGAGACAAATTCTCATGGATTAGGCGAGAGCTTAATCGAAACTCATTGAGTTTGATATGAGTAAATTATGACTCAAGACATGGAGTAAAATATATATGAATCCTCCAGTTGTTTATGCCTTTTTTTTTTTTTTTTTTTTTTCCAGTTATTAGGCTATTAGGATGAATTGTATATTTGTATATATTTATTTCTCCCCTTTTTATTTGAAACCTTCTTCGTTTTCTTCAATAATGTCTTGAAACAAAGCATTTGATTTTTGCTGAGTTGCTGTAGCAATGGTTAAAAATAAAGTTATATATCACCGAAGAGAAGAGAAAATATTAATTAGATTTTTAATTAGGAAAGTGAATTTATGAGAGATGAGAGAAAAAAAAAAAGAAATTAATTATATTTAAAGGAGAAGGAAATAATAAAGAAATAAATTTATTAAATCCAAACCATTCAAATCTCATAGATACAATGGTTACAAAATCGTGTCAAATATTGTGTAAAAAATTGTGTCCCCCGATCCCTCCCCGTATATATATATATATATATATATACAATTTTTCTATTGTCAGTTCGTCATGATTCTGATATAAAATATATTAGGACGAAGAATGTGAACCATTGGATTTACATACTTTGACTCAAAGTGTATGCACTTATCAAAACTTTTCCATAATCTATGGTCCACATTCTTCGTCTTGATATATTTTATATGATCAGGACGATCCGATAGTAGAAAGACATATATATATATATTGACAGTATTTGTCCATAGAGACTAGGTATTTTTTTTGAAGATTTTGCTATTGGTAGGATTCGAGCCGTTGATTTGAAAGTCATTTGCCCAAGCTTCAAGCACATCCATCTATCAGCTGAGTTACGCCCCTAGGGCTTAAGATCATTATATAGACACCTTAATATAAGAGATTTCTTTTGTCAAAATACATATATATGATGGTTCCCTAGTAAGAACGTCCTGAAATTGTTAGTTAAAGACATCCAACCACAGCCATACATTCATATTAGGTGTGTGTATTTGTTAATGTGAAGCTGTAAGTGTGGCTATGGTTGGACGTCCTGAAATTATAAAGTTAGGACGATCCTGATTAGAAAAGTATTATATATATATATATAAAGAGATTTCCGATTTTATAATCGATATTTATAGCGTGTGCCCCCACTTCAAAAAAGTCGTTCATATATTGGGTTTCAATTTATATATTAACATGTGATGGACTGATGGTAGCCCATTAGAATTTGTGGTCCTTAAGCATATGTACATTTTTGGAACGTGCATTTGTAGATGAGGATGTAAAGTGGACATTTTTTTTTAGTTGTTGGCTTCATAATAAATTTATGCATCTCTTAGATTCTAACGGTGTGGGTGTGTCCGTTAAAGACAAGTGAAAGAAAAATTAAAAAAAAAGTACTATAAAGCTAGCGTGATACAACAACAGTTTTTTCTACTTTATTTTATTATCATCAGTGTTGGATAACCTTTTGTGGGTTTGGTCCCCCTCCAAATATCGGATTATTAAGGGATGGTCCGTTATCCATACATATTTATAAAAATATGTATGGTAAAATTTGAACATATTTATAAAATGTGTATGAAGAAGTGCACTACCACCATATTATTCTATTCTTTTGTGGACGGCAGACGGCTGGCACTGCATGAGTGCATGGTATTAGATTTCTTTTAAAAATGTTATATAACCACGATTTAAATCTTGGGATTAGAGTCTAGGAATAATGTGACCTTTTTGGATTAAACGAATAAATAATTTACTAGTGGGCTTGAATAAAATTGGTTTAATAGAATCATTAGGGGATTTATCACTTTGATTGAGTGACAACGATCTTGTTGAAATTTTGCAAAGGTTTTGATAGGTTATACATAAAAATACTCAAATTTCATGCCGACTTAGTAATAAAAAAATAACCCACGACATCTATTAGCACGTGTAGTTTTACATAATTAAATTACAAATAATAAATATTTATTATGTCGTATATGCTTGCTTGCATTATGTGGATTGACATCATATAAGAAATATTTAAGCATGGCAATAGTCCCAATAGATTCGCGAAGCTACCAAATAGAATTCAAGATATTTTTAATTTGTTTTTTGTTGTTTTTTAAAGTGTAAAAGTTGAAAAATGATATAGAATATAATTAATATATATACGTACTTAATCGTATGTATACATATGTACATACGGAAATTGATGTAGAAGGATACGAAGTTGATAATTGTGACTGAGATAACAAGTAGGCTGAGTTTTGTTTCTGTCAACTCTCAAGAAAGGAAATATAGTCCTTCCAACTCAACAACCATGCAAATAGCATAACTCAACTCCACCTTCTTTAATTTTGATAATATCTCTGCCTTGACATCTCACATGCCCATCCTTGTTAGTTTGCTCTATAGGACAATGTCTTATCCATGTTATTTCTTTATTTTTGTTTTATTTTTTTTGTTAGAACATGAAGTTTGTTTCCTCTTTTTTAGATGGAAAATCTTCCTCTTCTTCTTTTTTCTAGCGGGAGAAATAAAGAAAGAATATGCTTAAATTTCATGATCGATGAGAATAACGGGTATGTTTTAATAAAGTTCAATCAGTAAAGTCAGTCATTCTTTATAAATGTGTACGAATTGGGGAGAAGCCGGCTTCATTAAACTTGAAAGGTTTATGGGTAAATTTGAAAAATAATTAAAATTTTAATAGAAAAATATAAATAAATAAAAACACAGAAATCATTTACTTATAAATTAACCATGGAAATAAATTAAATTAGGCTAAAAAAATTGGTATGTGAATGTAACTCTTACATATTATTTTTCTATATATATATATGATGATGATGATGACAACTATGCACGATTTTGATTTATAGAATGTTGTGACTTGATCATAAAAGGTGGAGGCCTATCATTTTTATGCAAGAAAAAGGCATTAGATCCAAGATGTTAGACGATACGTGTACATATTTATAACACATAAAAAAATATGTAATATCATATGATTTAAACGTACAGTCGTACATGGCATGTGTTATTTATGTATAGAGAGATATAATATAGATGATATTAAATTGAAACACACATGTCATTTTCGTTGTTATTGTTTTAAATAAATATATGATATAATATAAAACATTAATTCTTAAAAAAAAAAAAATTAATCAATTAGGTCATTTTCATGGTTAATGTGGTAGCCATAAACGGCTACAGTTAATACAATATTATCAGTGGAAAACATAATAAGTTATCATTGTGGGTGCATTAATAAATTATGATAATTTATTAATAATATCGGACAATAAGAGAAAAGAGCTGTCCTTAGTTTGTTTGTTTGTTTTTTTTTTTTTTTTTGGAAATATTACAATAACTATTACAATAGGATTGTCGGGACCTGTTGAGATTAATACGGTCTAGATATCTACTTCCATAACAGCAGATAACTACTCCCACAACCCGAGAAAATAACTTTTCACACATGCTTGTAAAATGTGCATGGTGAGATTTGAACCCCTCACCACTTATGTGGAAGGGATGTGCACTATCAGTTTTGCTAAGAGGTTAAAAAAAAAAAAAAAAAAAAAAAAAAGACTCTTAGCTAATTGATTATAATTTAGGGTTATTAGCACTAGTTCGCCCTGAACTTTACGTGAGTTTGTATTTTACCTCTTAAACTTTTGTTTTTAGGCATTAAACCCCTTGAACTCTCATTTATTGGTAAATAGTTTGGTTTATTGCTGTTTGAAGGGTATTTACAGTCAAATTTTGCTAATAAATGAAAGTTTAAAGGGTTTAACATCTAAAGAAAAAGTTTATGGGGTAAAATGCAAACTTGCGTAAAGTTCAAGAAGGACTAGTGCCAATAACCCTATAATTTATAGATTACAAAGTATGACGAAAAAGGAAATAACGATATAAAGTTTTTTTTTTTTTTTTTTTCATTATTAAATCTACTAATTAATAACGAACGTACAACACACGTGTTATTATTGTGACTGGTACACTTGTACTGACATGTCCTATCCATTGTGGAAATTACAGTAAATATTTTTTTCTTTTATAGAGGGTGGTGTTCGTTTTATGTTGTGTACAAATCTCATTGATGTGTGAGTAACCAAGCATGTAGTTAATGTGATTCGTTAAAGAGTCGACTTCAGAAAACTGAATATTTACTTTACTTCGACATAATGATGGATCGATTGATATATATATATATATATATATCGCATTATTTTCAAATTATATATTAAATGGATAATTCATAATTGATTGCAATGAAATCAAGGGGCTATCCGGACTCCGGTAAGCCTTTTTTCCACTGTTTTCGTTTATGTTTTTCAAAAATGATTTTGAATTCGTGTTCGGTAACCGTTTTTTTTTTTTAAATCAATGTTAAAAGTGGAAAATTAAAAAAAATAAATAAAATTAAAAATTAAAAAAAAACAACTTTTAGATGTTTTCCATATTATTCATAAAAAATAAAAATAAAAATAAAACAAGAAAACTCACATTTTTTTTTACTTTTTTTCTTCTTCTTTGACATGTTCTCCGTCACTCTTCTTCTCCTTCTTCCAAGCAAATTTATGCAAATTTCACCAATAGCAAATGAAAACAAAACGAAAAATCTAAAATCCAAGCAAATTACATCATCACACAAACTTGAATTTCTTTTTTTGTTTCTTTTTTCTTGATTCGATTTCACACTTTGTCCAAAAAATGGGTCTCTTTCAAACATTAATCCACACTCTTCTTCTCTACCTCAAAACCAACAGAATCGGAATACCTGATTCGCACTCTTGCTGTTTTTTGGGAACTTCTGGCATGCCTGATTCGTCAAAGCTTCTAGACTCGAGTCAGTCCCGAGTTTCAAGAACACATGACAACATTGTGAGAGGCCTTGGTCGAGGTCAAAAGTGTTGAGACCCAGAAACTCGGGAGAGCAAGTGGTGTAGAGAGTGTCTTTGTAGACACAGAGGACGATGTTAGATCGGCAGAGGGATTTGGCTTGAGCCGTGGTGGGCAGTTATGTAGGTGAAGACAAAAGAGTCATGGGTGGTGGAGGAGGGAGATTGAAGTATGGATGTGTACCGGTGACAATCTGGAATGGTGTGAATGTGGAGAAGGAGATTGAACAATGTTTTTTTTAATTGTAATTATATATTAATTTCATTAAATTAAAAAATTACAATAGAAAAAATACAGCCTCCACTACAAGAAAAGAGAGGTTTTATGAAGGAGGAAAACCGTCATAACAAGCAATTCATAATGTTTAAAAAACATCATTAATCTCAACATCAAGAGTAGTTTCTTGACGGTTTTAAAAGCGTCATAATTTTATGACGGAATCTAGTATTATATATTCTTGATGTTTTTTAAAAGTCATAAATAAGAGTCATTATATCTTGATAGTAGTAAACCATCATAAATTTACGATGGTTATAATCCATCAACTTAATTTCTTATAAATAAAAAAAATATTGCTACCATCTATAATAAATAAATATAATATTATATAAAATTGAAACTCAACAAATAAAAATAAAATAAAATAAATAAAATAAAACTTCAATAGTATAATGAAAACTCAATAAAAATATGGCAAAAAATAATCTATAATAATCAATATCATTAAGACTTAGCAAAAATTTCATTACATATAATTTTTCTTTTTTTGAAGGGACATTACATATACTTTTGAACAACATAAATTATGTTACATCATCTTCTACTAACATAAATCAATGATTTGATATGTGCATCTCCATCCAAAGTCAATAAGCTCATGAGAATAAGTTGTTTTTCTTTCGGATCTTTTTTACTCCCACTTCTATTCATCTGTAGATGCAATCTAAGCAACTAATCTACAATGATAACTTGAATTTTTCAATTTCAATATTTTAAAAATAAATATAAAATCCAAATGAACTAAATTGAATATTTATTTTTTAATAAAAATTTTACTAAATAAAATGATAAATTTATATAAAACACAAAAAAAAAATTAAAGAAATTATTTATGCAACATAATTGTTATTACTTAAAAAAATAAACATTAAAAACCCACAAAAGAGAGTTCAAAGACACAAAATATTTTAATTTCTAAACTTATCAATTTAAAATGGCAAGAGGAATATATTACAAACCCATAAATAAACTTTTCAAGATAGTTTTTTTTTTTTTTTTTTTTTTTTTTTTTTTTTTTTTTTTTTTTTTTTCCATATAGTCGTGTTATAGTCTTGAATATAAAACGAAAAAGAAATAATAACATGTTTGTTTAAAAAAAAAATCATTCAAAAGTTAAATATCTCGTGTAGAAGGACCGCGTGGTGACGATGTGGTTGGTGTGGGACGGTGTGGTGACAAAGTTCTACGACTTCAAAGGGCGTGCATGGTGATGAAATCTGAAAACTTTAGACGGCGTGGTGACAAATCTAGAGTTTTTAGACGTCATGGTGACAAAATCTGGGGCATCAAAGACCTGGTAGTGAAACATAAAAAATTAATGGTGAAAGTTGAAAGTAGAGCAAATGGGGAGTAGAATGATGGAAAGCAAAAAAGAATTTGAATCGGAAAAAAAATAGGTGTGGCTGTGAAAAGTTAGAATGGTTAGGGTTAGAGTTGTGACTTGTGATCATATCATATAAGTGAAATGATTGTGTGCACTCATGAGTATGGTAGACATCACAACCATTAGTAAGAACATCACACGTGTACATTTGGAGCCATTAATTAACTTATATATCAATTCATGATTAAAACAAATAATATCTATTACATAATCTTTACCAAAAATAAAAATTACTTAATCAAAATTCTTAATTGAAATTAGAAAAAAAAAACTTTAATACTAACATTTGAAGATTTTTTTTTTTTCAATAAGAGTATTTTTTTTTATATAAATATATAGATATAAATACTAAATTTTATTTATATTTCTTATTAACAATTCATTCATTTTTAATTTTAACCTTTCTTGACGGTTTTTAAATATCAATAATTCTTGATGGTTTTTGAATGTCCTTGTTGATTTTTAAAATCTATCAACATTTAATTGTATTATCTGCAAGTGTCATTAAATCTTGACATTTAAAACAAACCATCAAGTTTTTATGATGTTTTTTAAAAACCATCATATAAGTTTAACGGTTGAAAAAAAAAAGCATCATAAATAAGTGTCATATATCATCTTTTTTTCCAGTAGTGCTCTAATAATAATAAATTTATTGACTCACTTTTAAATCAAATTAAAAAATTACAATAGAAAAAAATAATAGGAAAATTACAATGTTTGATATTCTTTAGTTAACCTACCATACACGTTTTTTTTTTCTTCAGAATCCAGCTTCCATCATATGCTACTATATGCGTTTTCGGATTTCAAAATTAAAACCAAAAACACTGTTTTCATTTCTATTTTTCTTTTTCGAAAAATAGTAAATGAAAAAAAACTTACAGAACGCGCCTCTAAGTTTGGTATAAGTTCTTAAGTTTTCAAAAACTTTTTGGTGCATATTTACTTTATATAGTTATCGTCAACTTAATAATTTAAGTTTTAATAACATTAAAAATGTATTCTTATAAAATTACCGTTCAAAGTTCAAACACAGACTTTCATGTTTTTTTTTTTTAATTTTTTTTTTTAAGTATTTGATTGAGACTTATTTAATCCTATATGTTTTTTTTTTCCATGCATTTGGTCTTTTAATTGAGAAACAATATTGTTGTCAGTTTCAAGTTATTAAAATTTAAAACTCGACTAATTAAGATAGTGACAACAAACTCAAATAAAACAAAAAAAAACAAAAAACAAAAAAAAAACAAAAAAAAAATCTTGTCGTTACATTTATTTTGCTCTTGATTTTTATTTTCTTTTTTTTAAATCTTCTGGTCACTCTTGAACTTATAATTATTAAACATCAAGTTGCTGAAAGTGTGGTGTATATGGTTTATAATTTTATAGTTGGGAGAACCAAAAGGACAAATTCACACCTAATAAATTTATTAACAAATATGAAATATCCCACCTAATACATATTTTCAATTAAATATGAAATCTATTCGAATCTTGGTGATCTAGTTTCAAATAATTAAAGCTGATATTGAACCCAACCCCACCTCAACTATTTTAGATATTAATCATGGATTCAAATATGTAACTCAAACTTAAAAGATGATGTGTCACGCATGTCCATTAACTTTTCGACACATCAACAAATTTATAAAAACCTCACAACTATCAATACAACTTATAAAAAAACTTGCCACATCAGATATTATTAAACCTAAATTTAATTTTAATCTTAAAATACTCATCAGTTTCTCAGCATTTTCTTCATTAAGACTTCTCTATAACCATTTTTTTTTTCTCACTTGTTTAACCTATAGGCAACTTATTACATTCAGGCTTCTTTAAACACAATCTATTCCCTTCCCCAACTCCAATAATTATGAAAATTAGGTCTTTATATACAGTAAAACAAATGAAAATTGGGTACCCAAATCAACAAAAATCAAGAGAGAATTGAAATAGAAGACCCAGAGATGAAGAAGAATCTGCCATTAAAACGAAAAGGAGAGAAATTAAAAAAATGTGAGAGATCGTGAAATTGAGAGGTTGAGAAGCTGTGGCCTGTGAATGGATTTAGATGTTGAGAAGCATGATTGTAAGAAGTTGCAATTAGGTTACACAAATATGAGAAAAAAAATAGTTGAAGAAGAGTCATATCGAAGAATACGCTAAGTAATTGATGAATATTTTAGGATTAAAAAATAAATTTAGATTTAATAATATCTGATGTGGTAAGTTTTTTATGAGTTGGTATTGATAATTATGGGGTTTTTTTATAAATACGTTGATGTGTTGAAAAGTTAGTGGGCAGGCGTGCCACATCACCCTCTAAACCTGAGGTACTGAAGTTTCTCTCCAAAAAATAGTGTCTCAATTTGTGTCTAACCAATCAAATTGGAATATGTGTCTACATTTAATTATTATTTTTTAATTTTTTCCATAAATATAAACACATGTCCCAATTTGATTGGTTAGACACACATTGAAACACCATGTTTGGACAGCTGATTTGAGTCCATTAGTCATGGTTCCATAAATTCAGATTATCATTACGGGAGCTTTTAACATCATTTTTTAAAAAATATATTATAATAATTTGGGAGTTAGGGAAGGGGGAGAGACTCGAACCTATAACCTCGTGATGTGGGTGGATGTGAGGGACATACCATTTTTCTTTTTCTTTTTGATAATATCTATTAATTCATGATCATACATTTTTTTGAAAGCTTTCGCCATTGGTAGGATTCGTGCCGCTGACCTGGGAGTCATTTACCCAAGTCTCAAGCTCGTCCATCTACCAGCTCAGCTACGCCCCTGTTGGCTGTGAGGGACATATCATTAAATTTGGACAAGTAGGATTGAAATAATCATATAACAACATGGTCCATAACATTTATTTATGTAACTATTATATTTGATATAGACCTGAATATAATGGAAATAAATAATTATACTATATAATTAAATTAGTATACGGTGAGTGGTGACAACATACAAAATCATTTGCTAGAATTTAGTAGAGACCAGCCAACATCTCTCATTTTTCATTGTTAATGATTTGAATAAATGAATGAGGGAAACCTTTTAATTATTATCATTATTATTTTTGATATACCACCTCTAATGTGACAAACCTGAATTCGAATATGAGACATTTTTAGACTGAATAAATATATTCACCAAACCATATTGACCGGTGGTGTTTTAATTACTTATTAATGACAAAAACATTGTCTAATTTTATTGTTGTCAAGTGTCAACCAATGGAATCATAAGAAGAGTCACAAACTAATTTAACCTTTAACTCTTTAAAAAAAAAAAAAAGGTGGTGTAAAATAGACATCAACTTCAAAGTAAAAGATGCTATGACTAGAATTAATATCGGATTAAAATACAAAATATGTGTAGTTTAAAGTCATATAATTTATAAGCCTTACACAAAAGTGATGAGAATAAATACTGCCAAAAAAGGTCTTAGACAAGCTTCTAAACCATTTATTTCATTTATACTAAATCTGTACAGTAAAGAAAGATTTCTAGCTTATTTTATTTTATTTAACTCTTTAGTTGTATTTTATGTATAAATGCAATACTCGAATCTTAACAGGTTTGACTATAAGAATCTAATATCTTCTTTTTGTGACACCAATGGAGGGTTTAGGAATCAGAAGTATCACAACCTAATCCTTAATTTGAATTACGATATTGTAAATTGCACCGATAAAAACTAGTCTCTCATTTCATTCAACAATGTTTTGGTTCAAAATACTTGTTAAAACTAATAATGTTAAAAACAAAAGGAGTAACTAAAACTTTCATATTTCATAAATGTGGGAGTGGCAACAAATAGAATTGATGGTAGTGTAAACAACAAATTAGTTACTAATGTATGCCATTTATTCTTATTAGTTTCAACCCTAAAAACTCATAGTACTGCATGTTTAGTCACGTCTTCATTAAATGGAAGGGTTGTTCATCGTTAAAGTTGCATGCCAAAAACATTACAAACTAACTTAACTCGATAATGATATATATTGGGGATATCAATATCAGGATTCACTATATACGCCCCCGAAATTTATATCCCCCACCTAGTGGCACCCACCAGCCATCATCGAAGTTCATTGCAATAAATTCAACAAAAATATGAATTATATCTCAACACATCATTTCGTTATCCAACCCATCCCATAACAGATGGATCGTTATACATTTAAAATGTTCTTAATTATTCACTATTAAATTCCACATGATCACTTCCTTTTCTCCGTACCGACATTTCCCATCTTGCTCTCGATTTTTCTATGTCATTGTCTCGATAAGCATTAAGCAGAAAAAAACTTATATGGGACTCGTGCCGTTATGGGACATTCTACAATAATATGATAAGATCGAATGTGTATAGTAGAACTCGAACCTTTGACCACTAGATGTGGAAAGAGGGTGTATTACCGTATCTATTAACTATTAAGAGGAAATTATCATTAATCATTGCTTCTTTGGTGTTTTGTATCATAATGTTTAATTATCCTTGATATTTTGTTTTCTAAGATAAAAAATTTGCATACGTCGAATGAATGCTCTCGTTCATTATTTTAATTTTCATTATCATTACTGATTGAACCAAATAGATTTTACTTATAACTTAGGGCGTGTTTACTAATCGGGAATGAGAAGAATCGGAAACAAGTTTCACCGGAAAGGGAATGGAAGGGAATCGAAATTAAGTTACTAAATTCCATTACTGTGTTTACTAACTTTCTTAGAATTAGAGATGAAATCAAATTTATACAAAATTGATTACAAAAATACCCTTGTGTACAATATATATATGAGATGTACGACTATAACTAATAAAAAAAAATATTTAAAGAAAAAACAATAGAAATCCAAAGCAAAAGCAATATGAATCAAGTTTGAATTTCATAAAACTTTTTTTTTTTTTTTTTTTTTTGTAATTAACAATTCACACATGTATAAAGTAAAAATCAAGTGCGAAGTATATAATTATAAATATATATATAGTTATTTATATATTTATATATGTATATATATTTATTTATATAGATATATTTATTTAAAAAAAATAAGTGGGGATAATTTAGTAAAAACATATTAATTCTCTTTTCAATCAGGAAAGGGAACTTGATTCTTAGGGTGAGTGAGGGGAATCAAGTTCCCTTTCAATTAGGAACTTAATTCCTAATATGTGTGTGGGGTCTATGGAACTTAATTCCCAATAAAATTAGTAAACACATGAATTCGAAAATCAGGAACTTAATTAACACGCCGTTATTGAAGTGTATGTGAGATCGTCAGTGCTATTAATTAAAAAATTGTTGATGGGAATTGCGGCCAACGCCCACACCTCACGCATTAATTGAAAACATTAGCTATAAAATATTGGTTCAAATTTTTAACCCCACAAATGTGTTGATCTTGTAAATCTTCGCTTTATTTTTTTATTGGTTGTAAATTGATTATTTTTTTGACAGAGGTTGTAAATTGATTCGATGAGAATAATCTAATGTTTCGACCAAAGGTGAAAGTAACTTGAGCTATTTTATATAGATAAATTTTGATTTGGAGAAAGGAAGACTTATCAGTTTAAAATAATGCTATTTTAGTATTTTTCACACATGAATCGTGTTCTTAATCATTGTTTAAAATTAAAAAAAAAAAAAAAAAAAGATTCCTTCAAGAAAGAGCATGATTTGTACAATTTGCACGTATGGAAGCATTTGTAATCCATATTACCATATGTGATACGACCAGAAAGAAAAATAAAAAATAAAGAAAAATAAAAAATAAAAAATCTCATGATTAATAAAATGTGACTTCATCTATATATATATATATATACAGATTTTCTATTATCAGTTCGTCCTAACAATAAATATATCAGGACGAAGAATGTGAACCACTAGATTTACATACTTTAACTCAAAGTGTATGCACTTGTCAAAACTTCTCCATAATCTGTGGTCCACATTCTTCGTCCTGATATATTTATTGTCATGATGAACAAAGTGACTTATGAGATTTTGATGAAGATCATGCGCTATTTGAATGATATGGAAAATATATTATTTGAAGAACAATAGATTAAAAAATTTAAATCAACACGAAGCAAAATAGAGTTTCAAGTTTCAAGTGCTGTTGTTTCAAGTTGAGACAATTTTAGAGGTGTTAAAAGGGTCGGACGGATTTGATCCAATCCAATCTATATATGATTTCGGAAAGAGTAATGATATTTGCATCTCTTAACAACTGTATGTACAAGCCCACCCTAGCCCATCTCATTTTTTTTTTTGTAGAATAGTCCTTATAATTTGGTTAATTATCTATTTAGATCAATTATATATGAAAATACCATACATGTCCTTTCACTTGTTTCTTTATTTTATTTTATTTTTTTACTTTTTTTTTTCAATTTTTACTCACTCTCACCACTTCAAATAAAAAATACTTTTTTATTAACTACTCTCTCCCATTATCTAAATTTGTCCTAATTATCTAAAAAAAAAATTTGTTTTCAAATTAGGTATATTTTAATGAATTATATAAATTTAAATATTTTATTATATTTTAAAATTTTAGTGTTTATCTAATTTATAGTTTTGTGAATTATATAAATTTAAATATTTTATTTTATTTTAAATATATATTTTTTTGTTTATAAAATTTTAGGGTTAATCTACTTTCAAAATTACAAAGTATTGATATAAAAATTGAGTGCAACATCAAATGAAAATACAACTATATAATACTTTATTTAGTAAAAATCTTGTTGATGTTGTTTTGGTGTGGCATGAGCTAAAAAATGAATTTATTTATTTATTATTATTATTATTATTATTTTTGTGGGGGGGTGGGGGGGTGGTGGGGATGGGGGACTTAAACCCACTACCTCATGGTATAGGCGTGATGGGTATATCACCGGACTAACCTCATCTCCTCTAAATTTATTTCCAATTTTACCTTGTTAAAGTTGAGTTAAAACTTTTCAAAAAAATCTTTGGTACATTATTAGTAACCTTACACCAAAAATGTATATTATTTCAATTTTGCCTTGTTAACAATTAGGTGCATCTTTATTTTTCAATTATTAAAAAAATTTCATTTCGTAGGGATTTATTAAGAAGATTTATTTTAGCGCCCCGCGCCGCCCCCCCCCCCCCCCCCCCCCCAAAAAAAAAAAAAAAAAAGCGATGCATCCTGGTTACATCCCTGTATATGTACATCTCAAATTAGTTTGTTTTTAAAAATCCAATAATACCCTTGAGTAAAATTACGAAGAGGACTAACTGATTGTAAGAGAAAGAATAGTAAGAGAATTAAAGATAACAACAAAATCTGGAATAATAATAAAGTTGATTAAATATCATAATAATAGTTATAGCCTTATAGGTGGTATGTAGTTACAAAAATACAATACAGTATAATTAAAGAAATTGTATTTTTGGCATTAAGTGGGGTTTATTTACAAATTAAAGATTTTTTTTAAAATTTTGATGGATGTGATTATAAAAGGGGTGTAGATACAGTTTCTGAAGGATGTCATTATCGTCACTCTTTCGTAAAATCTAAATCAAGCCCAACCCGAAGCCTTTTGATCTAACCAAATGACCAAATGATATCAATATATATATATATTTCAGTTGCAAAAAATAATAATAATAATAATAATAAAAAGATGAAACAGAACTCTATCAAAGATCTGTTTTTAGACTCTTAGGCCATCTCCAACCCAAATAGTGTTTTTGGTGCAACTTTTACATTAAAATAGTGCAACTTTCACACTATTTCACAATTCCATCTCCAATCCACTGCACCAAATTTTACACTAAAAAGACTATTCCCTTTCTTTCCATTATATATATATTATTATTTGTCAACAAATACTAATTTCCAACCAATCTAAACCCAATTTACAATAAAAGAAAATAAAATAAGAAGTAAAATTTGCACTACAATTGCGCCAAGTGAACAGTGTCAAGCAATATATTGCATGACACTATCCATCGGAGTAAAAATAGTGCGGGATTTACTGCTGGGTTGGAGCTCCAATTTGTTGGAAAATGGCGATTTGCAGTAGGGTTGAAGATGCCCTTAAAGGAAGGAAAAATTGAAATCTAAATGTGTCTAATACTCTAATTCCAGCCCAATTTGTTAAGGTAGTTTTTATTTTTTTATTTATTTTTTTTAAAGTACAACAACTGCCGGGACCGGCGAGATTGAGTTCTACTAGCGCAGCCCGGACGAGCAGCTCCCACAAACAAGTGGGACAACACCCACACACATGGTGGGAAAATTGGCATATATTAAAAAAAAAATGGCATAAATCAAGTCAAAATTGATTTTTCATGTTCGCTGCTCCACTGGGTCCGACTCAATCTGATTTGTACAGTGATGAAGTCATGATCTGACCCGGTCCAAACAATAAACAGATGAAATCTTGTTTCTGATAAAGTCCATACATGCCTGTCATCGGACTTACAGAGGACCACCAAGGAGGTTTTCTAGAGAATTATGAAATCTTGTTTCAATAAAAAACGAGATTTTTACTAGGTATTTTTATAGTATAGTATTCAAACACTTTGTTTACAGATGCAATCTGACCTTTCTGCGATGTTACACGGACCTCGTTACTTTAAAATTTTATAATTCCTCTTATACTTTCGTTAACCTGACTAGACTTTTGAATCCCTGACTATATAAATAAAACAAGAGAAGAACAAAAAAACTTACTTGAAATATTCACACTTTTATTGATAGATAGTAACCATATAGAGGAAAAGATGAATATGAAGGAAATTGTGAGTGCGAAGGTATAGCTATTATGCAAGTTCTTCGTGTTATTCTTTATGGGGAGAGCAGGGTTCTAATTTATACAAAGAATGAGAAAGAAAAAGGCCAAAATAGGTGGCCGATAGAAAGATTCAAAAAGCAAACGGTGAATGAATACGATTTATCACAATTATATAATAAAAGTTAGCTTTTTACTATTTGTTAAAGTGGCCACCGTCTTTGTTGTTTCTCAATTATTGCTTGCTTTTACTATTTTGCTTTTTCACTAGCTTCGAGTAATTCTATTTTACCTTTTGTAGCTATTCTTGGCTTCTTTTACTGACACGGATCTTTTCATCCGTAGCTTGTCTAAGTGTCCATGTTATAATAGGCTTCATCGTCAAGATTAGGATCATTATCCTCATGTTCATGGACATAGTCTAGCCCAGTGGCTGGAGACTTCAATGAGACTACCACCATGTTCGAGTCTTGACTTGTAGACTCTTGACTTCATAATCAAGCAACTCCAAAATCACATATTCTTCAAACCTTGGGTTGATATTACACTCAAGTAACTAGAGAACCCTTCAATCTGGAGCACACCTCAAAAATAAATATTAACATATCCATCATGAATGTACCATTTATCCTTACAGTCAAATTTCCAACACTGTTATTCAATGACAGAAGCTATATTAGCATGAACCATACAAGAAGAGGTCAATCCCTCATGGTTTATTGTTCATTTAGCTAGAGCTTCAGTTAGTGCGCTATCAAACATATAGCAACTCCAATATTTCTTTTTCTTTTTCTTTTTTTTTTCTTTTTTTTACCTTTTCTGACTATGAAAAGTAACCAAACACTAAAATCTATACTAATAAATTTTTTACACAAACCAGGATTCAACATCACATAAAATGGTACTGATCAGGACACATCACACAAGTGTATTATATCATACCCATGCTTCTCCACCTCCTTCCCTAGTGTTTACTATCTCAAGATTTCGAGTCTTCTTAGCCGGTTTACTCAACTGAAATACAGGATGTCTGCATAGCCTCCTCACTCCTCTTCTTAAACTTAGCCAATCCCCAGCTTCGTAACCACCTCTAAACCCGTTTTCTAAAGTCCCCGTCTCACGTAAAGCAGGCGTGCCGCTACCCGATCCAGACTGAAATTCCTCTTCATCGCTCTTCTTCTGAAAGCTCCAAAAGTTCTCTTCAGAATCAGATTCCAGCCTACCTAAAGTGGCAGCCCTCAAGAACTTGCTCGTTGTAGGCCTTTCAGGAGTCGATGAATCCAGAGTTAGTTCAAAGGCATCCTGCTCGTTTGTGTTTGTTGAATGTGTATTATTCTCGAGGCTGGGTGATTCTGAGCATGATGAGAGCAACCTAGCTTTGGCAGCGGATTCTTCCCTTTTTCGGAGGGTCTTTAAGATCAGTGTCTTGAGAAAGTTCATTACTTGCACAGCATGAATTAAGGCAGTTAAGGGATCAGCCATCTGCATCGAAAGAGATATACCATGTATTAGACCGTAACCATACATGAGTGATTGCAAATAGAGAATAAAAATTCCTTGATGCTTGTTATCCCCAAACTAGAATGTCGTTAATGGTTATAATCACAAGATCAGATCACCTATACTACAGACAGAACCTAGAAAACCCAACTGATAATAAAAAAAATTAAGACCATGTTAATATGTTGACTGAATTGCTAATTGCAGTATAGCAACAAACTAGAGACACTGACATGTATCAGAATGATGAAATAAAATACTGAAATAGTGATCGAGGAAACAGAAGTTAAGAAACCTGAGTCATGTTTGGTGCGAAAACCATAGCAATGTTGCGTGCATTCATCTTGTTATCCGGTTCGTGTTGCACAACATCAGCCATCAAATTGATAGCCCAATCAAGCAGAGCAGCTTCTGTTGGAGGAATTAACTTCATAAGTTGAGTGCAGTCATCTTCTGTGTTGCAGTGCATCACCTGCTCTGGTGTGAGAGAATCAAGCACACCAGTTGGAAGTTCTCTTAGCCATGCCTATAGAGTATCGGAGAAAAACACACACCACATCAATTAAAAGACTAGGATTTTCTGTTTTTAAGTTCTCAAATTTGACATTTCTCTAAGCTATGGTAAGTTCTCAAAGTTACTTGTCATTTTATATAAGCACAGATACCTCTATAAAAAATTATGAGGTTCTATAAGCATACCTTTATCAAACCTGCCAAGCAGTGGACATCAATTCCACGAGGAACCACACCTTTGTTAAGCTGGTCTCTCACGTATTCTTCTTGGCTATTCTCTGCGTTTATTCGGAATATTCCTTCTGCCTTCATTAAACACAAGCAATCACTGATCAAAACCATTAAAAATTTGTATGCAAAAGGAGTAGAAACCAGTTTAGCCGGTAATTTAAGGTACACGCATAAACATACTTTAAGGCCTCCTTCTGAATATAAACGTTTTTGCATCATGAGAAGAATTGTTGGAACACTGTTCCCTCTGTCATCATACGAACACTGCATAGACTTTGCGTTAACTCCAAATACACGTACACTGAACCAGAAAAAAAAAGGCGCATCATGTATGTTGGATATATTATGGACAATTAAGTCGGAAGCAAGATAAAGATAACGATGCAACGCAAGAAAGCAAAAGCAATGAACTGGAAAATGACTTCTTGCATATTCCACAAATACATTATGCACAACAATTTACTATCTGCTGTTTGGAATCATCCGAATTCAAGAATATACTGAACTATATCATATTCAAACTCGAAACACATAACATAGCAGCTTTATACAATCTTTGCCTCAGAACACAAAAACAAATTTCTTTGCCCAACCCGACTAAAGCTGTTAGCAAGTCTAGTTAATTGGTATGGCTGACTACATTGAAGACATATTTTAAAAAATTAAAAAAATTAATTGGGTTACAACCAGATGTCCCACAAAAAATTATATGACTCCATTGATGTTTTTCTAGTACTCATAGTTGGAATCTATCTTCAAAAGCTTAATTAATATAAAATAAATCAAAATTGATAATTAAGGTTCTTTGTCGCATATAATTTTGTCTTTCAGTTGTGACGACAAACTAAACTTTTAATGGTTGATTTTCATGAAAATCCTGTTTACATGAGAAGAATTGAATGGAGCATATCACGTTAATTTCCCTAATATATATATATATATATACATAAATCAAAATAAAATCTAAAAATCAAAAGTGAAAAAGAAATACAAACCTGGCACTGGGGACTTTTCTTGGGACCTCTGGCTCGAGCTCAGTAGGCAAACCGAGAAATCCATTGAAACGGTCGAAAGTCACGTGCGACACGTGTCTGACTTCAGTTGGCCAGCTAATGTCCATGGAAGACACGTCATCTCTCTCAACACTGCAAGTGATCAGCGACTTCCTCAAAGCGGCAGCCAGAATATCCAGAATCTGGAACTGGTTGTTGTTATTACTCGACGATGTTGAATTACCACTTTGCCCCTCCCCCCGGTTCCCTCCTCCAAATCTCGAACCGGGACTTATAAACGGTGTAGATATCGGATTTCTCCAAGCATCGTAACCGTGATCATTGTCGTCGTCGTCATCAGAATCCAACTCTTCTTCCTCTTCGTCGTTTTCGCGGTTGTTGTTGTTTTTGTTGCTCTGGTGAAAAATCGGACTCGGAGGAGTCTGTTCGAACTCACTGAGTCCGACAAGTCCGCAAGATTTGGATCGAAAGAGTCGAGTCATCGAAACTTATTTTTATTTTTTTATTGTTAACCGAAAAGAGAAGTATCAGTTTATTTGGATGAGGAAGTGAATAAATTGTGAGGTGGAATATGAATATAATAATGACGGTGCGAATAACGAGAGAGTTATTAAATAAGGCAAACTATTTATTAATATTGAAGAAAAAGAAAAGGTCAGGTGGTGATAGATGGTGTTTGGTAGAGAAGAAACCGAGAGAAAAATGAGAGAAACGGATGAGAAAAAAAACACACACGCACACAAGTGAGATTGCTTGAAGGAGAGATGAAAAATGAGTTTGGTTGAGGTCCTTGAGGAGATACTGGATATGGTAACGAGTGATGAAGACCTTTGGCTTGCTTTTTCAAAAAATAAAAAAAAATGATGATTATTATTATTATTATTATTATTTCCTGATTTTTTGCTTTGCTTTTGAGTGAGTGAATTCTCGAATGTTTGGCTTTGTGACACGGAAGTGAAAAAACTGTTAGACAACTAGATACTTCATAGTTCGTACTATAAGACAATACATGAGAAGAGACTTCTTCTTGTTTTTTTATGTTTTTTATATACGGAGGGAGAGAGAGAGAGAGAGAGCGCGTCACTCGCGTCAGTTAACAAGTTACTTTTACACGGGTCTTTTTTTCTGCATCCGGTACTATCTCTCTCTCTCTCTCTGGATCCTTTATTTCAGGGTGGTGGTTAAAATGAGTGTTTCTTTTTTGAAAAGGAAATGAGTGGTTTTTAAGCTAGGATTTTTGTGGATAAACCTTCGTTTTATTTGTTATATTTATAAAAAAGCTAAAAATAGTTTAACCTAGCATAGGTGATAATATGGTACCTCAACTTTCACGAATATGCTTTCAAATTAGACGAGATGTGATTGGTCCGGTGATAAATCTTTTACACCTACAGTATGAGGTTGTGAATTCGAGTCATCCCACTCTCTAAAAAATCTCGAATTTATAATCTTTCAAGTTTAGTACCGACAATTATAATCTTTGATCATTTATTTATTTGAATCTTTATATTTAATAAGAATCAGCTGGTACTCGAGGAATATTATATAATTAATTGTATCAAATAAATATTATCCTAGTCCTTTTTTCTTTTATTGAAATCCCAGTCCTATTTAAAATAGAGCCAAGAAGACCCTCGACAATTGTAAGAGAAATGTTTGGTTTTTCAGTGAGACATTTTAAAGATTTAGCTAGTACTTTTTCTTTCTAAATATATAAAAATTTCAAAGTAGGGACACAATTCTTGCTTTGGAAACAGTGGTTTTGGAATTTGGAGGTATATATTATGGGCCTGAATTTGCATGTCTCTCGTTGTTTTGTATTTTAGTTTGAAAATCCTGACATTAGAGTCACATGGGCACATGGGAACTGTTCCTTTCTTGTTCCAAAAACCAAGTCATTGTGGGCTCTTAAGACTTATTGTCCTTCGCTAATCTCAGCTGCCCTTGCAAGTGTCACTAACTCTTGGGGCACTTGATAGAACCTTATAATGCTTATGGTCCCAACTCCCAAATATTTGATATTATTCACAATCTTTCAAACACATGAAATGTTAAGAGATTTCCAACTTGAATTAATGTTTAATTCTTGTATTAGCATTCTTAATCATTTGAGATGCATCAAATATAGGTATAACATACAGTGTTCACATGTGTTGTCCCAACTGCCGAGGCTCATGCTGTAATCTTCAAAATGAAGCTTCATCATCAGAATTCAAACTCTAACATTGTATATATTATTTTACATTTACCCATAAAATCGTAAACCGTAGGGAAACCCTTCCCCTGTTTATGTGAGTAGATATTTTGATCCCGACAGTTCTCAATTGATCCCGGTCAAGAGTCACATATAGGGACACTCTTATTCTAGGGCCGGAGTCAAATACATTGGGATGGGGTACAAAGTTAATGTATACAAAGTAGAAGAAACTAACAAGGCCCGTCACGTGAATACCTGTCCATGCAATGCAAGTCATGCATACACAGCTATGCGACATTACTATACCTCCACTTGATGTTGATCTGACGGTGTATGGCTTTACATGGTCCCCTGGCCGGGCTGGCCTGCCACCATTTTCGACGCTTCACGTGTCTTTTGCCTACTACAGTACTCATACCCGTTTAATTATGCTTATAATATTTCAATTATGGTGTACAAATTAATTTATAAGGCTTTCACTCAAAATATTTAGACAATAGAATACTACTTGTAAGTTGTAATCTTCGGCTGCATATGCATCCCAAAGAGCAAGCATGTTGGTTTGTCTGTTTACTTGGCTTGTTTTTGTTGGAAGTTCTCATTGTTGCTTTTTATAATAAATCTAATTCTACTTCCCAAAATCTATTAAAATGTCTCCAAATGACTTCCTAATTCAAAACACACTGATTACAAAATGACGAGCAGGCACAACCTAAGAACACCAGATTATAATTATATAATACTACAATTAGCAAAAGTTGAGAGGAAATAGTAAACAATTAATTAATGTATATAGCGAGTACTACTGCTTTTGCTATTGTATTTTGATTCTTCTCTCTTAAGTTTCCAATAATACTCCAAACAGACGGTCTAATGACGACAATCAAGTGAGAGTATTATATTATTCATAATAGAATTTGTTGTATATATTTTTGTTAGAGAATTCATATATAAGTGATAGCTAGAGTTATTCACCACAACTCTGGCAAATATTGCCTCTTTCATCTTCATCCATGTTATATTCAATATTCCTGAGTTATATTGGATAACATGACTTCAATTCAATCTTCATGTCACCGGAATTAGTATATACAAGGCGTTAATTTGAAATCCTTATCCAATATATTAATGTGGTGGACAGTTAATATTACATAAGATTTAGCGAAATTAAAATCTTCACACGGAAATTATTTTGAAAAAAATTAACTTCAACAAATATGTACCCTTCGAACATGCTTATTAATTTGTGAAAAGGAAGTTACAATGGGTTAGGTTCATTACGTCTCCCTGGCAGTAAAGCTCTTGAATGTACTTACGTGGCGGAATTATCCTCCCAGTAAGCTACCCCGTCCCGTACATATATACATGCAAGCTTTTTTTTTTTTTTTTTTTGTTATTGGCATGTTAGTTTGTTAATTATAATGTTAACTTCAACAAATATGTACCCTTCGAACATGCTTATTAATTTGCGAAAAGGAAGTTACAATGGGTTAGGTTCATTATGTCTCCATGGTAGAAAGCTCTTGAATGTACTTACGTGGCAGAATTATCCTCCCGGAAAGCTACCCCGTCCCGTACATATGTACATGCAAGCTGTGATTTTTTTTTATTGCATGTTAGTTTGTTAATTATAATGTTACACCAAACATGACATAATTAAACGTCATTTAATACTATAATTATAATGGTGATTGCTATGATTATTCTTGATATTCTATTCTACCAACTGACCAACTCCATTCAGTCAAATTGAACAATTTTTTCAAACGCTTGTTAACAAAGTATATAGCAGATAATGCAGAGCCATCCCATGCAAAAGAAAAAACTACAAAAGGGGAAAGGAGCCGAGGCACTTTCTATAGGGTCTGCTGTGAGTTCCTTTCAAGCTACTCCACAAGCATATATTTATGGGGTGTGAGATATATAGGTTAGGTGAACCCATTTATGTAATGTCGTGCCTAACTTGTAATAAATTACTACCAAGTACCAACTAATTAATATATAAACTCGTTAATTGAATCATATATTGGTTTAAGTTTGAAGGCATTAACATATACAAGTTAAATTAGCTTCAACAAGTGGATTTGTTTGCCTAACTTATACTGATATTTGAAGGAACCGAGTGATCGATATGTTGTAACCTTATTCTTTGTAGTTTTATCGGCCAGTTGACATTAGAGCTGGAATTGATGTCAGCTAATTTTGAAGTGTTTAGTTTGCTCAAATGAAGATTGTCCAGGAACATGGCCATGTACATAATCCAAACAAGTATCAGATGAATACTTAAGCTTTTGTGAGACATAGAAATATGTACTTCCTTCAAATTAACTAATATTCCAACCACTTTGTCTGATTTGGTCGACTGCAGACTGCAGGAACAAACCCCACGCTTTCAAGTTCCTTTTGATGGGCCTCTTGTTTTGCCAAAATTCACAGCTCATGTTATTGGTAACTTATCTACTTTTTTTTTTCCCTGTTTTTTACGATATCTATTAATCCAAGATTATGTTTTTTTTTTTTTTTAAGTTTTCGCCATTGGTACCTCATCAAATGTTCGGAGAAAGCCACCTGTTATTCTTATACAATATTATACTAAATGGATATCCTTGTTCACTAAATCTTGAAAAAAAAAACTAGATGAGATTTGACCACATCAGATTTAAAAAATGTTTTTTTTTTTTTTTTTCTTGAATATGAAGAGGTAAAGAGGCCATTACAATTGCCAGAAATACTAGGCCCACTAAAGGCACAAAGGAGGGTAAGTTGTTGGGAATTGTCATAGAATGGGGTACCTCGATTTAATATTTGTACATGTTATTGTTATAAGGATATCTTATAATAATTATAATTTGTATATTAGTATACTAAGTATATCGAAGTGAGTAAATTTAATAAGTGGAAGCAATGTCGAAATAAATAAACGGACTTATTCATCTTTCTACATGAAATAGATGTATGTATGATAATCCACTTTCTTTATTATTCTTACTATACTTGATACATCTTTTATAATTTCACGAATAAAAAACGCTGGAGCAAGAATTTTCAAATAAAATAACTCTAATGAGAGTGACAAAATAACATTGATAGGATGGGCCGATAAGATGGGTGTCAAACTGTCAATAGGATGGGCCAATTTCACTGCCAAACAAACCTCTCACTGCTCAAATGGGCCCATTCAGACACAAATGACAAGATCTAAAAGCCCTTCAAAAATAGTTGTTTGACAAATTTTATTCAAAATACAGGAGAGCAATAGTTGTGTTTAAAGTTTCAATATCGTAAAAGAGGAAACCACTCAAAATCACAATTGCTAAATATCGTGGTAAAGAAATGCCCCACCAATAACTACAATTGAACTCTTCTTCTGGTCGATCTGTGTCTGTAGTTATTTCACTTTGGGACCATTGTTATCATAACAAGGACAGCTTTGGCTGAACTATCAAAAGCTTAATTGATTATATGGTCTCCACTGAATAAAATAAATAGTAGTATGCTTGTTAGCCTAGTCTTGTTCAATGTTTGTGTAACAACAACATTAATCATATCTAATTTGGGCATGGGTCAATGATATTTTGCACACCAATCCCTATTTTTTATTTTCATATCATCAATCTTATATTTCTTTTTTGTTAGACGTAAAATAATAACAATGATAGTTGAATCTCGATTGTCTTGGTGGCTGAAGACTTCACAATCTCTATCAACCCATTAAGATTCAAACATTGATGTATTGTATATTATTGTCCTACCGTTGTCTATAAAATCGCAATAAGTGCGAGAAGACCTCCCCGGTTGTTGGAAGCCAACTTCTTCCGATTATGAAAGTAATAATAATAATAATAAAACACATTTTACTATTAATGAACCACTATTGACTTGATTATGGGCTATAACATTTGTAGCCCGTTGTAGGTGGCCCAATATATCTCTCGCTGTTTATATTATGCTTCGTGAGTCATGCATACTCGATGAGATTTTTTTTTATTTTTTATTTTTTTTTTTCTATTTTTGCCTCCATTTCATCATCAATTCATCATACAAATTAAATAATATTGTCTTCTTTTTTTTCTTTTGTAAATACTAATTAAATTGGGATTATAGAAAAATACTTGTATATATAATTAGTATTTCTTTAATGGATTGCAATTGATTTGAATATCCTACTCACCTGACTCACCTTACTTCATAATAAGCTTTGAATGTTGTTGCTTGTTACAGCCTTTTCTGCTCCTCAAATGCAATCATATGCCACTCTGTCTTCTTATTTTTACTTTTAACAAATTAATATTACCTTTGTTTTGATTTCTATTGATTAACTTTTGAAACCTTGACAGAAGTCCATGTAATTTGTATTCATTATTGAGAACAATAATAATCGAGTCCTCCCCCTTCTCAAAAAACCCTGAATTAATTAATACTTCAACTAAAAAAAAAAAAAAAAAGGAACCAAGAGCGTTATCTGAGTAAGTGAAAGGTTTGCTATCAGCAGGGATGGAGCCAATGTAGAGTGATAGGGGGCCACCGCCCCCTCTGAAGTTTTAAAATTTACAAAGTTGCCTTAAGTTCAATATTTATAACATCTTTAATTTTTAATTAGTTTTAATTTCTAATTTTAAACACTATTATCGAATCATGAATTAAGGTTTCTATATTATTTTTAGAGTAATTTTAGATATTCCGATCCTATATCTCAAATTGTAGTCCAAATATGTACTAATGTCTTAATAGAAATTGATACACATTAACGATATTTTTTTTATTAACATACACTCTATACATATTGACATAACTCATTATTTTATGATGTCCCCGTTGAAAACAATTCCTAGCTTCGTCCCTGGCTACCAGTTTGGTTTTCTGCAGATCCTTGAGCAGTAATTTTACTCTATGCTCCCTTCGTATTCTGAGAAGGGGTATTCCTCTTTGCAGGAAGTGGTTAATGGTTGTGCCTGTGAGGTGTTCTTGTCTCCAGCTTGAGACTCGCTGCCGGCGCTAGCCACAGTGGCTCTGATACCAAGAGAAGAAATGGGGTTTCTACATTTTTATATTGATGACGGCTCAATCTGAGCCTTTACAGAGTTTACAATTTATAGTGTGATAGGCCTTGAGGTGCCCTACATGATCGACCAATTAAATGAAATCACAAGGCAAGATAAATACAACGAATAAATGTACAATAAAGACAAAAAATCACCCGCTGATATGGTGAAAGGTGACCCAATCATTGGGAATATTGCTAGGCTGAAGTAAACGACTTGTCGTCTGGACTTATTTCTTAACATGGTTAATCGAATGTTTATGGTGGTTCCGTGGTGTTGGTCACGATGAGGATGAGAGGGATGGTGATATGGATAATGGTCAGGCGATTGATATGGTATATGTGAATGGATGCGTGAATTGGTTGATGGAGATGAAGGTTGTTGATGATAGAGATGAATTGGTGATGGGTTTGAGATATTTTTGGGTCTCTGTTTGTCGCAGATAAATGAATTCAATTGGTTGATAGGTATGTGGCTGGTGGTGTGAAGATGGTGATGTGAAGAAAATGGTGGAGATGGAGCCATGGAGGTTGAAGATGATGAAGATACACCTTACGAGATGGTGGTGGAGAGCGGATTCATTGGTGGGCACCCCACCTTCGATGTTCGCTTCTCCGATCGAATGAATCTCCAACTTCGTTCCAACAAAGCTCTCGATCCGCCCTAAAGGCCTGCACTCCAAGTTCTTCAACATCGGAGCGGCTCCAATCGCCGACCATGGCTACCGTTCCTCCCCAAGAAACAACCGAGGGCTCCGATACCACTTTGACGCAGCAAGCATGGAGTATTCAAGCCAAATCCATGGCTGCCAGAATAAACCCAGAAAACAAGATCCGATAACAATTTTATCAAGAAAATATCAAAATATTCAACTCCCCTACAATACCTAAAGCCTAACAAGCCCCATACTAGAACATTCTTACAAGTCCAATACCAACATTACAAATATGAAAAAACAACAAATACTACTAAATCTTCCTACATCAAAATTTAGTAAATAACGGCAAGAAAAGTAGAAAAGGATAAAACGAAAAGTTCTCCGAAATTCCCTGTTTAGTAAATAACCACCTCTAAACCCGTTTTCTAAAGTCCCCGTATCACGTAAAGCAGGGGTGCTGCTACCCGATACAGACTGAAATTCCTCATCTTCATCACTCTTCTTCTGAAAGCTCCAAAAGTTCTCTTCAGAATCAGATTCCAGCCTACCTAAAGTGGCAGCCCTCAAGAACTTGCTCGTTGTAGGCCTTACAGGAGTAGATGAATCCAGAGTTAGCTCAAAGGCATCCTCCTCGTTTGTGTTTGTTGAATGTGAATTATTCTCGAGGCTGAGTGATTCTGAGCATGATGAGAGCAACCTAGCCTTGGAAGCGGATTCTTCCCTTTCTTGGAGGGTCTTTAAGATCAGTGTCTTGAGAAAGTTCATTACTTGCACAGCATGAATTAAGGCAGTTAAGGGATCAGCCATCTGCATCGAAAGAGATATACTATGTATTAGACCGTAATCATACATGAGTGATTGCAAATAGGAAATAAAAATTCCTTGATGTTTGTTATCCACAAACTAGAATGTCGTTAATGGTTATAACATAGAAAACTCAACTGATAATAAAAAAAATTAAAACCTTGGCAATATGTTGACTGAATTGCTAATTGCAGTATAGCAACAAACTAGAGACATTGACTGTATAAGGGCATCTCCAACCCAAGCATCAATCTCTATTTTGTTGCAGTTTTTCTTCTCCAACCCAGGTGCTACTTGCGCCAGATCTGGCGCAACTTTCATCTTGTGCTACTTTGTAGCGCTTCTTTTGTTTTTTTTTTTTTAATTGTTTCATTGTTTTTGATTGGTTGAGAGGGAATATGTAAGGGCATATTCTTTTTAGAGTAGGATTTGGTGCATTGGGTTAGAGATGGAAGCGTGGAAGTTGCTACATTTTACTACAAAGTTTGCAACAAATTGGTGCAATGGGTTGGAGATGGTCTAAGAATGATGAAATAAAATACTGAAATAGTGATCGAGGAAACAGAAGTTAAGAAACCTGAGTCATGTTTGGTGCGAAAACCATAACAATGTTGCGTACATTCATCTTGTTATACGGTTCGTGTTGCACAACATCAGCCATCAAATTGATAGCCCAATCAAGCAGAGCAGCTTCTGTTGGAGGAATTAAATTCACAAGTTGAGTGCAGTCATCTTCTGTGGTGCAGTGCATCACCTGCTCTGGTGTGAGAGAATCAAGTACCCCAGTTGGAAGTTCTCTTAGCCATGCCTACAGTGTATCGGAGAAAAACACACACCACATCAATTAAAAGACTAGGATTTTCTGTTTTTAAGTTTCTCATATTTGAAAATTCTCTAAGCTATGTTAAGTTCTCAAAGTTACTTGTCATTTTATATAAAAAAAATTTATGAGATTCTATGAGCATACCTTTATCAAACCTGCCAAGTAATGGACATCAATTCCACAAGGAACCACACCTTTGTTAAGCTGGTCTCTCACGTATTCTTCTTGGCTATTCTCTGCGTTTATTCGGAATATTCCTTCTGCCTTCATTAAACACAAGCAAGCATTGATCAAAACCATTAAGAATTTGTATGCAAAAGGAGTAGAAACCAGTTTAGCCGGTAATTTAAGGTACAAGCATAAACATACTTTAAGGCCTCCTTCTGAATATAAACGCTTCTGCATCATGAGAAGAATCGTTGGAACGCTGTTCCCTCTGTCATCATATGAACACTGCATAGACTTTGCAGAAACTCCAAATACACGTACACTGAACCAGAAAAAAAGGCGCATCATGTAAGTTAGATATAATACGGACACAATTAAGTCAGAAGCAAGATAAAGATAACAATGCAACGCAAGAATGCAAGAACAATGAACCGGAAAATGACTTCTTGCATATTCGACGAATACATTATGCATAACAATTTACAATCTGCTGTTCGGAATCAGCCGAATTCAACAATATGCGAATGTACTGAACTATATCATATTCAAACTCAAAACACATAACTGAGCAGCTTTAGGCAAATCTTTGCCTCAGAGCACAAAAAAAATAGCATATATCAACTTTGGATACGTAACAAATTTCTTTGCCTAACCCCACTGAAGCTGTTAGCAAGTCTAGTTAATTGGTATGGCTGACTACATTGAAGACATTGTAAAAAAAATTAAAAAAATTAATTGGTTTACAATCAGATGTCCCACAAAAAATTAAATTGCTCCATAGATGTTTTTCTGGTACTCATAGTTGGAATCTATCTTCAAAAGCTTAATTAATATAAAATAAATAAAAATTGACAATTTAGGATCTTTGTCGCATATAATTTTGTCTTTCAGTTGTGACGACAAACTAAACTTTTAATGGTTGATTTTCATGAAAATCCTGTTTAAATGAAAAGAATTGAATGGAGCATATCACTCAAGCTACGTTAATGTCCCTAAATATATATATATATACATAAATCAAAATAAAATCTAAAAATCAAAAGTGAAAAAGAAATACAAACCTGGCACTAGGGACTTTTCTTGGGACCTCTGGCTCGAGCTCAGTAGGCAAACCGAGAAATCCATCGTAACGATCGAAAGTCACGTGCGACACGTGTCTGACTTCAGTTGGCCAGCTAATGTCCATCGAAGACACGTCACCCCTCTCAACACTGCAAGTGATCAGCGACTTCCTCAAAGCAGATACAAGAATATCCAGAATCTGGAACTGGTTGTTGTTATTACTCGACGATGGTGAATTACCACTTTGCCCCTCCCCACGGTTTCCCCCTTCAAATCTCGAACCGGGACTTATAAACGGCGTAGATATCGGATTTCTCCAAGCATCGTAACAGTGATCATTGTCGTCGTCGTCATCAGAATCCAACTCTTCCTCCTCTTCGTCGTCGTCGTGGTTGTTGTTTTTGTTGCCCTGGTGAAAAATCGGACTCGGAGGAGCCTGGTTGAACTCACTGAGTCCGACAAGTCCGCAAGATTTGGATCGAAAGAGTCGAGTCATCGTGATCGAAACGCTTCCTTTATATTTTTTACTTTTATTGTTAACTGAAAACAGAAGTATCAGTTTATTGAGATGAGAAAGTGAAAAAATTGTGAGGTGGAATGTGAATATAATAATGAAGATGCGAATAATGTGAGAGTTATTAATAAGGCAAACTATTTATTAATATTGAAGAAAAAATAAAAGGTGAGGTGGTGAGATGGTGTTTGGTAGAGAAGAAACTGAGAGAAAATGTGAGAAACAGTGGAGAAAAAATAGTTAAACACTTAAACGGTTAAACCTAACATAGGTGGTACTGTAGTAGTATACCTCAACTTATAGCTTGTTTGGTTTGGCTTTTGAAAAACCTCTATCGGTAAAAGATCTACTTGCAGAGTTGCAGTAGATCTATTAGAAATAGAGTTTTTGAAAAATAAAATATAATTGTTTAGTTGGTAGACTTTTAAAAAAAAAAAATCTATTTGGAGAAGCACCTCCCCATGAGCTTTTGCCTAGTAAAGATTTAAACTCTACTAGTCTTTACTCAATTGAAAATAGACAATCTCAAAAGCCCAACCAAACAACTTTAAAAAATTCAAATAGACGTTGGTAGACCTTTTGAAGCAGTAGAAAGCTCAATCAAACAAGCACTTAGTGTAAGCAGTTTTCTCTTTGGTATATTATTCAAGTAGATTTATCTTCATTGTCTTCAGTTATGTAAACAGATATCCAAATAGAATATAGTGTCTTAGGGCCAGTTTGGTATTGATTTTGATAAGCTAAAATCAACTTATTTTATAATTTTAGGAGAGATTGATGTTTGGTAAAACCTTCCAAAATTGATTATTTAAGAATCTGTCTTGATTTGACAGTGATTTTAAGAAGGAGGTAGGGGTTATTTTTCAAAAGCAATTATGAAATAATCAATTTTGAGATTTAATGAATATTTTAAAGGGGTAATTACCCTAGTGGCCATCAACTCTTGCCACCACTATCAAAATGGCCATTAGATGGGGAAATGGATGGGAAATGGCCATTTTTGGCAAACATTGTTACACTAATGGCCATTCCATCCAATTCCATCCATTTCCATCCAATTCCATCCAATAAATGGCATTTTGGTAAATATAATGATGACATTAATTTATTTTAGATGTTTTTTGGAAATCAATTTTTTTTTTTTGTTTTTTGAAACAAATAATTATATTTAGTGTGTATATACGTATAGAATATCTCAAACATATATATATGTATTTATTTTATGAGAAGATTAAGGCTACAAAATATAAAAACTCTAAAAAATATATTTGAGATAAGTTGAAAAGAAATATATATATATATATATATAAATATATAGAGAAAATTAAGGCTATAAAATAAAAAAATTCTAAAAAACATATTTGAGATAAGTTGAAAAGATATATATATTCTTTTTTGAAAAGATTAAGGTTACAAAATCTAAAAATTCTAAAAAATATATTTGAGATAAATTAAAAAGAAATATATATATATATATATATATATATATATATATGTTTGAGATATGCTATATGTATATGTACACCCTAAATATAATTATTTGTTTCAAAAAACAAAAGAAAAAATTGATTTCCAAAAAATATCTAAAATAAATTAATGTCATCCTTATATTTACCAAAATGCCATTTATTTGATGGAATTGGATGGAAATGGATGGAATTGGATGGAATGGCCATTAGTGTAACTATGTTTACCAAAAATGGCCATTTTCCATCCATTTTCCCATCTAATGGCCATTTTGATAGTGGTGGCAAGAGTTGATGGCCACTAGGGTAATTACCCCTATTTTAAAACACTCGAATTGTCTTTATCAGTTTAACTTGAAGACAGATTTGTCATTATATATATTTTTTTCCTAATCTATTATCTTTCAACCCTATTTGTCGTTATATTTTTTTTTTCCTAATTATCTAATATCTTTCAACCCTAATCACTCATTAGCTTCAGGTTTATTTCTCATTCATAATACAAACTTTACTTTGAGTTTGAAGGTTTTCTATCAATTTCTTAAGAAACCCAAAAGTAAAATAATTTTATACGGTTAATAGTTATGACTTGTTTATGAAATAGTTCTATATAATTGTTTTAAAAAAAAAACCCTTTTATATAAATTATATAGTTGAGGTTGCGTACAGAACTTTTTCTGATGTAATTTTGTTTAATTAACTAATAAAGTTGCTTGGATTTTCTGTTATTTTGTTTTTTTTTATTTTTTTAATTTTTTTTTTTTTTTAAATGTGTGTAAAACCAAATATTGTATCAGTTAAAACTTAAAACTCTCTTGATTTATCATGGCTTTGTGATGAGGTCTTTGGTCAATTATTTCTCCATTTACCTTCAAATTATGTTGATGTTGTTACAATATGAACATAACAAAAAATAATTTATTTTTACATAGGTTTAACGTATATATAGATTATTTATAATATGATGATTATACAAATTTAACTTTTTTATATTTAAATCTACTT
Organism: Acer saccharum; assembly: GCA_030490815.1. Lineage (NCBI taxonomy): Eukaryota > Viridiplantae > Streptophyta > Magnoliopsida > Sapindales > Sapindaceae > Acer > Acer saccharum. The sequence goes on from CM059870.1 coordinate 39,923,521, forward strand.
CATTTTATGATAAAAATACATATATATATTTATTTTATTTTATTGTTAAAATAAAATATATTTATTAAACAGTGACTTGGTTTTGAATAAAATATAAAATTAAAAGTATTTCAGTATTATGTCTATTTTGGTCATTATAGACAGTCACAACAGTTCGACGGTATAACTTACCAAACACATATATAGTGTTTTTAAACCTCCCAACAATAAAAAAAAAATACGGTTTATCAAACGTCTACCTGCTTAACTTCACAGCTGATTATTCCTTCAGCATAACTAACCGTAATTATTTCAGAAGCCACAACAATAACAAACTGACCCTTATATTGTTAGGTCACGATAAAGTTCGACAACCAAAAAAATAAATCTAAATTTTAACCCAAATGACATGGTAAGTGGTTTTTTCATTAACTACATCATCACATGTTGTGTGTGGTGATAACAACTCACTTGGCACATCATTTAGATCGAAATTTGGGCTAATTATTTGGATTATATAGCATTACTCTTATATATTATGGGCCTGAATTTGCATGTCTCTCATTGTTTTGTATTTTAGTTTGAAAATCCTGACATTAGAGTCACTTGGGCACATGGGAATTGTTCCTTTCTTGTTCCAAAAACCAAGTGGGCTCTTAAGACTTAATGTCCTTCGCTAATCTTAGCTGCCCTTGATATTCTCGGGGCACTTGATAGAACCTTATATTGTTTATGGTCCCAGCGGCCAACACCCAAATATTTGATATTATTCACTACTAACACTTGAAATGTTAAGAGATTTCCAACTTGAATTAAACTTTAATTCTTGTATTAGCATTCTTAATCATTTGTCATGCATCAAATATAAGTATGACACGTGTAATATACAGTGTTAACATGTGTTGTCCCAACTCCCAACTGCCGAGGCCCGAGTGTCATGCACTCATGCCGTAGAAGTTTCATCATCTGATTTCCTTTCAAGCTACTCCACAAGCATTTATGGGGGTGTGAGATACATATGTTAGGTGAACCCATTTATGCAATGCCGTGCCTAACTTATAATAAATTACTACCAAGTACCAAATAATTAATATATAAAATTCTGATTTGAATCATATACTGGTTTAAGTTGCCTAACTTATAATAAATTACTACCAAGTACCAACTAATTAATATATAAAATTCTGATTTGAATCATATACTGGTTTAAGTTTTAAGGCATTAACATATACAAGTTAAACGATTGATTGGGTATTTTAAAAAGTGCTAGAGTCTCTCCATTTTTTCTCTGAAAAGTAAGTGAGAGTAGTCGGTGGTTCTCCCTTTGGTTTTTCTTTTCTCGTAGGTTTCTCTTTGTCTGTTTCCAGCAAGGAACTTAAAATCGACATATCCACCGATATATCCACCGATATATCCATATTTTGGAGGGACCGATATCGAAACATGGACCGATATATCCACCGATAGAGAAGAAATTGGTGTAGATTGTGGAGCTACAGTAGCAAATCCTTTTTTAAATTTTTTACCGAATATCCACCGATATCGATAATATCCCCGATATATCCATAAATTTAAAAGCCCGATATCGATACCGATACCGATATTTTATTCCTTGGTTTCCAATCATGGATTCAGTGGATATTTCTTCTTTATGTGCTTCGTTGTCGATTAGTAATCGAGATGGTCCTCTTCAATTGTTAGATGGAAAGCTCATGGATGATGCAAAGAATAGATTGTCTTTATGTATGATGGGGAAATTCTTTCCAGAAAGAGAGTTAATAGAGATGCTTTTATGAGGGTTATTGGTAAGATTTGGCAGGTTAAGTAGGGGCGGGATATTGAATCAGTGTCAGGGAATACTTTTACATTCCACTTTAGAGATGAACTTGATCTTAATAAGGTTATCTTTGGGGGCCCGAGGAGCTTTGACAATGCTCTTATTGCTTTGGAAAAGCCAGTAGGAAAGGGTACGTTAGATTCTTTACAGTTTAATCAAGCCGATTTCTAGGTTCAAATTCACCAAGTTCCTCTCTTGTGTATGACAAAGGATATTGGGTGGTTTTTGGGTGGAATGATAGGTCAGGTTCTGGAGGTGGATAGAGGAACATCAGGAGAGTGTGTTGGGAAATTTATGAGGGTCAGAATTCGTGTGAATATCTCACAATCGTTGAAGCGCTATTTGCGAGTGGATATTTTAGGGGATGGGGTGGAGACTATAATGATTCTCAGATATGAGAGGCTCCCAAATCATTGTTTTAGATGTGGTATAGTTAATCACACAACTTTGGAATGTGATGAAAGGGAGTCTATTCTTATTAGGGGTGGGCAAAAAACCGGCCAACCAAACCGAACCAGTGGATCAAACCGGTTGGACCGGTTTTTTTTTCGGTTTTTATTGAAGAACCGGTTCAGTTCGGTTGATTTTTAAAAAAAACCAACTGAACCGGTTTTTTCCTGGTTTGATATCTAAAACCGGTAAACCGAACCGGTAATAGTATAAAAAAAAAACCCTAAAATCTATTTCACTTCTTCAGTTCAACAGACCAGACAGCAGCTCACGCCTCATGCAGTCACGCCCACAAGCCACACCACTGACCACACCCAGTCTCCACGTCGTTTGCCTGCCGGTGCTCGTTGTCGATCAGCCATCTTCCACCGGTCGTTGTCGATTTCGCATTAATCTTCTCGATTTCACACTAGGTAAGCTTCGATTCCTCTTCTTTTTTAGCTAGGTTATTCTTCAATTCCTCTTCAAAAGTATAGCAAGATTTCAAAAGTGATTATTTTAAATTATTTTCGATTCCTCTTCGATTCTTCGATTCATTTTATTCTAAATTATTTTAATTTTTTTTCGTTTTTCTTAACAGTTTGGTGTGTCTAACAATACTGTCTATATATGCTTCTTGGAGTTCTTGGTGCTGGGCTTGTGATTAGTGATATTTAATCAATAATTTTCAATAAATTTTAAATAATTTAATCAATAACTAAGTTATTGAGTTCCCAGTTGAAATTGCGAGACCTTCCGTGTGCACCACCATAAACCATATCTTCCAACTGAATAATTGGATCTCACTTCACTGCGTACTAGAAAGGTTTGGCTAATTATTGACCTTCACAATAGACTTATTTAATCAAATTTTGCTTAAATAATGCTTTAGATTTCTATGCAAATTATTTTTTAGATTGATTTGAAGTATCTCAATCAGCTCTATAGATTTTATATATATATATATATAGATTAAATCATTTTGCCAAGTAAAATCTGCTAATTGTTAACCTTTAAATCAGCTCTATAAATGTGTTCTATTGAGGTGGCTGTGATATGGTGCTCTTGGTTGTCTTTACTGGTTGTTCTAGTGTGGGTGTTTGCTTCCCTTGTTTTGTTTTGGTTTGTAATCTGTATGATTTTATTCCAGCATTAAAACATATATGTCAATATGTCATAGACTTGCTAAGTTGCTATTATTCAATATATGTGTAACAGTATAAGTCAATAGGGTATTGTTAGTTTGTTATAAACTTATATATGTGATATTTTTATTTCATGACAAAAAAATGAATGATGATGATGTTTTGCCGACCAATGTTGTTGATTCCTCGAGTTCTAAGGGTGATGAGGCAGTGGGAAGTGGCTCTTTAGAAATAGCCCCTTTAAAGGGGAATGTTATTTTTATTGTATTTTATGCTATTTATTATGCTGTGGACTGTGGATTGTGATGCGGTGGAGTGTTGTTTTTATTGCTTTAAGATGAGGAAGTGTTGTTTTCACTATGTGGATTGCTCATCATGCTGTGAAGTGTCATTTTTAAGATTGTGAATTGTGATTTTGAAAATCAGGTTGGCCATCATATGTGAACTGTGTATTTATTTTAAGATGTGGATTGTGTATTTATTTTTTATTTTAGCCAAATTCATTCAAATATGCCCAATATATGGAAAAACTATGTAATTTAATAAGTCCATAAATTTGGCCCATTAAGCCCAAAACCGAAAAAACCGAACCGAACCGAACTGGTCTAATTCGGTTGGTTTTTGATCGGTTGACAAATGTCAATTTGATTGGATCGGTTCACTTTTTTAAAAATCGGATTTTATCGGTTTTTTATCGGTTCTATAGAAAACCGAACCGGTCCAATCAACGCCTACCCCTAATTCCTATTGTAAACGGACAGGAAGAACTCCCTTTTGGTCTTTGGCTTAGAGCTTCTAGGTTTCAGCGCAAGTTTAATTATCAAAACCATAGGAGTTTTCCTGTGGCACCGATTTTGAAGGGAGTTATTGGGAAGATCGAAAGGGTGACTGGAAATGTTATAACAGAGTTGCTACTCGGAGGAGAAATTTGTGGGGATAGAAGCGCAACTGCCAAGACAGAGAGCGTCACTGATCTCGTAAATGTATTGGTAAATGAACCCAGTGACTCTCAATAGCAGGGAGATATGACCGTAGATAGGGGATGTTTGGGGAAGGAACAGGTCACGTATCAGGGTCTGTGCTTAATGTCTGAGGTTGGCGTCATGCAGAAGCAAGATAAAGAGGCTAACAAGTGGGTTGATAATGGGATTGGGGAGGCGGCCATTAATGACAAGGGGTTAAGAGAAAATGATGGTGAACATGGGAGTGTTGGGTGTAGTGAAAAGAGGTATGAGCCTAGTACCCTTATTCAAAATATTCAGCCTCTCTTTGATAAAATGGAGTCTGAGGCCCAGGTAAATTCTCAATACATTTTGGATGGGCCTACCCTAGGCCTGGAGAAGGCTGGATCCGTATTAAAAGTGACAGAGCCTATTCCTTTGTTTAATGGGCCTTTTGCTTCTCGTGGTTCAAAATCGAAGATTATACGTTCGGTGACTAATAATACTGGTATTATTAAAAAGAGTAGATTTGGTAGGGTGCTGAAAATTGGGATTACTTGGGAGAAAGGAAATGTGTGTGGTGGGAAACGCAAATTAGTGATGAGGGAGAAGGATGTCTATGGAAGTAGCAAGAAGTTAAGGTCATTTTCTGGTTGTCTTGCTAAAGATGAATTTATGAATGGGGATACAAGGGAATTTGGTAAGAATGCAATTGAGAGTGTGTCTAGGTCTGTTTCTTCTCTGGATGTTACCAGTTTTACGGTTTCGCCAGCAGATGTGGATGTTGATTTATCATCCGGTTGGTCGTCTACGGCCCACCGTCCGCAATGAAAATCATGTTTTGAAATGCTTGGGGTCTAGGGAGTGCTCGAGCGTTCAACTCTTTGCTCTCCCAAAAACAGGAGGTTAATCCGGATATGCTGTTCTTAATGGAAACAAAAGCAGATCAGGTTAGAATGGAAGTACTACGTGTCAAACTTGGTTTTAAAGGTAAATTAGTGGTTAATTGCTCTGGGAAGTCAAGTGGTTTGTGTTTGTTTTGGTCAGCTAGCGTTCAAGTTGTTTTAATGAATTACTCTATGGCTCACATTGATGTCCGAATTGTTTCTTCTCATAATAAATGGTGGAGGCTTACTGGGTTTTATGGTAACCTATATGCACGTTAGAGAGTCCATTCCTAGACCCTTTTGAAAAGACTGGCAGGTTTGTCTTCGTTGACATGGGTGTGTTTGGGTGATTTTAATGAGATTTTGGAGATTTTAGAGAAATTAGGAGGCGTTCCTAAGGATGGGAAAATGTTATTTGGTTTTCGGGAAGCTTTAGATGATAGTGGTCTCAATGATTTGGGTTTTGGTGGTCCGATTTTTACTTGGTACAATAAAACAGAGGGAGACGCTATGATCCAAGAGAGACTCGATAGATTTACAGGTACCTTAGAATGGAAAATGTTATTTCCTAATTTTAAAGTCTCTTACCTTGATTATTGGCAGTTCGATCATCGTCCAATTCTTCTAGAAATTCTGGAGAATACAGTGAATCCTAGAGAGGTTAAAAGTAGGCGACAGTTCTACTTCGAGGAATGTTGGGTGGATAATGAAGAGTGTAAGGTGTTATGGAAGGTGTTATGAACAATATTAAGGCGTGTGGCCTTCATTTGGATTCTTGGAACAGTTTCAATAGACGTAGACTTAAAGAGGAGATTACTAAAATTAAAAGATTGCTGCAAGAAGCCTATAATAATATTGGTCCAGGCGCTTGGAAGAAAATTCAGGATATTGAATCTCATTTGGATTATGCTCTGGAAATGGAAGAGCATTATTGGAGGCAGAGATTGAGGATTGAGTGGCTGAAATGTGGAGATCGAAATACTCGTTTCTTTCATATGAAAGCTACAATAAGGAAATCTTGTAACAAGATTGACGGTCTGATAGGAAATGATGAGCAGTGGTATAAGTCCAAGTGTGGTATGGAAAAGATTATTTTTGATTTTTTTGGTAATCTATTTCAGTCCTGCAATCCTTCACAAGCTGATTTAGATGTTATTTTACAGAATGTGCATCAGAAAATTTCTCCTTCCATGAGCAGTTTTTTTCTTCGTTTTCTGATGTTGATGTTAAAAGGGCGGTGTTTGATATTGGTGCGTTGAAGGCTCTAGGCAGAGATTGCCTCCCGACGCTATTTTATCAGAAGTTTTGGGATAAGGTTGGTCCAAGCGTGACAAAGGCCTGCCTGAAGTGTTTAAATGATGGGGTCTCCATGGAGGATATGAATGAAACGTTGATCACCCTTATTCCGAAGAAAAAAGTGGCGGAGAGGATGACAGACTTTAGACCAATAAGTCTGTGTAACGTTATCTATAAGGTTGTTGCTAAGGCTATTGCCAATCGATTCCGTCTTGCGCTCGATGGGGTTATTTCTGAGTCTCAAGGGGCCTTTATTCCAGGAAGACAGATTTCAGATAACATTATGGTAGGTTTTGAATGCATTTATAGAATTAAGAGGCGGAAGCGTAAACAGGGGTCTATGGCGATCAAATTAGATATGTCTAGGGCTTTTGATCGTGTGGAATGGACCTTTATTGAAAGTATGATGCTGAATTTAGGTTTTCCAATGGGGTGGGTTAGGCTGGTTATGCGCTGTGTTTCGTCAGTTTCTTATTCTTTTGTTCTTAATGGTGATATATGTGGTTCTATTAAGCCGACGCGTGGTCTGCGTCAAGGTGACCCAATCTCCCCTTACCTCTTTCTTTTGTGTGCAGAAGGTTTCTCCGTTTTGGTTAATCAGGCAGTTGAGAGGGGAGATCTCCAGGGGTTCAAGTGTAGTCGTAATGGTCCGACTATTTCCCACCTATTTTTTTTGTAGATGAGAGCCTCCTTTTCGCCAAGGCTATTGTCTCTAACTGTGTTTTGATTAAGTCTATTTTATGCTCTTATGCTAATGCTTCGAGGTAAGTAATAAATTTCAGTAAATCGGTTTTTTGTGTTAGTCCCTCAATTTCTTCCTTTGAGCATTCGGTTCTTGCGACTACAATTGGTATTGAGGTTGTTGATTGCCATGAACGTTATTTAGGTTTGCCTTGTTTTACAGGGAGAAGGAAAAAGGAAATCTTTTCAACTATTACGTCTAGGATTTGGGACAAAATCAAAGGTTGGCGTGATAAGTTTCTTTCGACTGGGGGTAAAGAGATTTTGATAAAGGCTGTTTTACAGACTATTCCTTCTTTCTCAATGAATCTCTTTCAACTTCCTAAAGGTCTTCTGAATGACATTTATCGTCTTTGTACGCGTTTTTGGTGGGGGTCTAATGGTATTTCCAGGAAAATTCATTGGTGTACCTGGTCTCGTTTATATGAGCCTAAGGAGAAATGAGGGATGGGTTTCAGAGATTTGGAGATTTTTAACAAAGCCCTGCTAGCGAATCAATGCTGGCGTATTATGTCTAATTGAGATTCTCTGGTTGCTCGGGTCTTAAAAGCCTGTTACTTTCCTGATGTTGATTTCTTAGAGGCAGAGTCAAAGCCTACGGCTTCGTTTTTGTGGAAGAGCCTTATGTGGGGTAAGGAAATTATCTCTGCTGGCACTAGATGGAGAGTGGGAGATGGCTCAAATATCCGTATTTACAAGGGCAAATGGATTCCGAGACCTACCACTTTCCTGCCTGTTTCCCCTCCAAAATTGGGCGTGAATGCTACTATAAATCAGTTGATCTTTGCTTCTGGGTCATGGAACTTGGAGCTGATCAAGAGTGCCTTTTTGGTTGATGATATTTCTGCTATCTTGAGTATTCCGATTGGTAGAAGCCAAAGAAACGATTCCTTGCAGTGGCACTTTGATCAAAAAGGCGTCTATTCGGTCAAGAGTGGATATTGGGTAGGTTGCTCTCTTCGTTCTAATTCTGGTTCTTCTTACTCGGGTGTCTTCTCTAATACCTCTTGCTCTTGGTGGAGATCACTCTGGAAGCTTAATATTCCCTCTAAAATAATGGTTTTTTTTTTGTTGTGGAAACCTTGTAATCATATGCTTCCATCTTATGAGATGCTGGCTAGGCGTAAAATTCCAGTTGACATATTGTGTCCCATGTGCAAATGTAAAGGCGAATCCATCCTTCACGGGCTCTGGAGATGCAGCTGTCTGAATATGATGTGTGCTCATTGGAGTCATAAACTGGCTGGTATTGATAAGAAGAAATTACATTTTTTTGACTTTATTCTGGATTGCTTTTCGATTCTGAATTTGGTAGAGCTGGAGCTTTTTTGTGTGTGTTTGTGGAAAGTGTGGTCCATTCACAATGCTGTGGTTCATAATGTTATAACTGACAGGGAGGTGGATATTGTGGAGTGGTCTTGTGGTTTTATCAATGAGATTCACAGTGTAAAGGTGGTAAAGGACAGAAATCCTATTGCTCCCTCTTTTTGTATTCCTATTTGGAAGCCCCCTGATCCCGGTCTGTATAAAATCAACAGTGATGCTGCCCTTGATGTGGGTGGTCGGCTGGTGGGTATTGGTATTGTGATTCGAGACTCGAATGGCTTGGTGATGGCTTGTAGTTCTCAAGAGGTTGAAGCCACTTTCTCTCCTCAAGTTGCTGAAGCAGTGGGCATTCTCTATAGCCTTCAACTGGCGGTGGACTCTGGTCTGTATCAGTGTTGTGCGGAGTCTGATGCTGAAGTGATTGTGGGATGGATCAATGATGGTTTCCCTATTCTGTATGAGATTGGAGGTATTATTGTTGATATTCAGATATTGATTAAGCAAGCTTTATGTGTTTCTATTAAATTCGTCCCTAGAAAGGCTAATCAGGTAGCCCATGTCTTAGCTAAAAATGCCTTCTCTTGTGTTGAGGATTTGTTTTGGCTGGAGGAATTCCCTTCCTTTGTTGGTTCGCTTATTTTGGCTGAGTGTCGTGTTGCTTTGTAATCGTTTGGTTCCCTTCAAAAAAAAAAAAAAAAAAAAAAACATATACAAGTTAAATTAGCTTCAACAAGTGGATTTGTTTGCCTAATTTATAATGATATTTGAAGGAACCGAGTGATCGATTTGTTAAATTACTGCTTTTATGAGATATAGAAAGAAGAAATGGTAGAAATAGCACTCTTTTCAGGTTGAATTTTGAGAGTATCACTAGATTAATAACTTAAGTTTAAATGGTACCAATTGACTAAAATAAACCACTCACCTTCTTTTATTTTGTTTCTCCGTCAATAGAGATGAAAGTTCTCCATTGGAGGTTGAAATCGGCCTCTAATGGAGGTTTCAATGAAGAAGATGTCAATTTTTTTATTTTAAAAAATTCATTTTTGTTCATAAAATTTTGAAAATTGCAAAAAGTATTGGAAAAGTCTTAGAAACTACAAAAAAAAGTATTGGAAAAATCACGAAAACTACCAAAAAGTCTCAGAAACTACCTAAAGAGTCTCGGAAACACCAAAATAAATATTGGGAAACAAAAATACGAGACTTATTTTTGTGAGTGTGTTTTAAGGGTATTTTTGTCAGATCAACACTTTAGGTGCTATTAAAATTTAAGTTATTAATTAGATGATAATCTTAAAACTCACTTTTTAAAGAGCAGTGTTAAATTTTCGAACCGACATAGAAATGTATACTTCCTTAAAATTAACTAATATTCCAACCACTTTGTCTGATTTGGTTGACTGGGGGAACAGTCCCCATTCTGTCATGTTCCTTTTGATGGCCTCTTGTCTTTGCTAAAATTCATGGCTCATGTTATTGGTACCTCATCTTCTTGATGCACCTTTTTATAATTACACCAATGATCGCTTGAGCAAGAATTTTCAAATAAAATGCTTTTCAGGGACGAGTTTGAGGTTTGGACAAATGACTCACAAGTCAGCGGTTCGAATCCTACCAATGCCAAAAAGCTTCAAAAAAAAAAAAAAAAAAAAACCTGATCTAGATAAGTGGATAAATAGATATTGTGAAAAAAAAATAAAAAATCAAATCAAATGACACTAACGAGACTATGAGAGTGACAAGGTAACATTAATAGGTCAATAAGATGGGCCAAAAACTAATAGTCTTGAAATAAAGTCTAGATAATCCTAATAGTCTATAAATAAAGTCCAAAAACTCTTTCATAATCCTAAAAGTCTAGTCCATATAATCATAATAATCCTAAAAGTATAATCCTAACAATCCTAATAATCCTAATAGTCTTGCAAATCCATAAAATCCTTACACCTCAAAATTGTCTATTAAAATCCCAATCCAATACACCCCCCTTAGCTTCGACAAGTGGATTTGTTTGCCTAATTTATAATGATATTTGAAGGAACCGAGTGATCGATATGTTAAATTACTGCTTTTATGAGATATAGAAAGAAGAAATGGTAGAAATAGCACTCTTTTCAGGTTGAATTTTGAGAGTATCACTAGATTAATAACTTAAGTTTAAATTGTACCAATTGACTAAAATAAACCACTCACCTTCTTTTATTTTGTTTCTCCGTCAATAGAGATGAAAGTTCTCCATTGGAGGTTGAAATCGGCCTCTAATGGAGGTTTCAATGAAGAAGATGTCAATTTTTTTATTTTAAAAAATTCATTTTTGTTCATAAAATTTCGGAAATTGCAAAAAGTATTGGAAAAGTCTTAGAAACTACAAAAAAAAGCATTGGAAAAATCTCGAAAACTACCAAAAAGTCTCAGAAACTACCTAAAGAGTCTCGGAAACACCAAAATAAATATTGGGAAACAAAAATACGAGACTTATTTTTGTGAGTGTGTTTTAAGGGTATTTTTGTCAGATCAATATTTAGATGCTATTAAAATTTAAGTTATTAATTAGATGATAATCTTAAAACTCACTTTTTAAAGAGCAGTGTTAAATTTTTGAACCGACATAGAAATGTATACTTCCTTGAAATTAACTAATATTCCAACCACTTTGTCTGATTTGGTTGACTGCGGGAACAGTCCCCATTCTGTCATGTTCCTTTTGATGGCCTCTTGTCTTTGCTAAAATTCATGGCTCATGTTATTGGTACCTCATCATCTTGATGCACCTTTTATAATTACACCAATGATCGCTTGAGCAAGAATTTTCAAATAAAATGCTTTTCAGGGATGAGTTTGAGGTTTGGGCAAATGACTCACAAGTCAGCGGTTCAAATCCTACCAATGCCAAAAAGATTCAATAAAAAAAAAAAAAAAAAAAAAAAACATGATCTAGATAAGTGGATAAATAGATATTGTGAAAAAAAAAAATCAAATAAAATGACACTAACGAGACTATGAGAGTGACAAGGTAACATTAATAGGTCAATAAGAAGGGCCGATTTCACTGCCAAACAAGCCTCTCACTGCTCAAATGGGCCCATTTACATAAATCTGACACCAACAAGCCCTTCAAAATAGTTGTACGATAAAAACCAAAAACATAAAATGTTCAGTTTTTAACTAATAGCAGGGGGTGTCGGTGTCAATTTTTGATAAAATTATTTCCGTGTGTAAAAAAGACAAACCTCGACAAGATTTTGTGTTATTTGCTGAGACGAGAGTGACAACTGACTAGGTAGCATTGATGGGTATCGATAAGATGGGCCGATCTCATTGCCAACCAAACCTCAGCCTGCCGAAATGGGCCCATTAACAGACCTGAAAGCCCTTCAAAAATAGTTGTTTGACAAATTCTATTAAAAATACAGGAGAGCAATTGTTGTGTTTCAACTTTCAATATCGTGCCCCACCAACAACTACAATTGAACTCTTCTTCTGGTCGATCTTTGTCAGTAGTTATTTCACTTTGGGACCATTGTTATCATAACTAGGACAGCTTTGGCAGAACTATCAAAAGCTTAATCGATTATATGGTCTCCACTGAATAAAAGAAATAGTACTATGCGTAAAATATATACAAGCTCAACACAGTCAAAAAGTCCTGTCACGCTAGGCCCAACTATATGTTTGTTAGCTAGTCTTGTTCAATGTTTGTGTAACAACATTAATCATATCTAATTTGGGCATGGGTCAATGATATTTTGCACACCAATCCCTATTTTTTTTAATTTTTTTTTCATATCATCAATCTTATATTTCTTTTTTGTTATACATAAAAATAATAATAACGATAGTCGAATCTCGATTGTCTTGGTGGCTGGAGACTTCACAATCTCTATCAACCCACTAAGGTTCAAACATTGACGCAATGTATATTATTGTCCTACCATTGTCTATAAAACTGCAATAAGTGCGAGAAGACCTCCCTGGTTGTTGGGAGCCAACTTCTTCCGATTATGAAAGTAATAATAATAATAAAACACATTTTACTATTAAATGAATCACTATGGACTTGATTATGGGCCATAACATTTGTAGCCGGTTGTATGCGGCCCAATATATCTCCTGCTGTTTATATTAGAGCATCTCCAATGCAATGCTAAATCACTGTGCCAATGCTATATTTTAGCACAAAGTAAAAAAAACATACTCCGATGCAATGTTAAATTTGGTATATGCTAAAAACTAGGGGTGGGCAAAAAACCAATGAACCGAACCGAACCGGTGAACCGAACCGATCCAATCGGTTTTTTTTTGGTTTTTTATTGTTCATTGGTCCGGTTCGGTTCGTTTTTTAAAAAACCGGATATTCCGGTTCGGTTTCCGGTTCAAGGGTTCAAACCGGTGAACCGAACCGAAAACCGGTATATATAATAAAAAATACCTACATTTTTACGAATCCTATCACTCTATCAGTATCTACCGCCTCTTTGCCTTTTTTTTTTTGGGTGTTGCCTTTATAAAATTGATGAAATGTCAGATTGTATATGTTTTATAAAATCTATAAAATGATAATAGCCCCCTGTAACTGCTTCATAATATGCTTGAAATTCTGCCATGTTAAGTGATTTCACACAACTATTAAAATGATTTAATACAATAAAAAAAGCTTGGAAATAGCCTAAATTGCTTTGAAATTAAAACTAATAGCAGCAAGTGAAACAAACTGAACACACAAAATGTATACACACACACACACACACACGCACTGACCACACCTATAATCATACATCTATAACATTACTTCCTAGCCAAAAAGGAAAAAATATTGATAAACATATGGAAATTTCCTAGTGCTTTCAGTTAAACTAGTTCGAGAATTCTTTCTTATAATCATACATCTATAACATTACTTCCTAGCCAAAAAGGAAAAAATATTGATAAACATATGGAAATTTCTTAGTGCTTTCAATTAAACTAGTTCGAGAATTCTTTCTTATCACAATGAAAATATCTCTGTAACAGAATGTACCACAATCTTTCAAAATTTTGTGTTTTTTCAAATTTTCTAACCATGGCAAATTTTAAAAATTAAAGTCCAATAATTTGGCCAACTAGACCCAAAACCAAAAAAACCGAACCGAACCGGTTCAATCGGTTTTTGATCAGTTCACACTTTTCAATTTTATCGGATCGGTTCACTTTTTAAAAACCGGATATTATCGGTTTTTTATCGGTTCACTTGAAAAGTGAACCGATCCATTAAACGCCCACCCCTACTAAAAACTGTGCCAAATTTGGCATAATGTATATAGCATATGCCAAATTTGGCACAACAATAAATGCAGCCGTATTTGTTGACTTTTTAATTTTAAATAATAAAAAATTAACAAATTTGGTTAAAAACTGTGCCAAATTTGGCATAATGTATATAGCATATGCCAAATTTGGCACAACAATAAATGCAGCCGTATTTGTTGACTTTTTAATTTTAAATAATAAAAAATTAACAAATTTGGTTGGGAAAATTGAGATCAAAACAATTCTAAAAAAAATATTCAATGTATTGGTTGTATTTGTTAACTTTTATAATTTTAAATAATTAAAAAATAAAAAATAACATATCAAATCGAATTTTGCATTGGAGTACAATGCTAAAATGATGTGCTAAATATAACATTTTACTATATTTCGTGTCAAATTTGGTATTGACATTAGCATATGCATTGGAGATGGTCTTATGCTTCGTGAGTCATGCATACTTGATGAGAATTTTTTTTTTTTTTTTTTTTTTCTTGCTTCCATTTCATCATCAATTCATGATACAAATTAAATAATATTGTCTTTTGTTTTGTCTTTTGTAAAAACTAATTAAATTGGGATTATAGAAAAATACTAGTATATATATATATAATTAGTATTTCTTTAATGGATTGCCAATGATTTGAAATATCCTCAGTTGAGTGTAATTGTTTAACACAAGGGGAATGCTATCTACCTTTCCCATTTGCCTTCCCCATTTAACACAAAATGTTTGGTCAATTGGGTCCCGTACAGTATTCAATTTTACTAATGCCATCCATCGACCTCCAGTTTGCTACATTTATAGCAATAAATAGTGATGCCTGTCCCTCGCACTTACGTTGCGGCCTCACCTACTCGCCTGACTCACCTAGTCACCTTACTTCATTGTTAAGCTGTGAAGGTTGTTACAGTCTTTTCTGCTCCTCAAATGCAATCATATGCCAGTCTTTTTATTTTATTTTTTTACTTTTTCTTTCAATTTTTCACTTAACAAATTAATATTTACTTTTGTTTTTATTTCTATTGATTAACTTTTGAAACCTTGACAGAAGTAATTTGTATTCATTACTGAGAACAATAATTATTCCAGGCAGGCAGGTGGTTTCTAAGTATATATTTACGGAAATTGCTTAGGTACTAACCCCACCAATAGGGTGTTGTCATATGGTTTTTTTCTTTTAATCTTTTATATTTATCTACTTGCATTTATCATAAATTAGCTACGTGGCAAAACCCTATTAATTAGTCAGTACCTTGAGTACTGATCAGTCAGTACCCAAACATTGTCCTATATTTACTTAAAACTGGTTAGAGTAATTAAATTACGGACCATAGTAGAGCCAGAAGGGTAGGTTTCCAACCATGTTCTATTTCTTGTAATTTCAAGTAAGTCATTTTGGATTCATATTCTTATCTATATCGATCTTTATGATTATATAAAACAGGTAAAGATGATACGTACACTAAATATAAAAACAATAAAAATTAATAAAATAAAATAAATAAATTTCAACCATTGATTATTGACATCGTTAAATCTATTAGGATCAGCAGAAAGACCGGTTTAATATACATTATAGTATAATTGTAATGGATAGAATAATAACATCGTCCTTGAAAAAAGTCAAAGGAGCTACATCATTCTATTATAAAGTTGTTTAACTTATTTTTAGTTAAATCGTCACCTAAACTTTTCAATAATATACATGTGTGCTACAAAATTAATCCCATTTGAAATCCAAATATATATTTTAATTGTTTTCAAAAACATCTGCACATCTTTCATCATTCCCACCATCATCAATTTCATCATCCCAATTTTTAAATTCCAACATTTTTTTTTTTATCATTTTGTTTTATATATTGATTATTTAATTATTTTAACTTTCTACATAATTCATCACCATCATCATCACAGCCCTTTTTTTAGTATAAGCAATGTTTTTATTTTGGATTTATCTGAAAATGAAGCATAAAAATTCAGATAAGATTCTCATACAAAATTAGCAGCTGAGTGTGAAAAGGTAAATTTACATTAATTCTTTGTTGTATGCAAATGTGCACTTTCTAGGCCTAATCCAACCACCCTTTTTATCAAATTTAAATGCTCATTAAAAAACCAGATTAGAAAAAGTAATCAATTTAAATGGCTGAGATTTTGCCACGTAGGTTTTTTTTTGCTCATCATCACTGAATTTTCGCCTATTTCGAAGGTTCGGACCAGGCTGTGTGTGCAATGTTTCGTCAGCTGTTTTGATTCTTTCAAGTCCCAAATCCAATCAGTGGACTCCGTCTATACTACTCAGTCCACGGCTTTACCATAAGTAACATCTACTCAATGGATGCCACGTGTCTGACATGGGGTGTTTTTGTAATACAACTACCAATCAAGATTCAAGAGACTTCTTGCCAGTCTTGATTGCCCGAAATAGCCCTCAATAGGCTAAACAAAAATGGTCAAACGCAGCAATGCATTGGTCTAATGTATACACTGAACAGCAGAAGATTGAAATCCACTTACCACTTTTTAATAAAAAATGTAGTAAATAACGGCAAGAAAAGTAGCAAAAGACAAAACGAAAAGTACTTTGTAAAACAAAAAAAGAGAGAGAGAAAGAAAAAGAAATATACAGTATAAAATACAAAAAAATAATTACCAAAATTCGAGCTCTCAAATAAGAAAAACCCCAGTCATTGATCATGAGAATTGGCATCCCAGATATGCGAGAATCGTGCGCTTTCATTTCGTGATTTTCTCTTTTTATTTTTTTGATTCCAAAAATCTAACGTACGTTGATTGATTATTCCTTTTCTGTGTTCCTTCAAGCTTCGTATATAATTTCTCCAAAAATAAAATTTCACTTGATCCTGTGTCACACACTCTTTACTTTTGTTTCTTAACAGAACTTGTCTCTCTCTCTCTCCCTCTCTCTCTTCTATCTGTCTGTCTGTCTGTCTGTCTCAGTCTCTCTCTCTCTCTCTTTCTCTCTCTGACTCAAAAATTCTCTTGTTTTATCGTTTTCTCGCCGTAGATCTCTCTCTCTATCTGTTGTATTATAGTGTCGCGGTTTCTTGCTGAGTCTCTCGCCGGTGATAATCAGATCCGTGCGGGAGCTATTTGTTATCCGTCCGATGTTTGGACTTTGACCGAGTCTTGATCGGATACAACGGCGGTGCTGGATTGCTGACGATGGGACAGTGTTATGGTAAGACCATTCCAACAAACGAAAATGACGCGACAACCGGAGAAGCTCACACAACTACCGTGGTCGTATCAGCCAATCAGAACCAGACGCCGTTACAGCCGTCAACTCCTGGTAACGGCTTGACGGTGAAGAACACTCCGGCCAGGTCCTCTCATCCCAGCCCCTGGCCTAGTCCTTTCCCTCACGGCGTCTCCGCCAGTCCGCTTCCAGCCGGCGTCTCACCGTCTCCGGCGAGAGCCTCGACGCCGAGGAGATTCTTCAGGAGGCCGTTCCCTCCGCCGTCTCCAGCTAAGCACATAAAAGCGTCCCTAGCTAAGCGGCTCGGCGTCGGCAAGCCGAAGGAGAGTACGATTCCTGAGGAGCGCGGAGCCGAGACTGAACAGTCGCTCGACAAGAGCTTCGGTTACGGCAAGAATTTCGGTGCCAAGTATGAGCTTGGTAAGGAAGTTGGGCGTGGGCATTTTGGTCATACTTGCTCTGCTAGAGGTAAAAAGGGTGACCTCAAAGACCATCCTGTTGCTGTTAAGATCATATCCAAAGCCAAGGTACATTGCTACTATCGGTTTTTGCTTTTCAATTTTGTCACTGATCTTTTCAATGTATACATTTCTTCCATTTACTCTGCGGACTTTATTCGGTTTTTGGTGTTTGAAGGAGAGATACTGGTTAATTGTTCTTGTTTTTGTATGATTGATAGATAATGAAGACTATATTATTCAAATGATTGATTGGTAACTATACAAATATTTGTGTTTGGGATTTTGTTTGGTAACGATACAAATAGTTTTTGTTTGGGAATTGGGATTTGTTTTGTACTGTTGATGAATTCTGCATAAGAATTTCTGCTACTTTATAATAATTAAAAGTATCATTGGATGAACTGTAGATGAGATTTTATAAATTTATGCATAGTAAATAATAATAGAGGTTTTGGCATCAACAGTAACGTGTGAGAATGCTGGTAATTTGATTTGTGTTCTTGGGCTGGCATGGAAAAAATCTGCCTTTTTTGTTTGGATTAAATTTTTTGTTTTAGCTTTGGCTTTTTGTCAGCAAAGAATAAACGAATTGATTAGGATAATGCTAGAGCTACAATATTATGATACTGGTATTCTTGTCACTATCCGACAAATTTATGGGTATCTGACAAGTGTCCTGACTCCTAACCCGATATGCCATGGAAGGCTACTAAAGACTAAAGAGGCCATTATCTCCTTAAATCAACCTTAGCTTCATGTCACTTTGGAAGAAACACACTGATAAGAGTAATCCAAGAAGCACAATAGAATGCATAGTTATTGATATTCCAGAAGCTTATGTGGGTTCTGGCAAAGAGGATTGCTACCTTAAACCAGCCTTAGCTTCATATCACTTAGGAAGAAGCACACTGATAAGAGTAATAAGCACAATAGAATGCGTAGTTATTGGTATCCAAGAAGCATACATAGTTTCTGACAAAGAGAATAGCTACACCTAACTTGGTAATCCTTTTGCTTGAAAATGCAATGTAATTGTGAGTTTGTGACCACTGACCATGTTGTGGCATTCCAAGCATATATACGTGGCAATGTTAGAGTAGTTACTTCTTTGAAGTGACTTGCATCTCCTAGATTTTTGTCACCAAATAAACAACACATTGCTGAACAATTTAGATGCACAAACTTTAAAAGTTTTTAAGAGGGGACAGATTGTCATTATTTGTCCCATTTAAGTGTGCCTCCCAACCTTAACTTTATTTTGCCAAAGCATGAAGATTCGGAGAGGAGCAGAAGGAACCCCCAGCTCAGTTTAGATATTTAATTATGAATTGAGTTATCTTCTTTGAGTAATTAGGAACCCCCATCTCTTATATTTTTGTCACCGAATAAAAAACACAGTACTGAACTAATTTAGATGCCCAAACTTTAAGATTTTAAAGAGGGGACAGATTGTTCTTTTTTGTCACATTTAAGTGTGCCTCCAAACCTTAGCTTTATTTTTCCAAAGCATGAATGAAGATTCTGAGAGGAGCAGAAGGACCCCCAGTTCAGCTTTAGATTTTTAATTATGATTTGGGTTATCTTCTTTGAGTATTAGAAACTTGGTTTATAGAACTCATATAATGAATAAAGTGACAACATACAATAGGCACATTGCTATTCATCCAACAATAAGTGGCAATGTGATAATCACAGCTAAATGGATTAAAAGATGTGTCTGTTACACCTTGTTGCATATTGAACTAACCTTCCTCTGATCGTAGTTCACAAATGGATTTAAGGTCAGTCAACGTTTTCTTGCCTGTTGGTGACCCTTGAGTGTACGTTACTCTGGTCCGTAAATGTTTGCATATATCATAATCATATTGTAGCTGTTATTATTCCTTTATCTTTTCACTTTTGGGCAGTCTTTCTATTATCAGTTCGAACCGACAAAAGTTATATCAGTTTCTTGTATGTGGGCCACTGGATTTAAATACTTTGACTTGGCTGTATGACATACAGCCAAGTCAAAGTATTTAAATCCAGTGGCCCACATGCAAGGAACTGATATAACTTTTGTCAGTTCGAATTGATAATAGAATTTCTGCTCTTTTGGGTTAGTACTGATTCTTTCATAAATACCGGTTGGATGGGACCATATGACCTTTGACGAGGTTCTTTAAGATAATGTTGGCAATAAATGTCATTGAGAAGTTGAAGGTCTCTTACAATGGAAAAGGAGGTGGAGGGCAATGTGCTGCCGTTTGGTTTAGATTTACTACCAAATGTGGTGGGAGGGATACAGGTTGCTGACATTATAATGCTTCAATTTGTTGATTTTTCTATAAAAGTTGGAAAGCATGCAAAGTTAGTGGACTCCTCTGTATGCCTGCCCGCTGTCTGTTATGCTGTTCTTGATGGTTTTGACTATTTAAATGGTTATTACATTAAGATTTTTTAATTTTCTTTTCCTTTTATTTTTTTGGATCTGTTTCTAATGAAAAAAATAGTGACAAAATGGTTTACACAATCCTCTACTGTTTGTATTATCTTTTGCATTCTTGGTGTTATTAAACTTGCAATTCCCAACAGATATCAACAGAAAATTCATGTTCCTCTTAAAACAAAGTCTCAAGTGTTATTTTACTTTTCCAATTTACCATAAGTGATAAGTCAAATCTATATGAAAATTTATTATATAAAGGGTCATAAATCTAATATGTTAAGTTTTAAATTTACGATATATTATTAGAGGAAGATATATGGAAGATTGATCTGTACCAGGACACATTAGTTTGGTGCACTAATCTCCGGATAACATGGACCATTATAGTTCAAGGTGTTTTTTTTTTTTTCCAACTTTTAATCAAATAAGCTAAAAGTTAAAACAATAGAGAGTCTTTACTTTCACAAGCAGTCTGAAGAAGTAGGAATAGAAAGGGTGTCATAGATTATTGATTTTGTTTGAAGAGTTGGACCCATCGGTGCTATAAGATTGCAATATTAAAGATGCTCAACATATTACATATTAAAGATTGTCATATGCTTCGAGCTTGTGTGGTGTGCAAACTTACGTAAGACACTGTCTTTCTAGTGCTACATCTCAGTGATAGTAAACTAGGGGTAGAAATAGAATTGGGAAAAGAATAAGGTTTAGGTTTGTGAGAAATTATTAGATCCTTTAGGTGTCTCAGATGCATTTTCTCCTTTTAAATCGAATGTAATTTTCTTGAAAACAAACTATTTCTTGATGGATAGATTTTACCCTACCAGTCTAAACTTTTTTGATGCAGCCAAAGACATAAGAAATTATGTAATGCAGTCTCTGTTTCCTTCATTAGGAGTATCTTGCTGGAAAACCTGAAGCTGTTCTTGCTAAATTGAAAGTAATAACATGATAGTATATGACATTTAAATTTTCTTGGAATATTAAATTAGTACCATAAAACTCAAAATTAAAACTCCAAAAATTCTGGATTCCAAAATAATTAAGAAGCAACGTGTGGGCTGCATTTTCTAATTACTTTTAGCTAATAAGGTGATTAAGACTGCATTGGATCCTTAATTGATATGAAACCATAGATCTCTTTATGATGCTTTAAGCTCATCATAGATGTTAAATGTCACATTTGGGTAGTAAAAGACCTCTGA
The DNA here is from genome assembly GCA_030490815.1 of Acer saccharum. Classification (NCBI taxonomy): domain Eukaryota; kingdom Viridiplantae; phylum Streptophyta; class Magnoliopsida; order Sapindales; family Sapindaceae; genus Acer; species Acer saccharum. The sequence continues at coordinate 39,944,712 of CM059870.1, forward strand.
TCCCTACCAAGAGGTCACGAGTTCAAGTATACTTAGCTTATACTCGGGGATTAGGGTATTATATTCCACAAACTTCATTACTACAGCGTTTTAGGATTGAATCATAGTTCCTTCTTTCTCTATCATACTCCAGCTTAGTAGTTTCCACTTCCTGTCAAGAGTTAAACCTTGGAATATGACGATGGACTCGAAAAGCCACCTACAAACACTTTTTGCTCAATGATTTCGGAGAACACTTCTATCCTCTATATAATCATGGTTGTTAGCACAATGATTTCGGAGAACACTTTTGTCCTCTATATAATCATGGTTGTTAACAAAGTTTGTCGATAGTTATTCCCAAGATACTGTAATTGCTTTGTCTCTAGGAAAAAAAGTTCACAACTGTGGGTGCTATACCTCCGTGCAACATTCCCTAATCAGGCTTAGAACCCAATGAACTAAGAAAGATCACATTTGAGCGGTAAAAGACCTTTGATTCCAACCAAGAGGTCATGAGTTCAAATATTCTTAGATGATACTCAGCGTATTATATTCCACATTCTTCATGACTACAAGGTTAAGTTTTAGGATTGAGTCGTAGTTCTTTCTACCTCTATCATACTCAACCTTTGTAGTTTCCATTTCCTGTCGAGGATTTTACCTTGGAATATGACAATGGACTTGAAAAGTCACCTGCAAACACTTTTTGCCCAATGATTCTGAATAACGCTTCTATCCTCTATATTATCATGTTTGTTAGCACAAAGCTTACCAATAGTTGTTCCCAAGATATCCTCATTGGTCACTGCTTTGTATCTAAGAAAAGAAGTTCATGACCCGTGCGCTATTTCCGCGCAACCCTACCCAGTTAGGCTTAGAACCTGTTGAACATACTAGGTATAATAAAAATTTTCTAGTAACAGCTAGGTTATAGAATTGTTGTTAAACATTGCTATATACGACATGTCATTTAGTTTGTGTCTTAGATTGCTCTTTGGAGAATATATATTGACCATGTGCCTAAGCTCGGTTGTAAATGATAGAAAATGATGTTACATGCATTTGGAAATGATACAAAATTGTTAATTTGACTTGTATATCAAACCTTTAAGGAAAGGTTGACTCCTGTTTGACATGTACCAAAAAGAATTCTTAGTTGACCAATTGATATATGTAGAAAAGGCAATTATGTCACGTACCATATATGTTGACCATTAAATACTATATTCTAAAACCCTACTCTCATTCCTTGTTTCTTGATGAAGAGATATGTTCATCACAATTATTATTTTTCCTTATAAGATAATGACATTATACATAGTTGATACACTCATACACCCCCCTCTTTGAGAGAAGTTTCTAAGGGGTCGGGCATATCACTGTATTACAAAATCTTGTTATATATACATCTTTTTTGTGTAAATGATTTTGAATTTAAATTGACGCATCAAACATGGTTGGATTATGTCAAGTATTTGTATGGATTATGTCAAGTATATACATGACGTGGTACACTGGTTTAATTGAAGTTTTTTCCCTTTGTAACTGATACTAAAGTTCTATGTGTATTATTTTGACATTGTCAGTTGATCACTTAATTATTTGCTATATACCCCCCTCTATGCATTGGTGTTCTTGTCTTTATGTATCTAGGCATGCTTCTTGTCGATTATATTCCTTCGACTCAAATCCTGAAATTCCTGCACTTCCTTTACTTACAAATTGAGTTAAGCAGCGGTCTATCATTGTTTTTAATATATGCCTCTAAATTGACATTTTCCATTTAATTCTACATTTAGTATGTAACCCAAATTTATAAAAGCTTATAAATTTTCTAAAATTCTTGATTGAATGATGTTTAATTGCACAATATTTGTATTTTGACTCGATTTATTTGACAGATGACTACAGCAATAGCAATTGAAGATGTTCGCAGGGAGGTGAAAATACTGAAAGCACTGTCAGGACATAAGCATCTGGTCAAATTCTGTGATGCATGTGAGGATGCAAATAATGTGTACATAGTCATGGAGTATGTCTTTTCTTGTCTTCTTTTTAACTTTACCTAGGGAGATATTGTTTACCTATCCTTTTTTGTTTCACTGTGAATACTGTAGCGCTGTCTTCACAACACCCACCCTAGCCCCAATTATGTTTTTTCTTTTCTATAGTCAGGCCTTGTTCTAATTCATTAGAGCTCTAATTTTCTTAAATATAGCCATATTTCCTGGATTTTAATATGTCTAGGCTGGATAAGTCATGCTTTAATTAACCTATATTACTCATTTCTGAAGTTTTTGGGTCTGACATTTGCAAAATTTTGTTCTCTTGGCAGATTGTGTGAGGGTGGGGAACTTCTAGACAGAATTTTAGCAAGGTATAGATATTCATTTTCTTCTATTCAGGTCTCGGTAGTATTTGAATGGCTCCGTGTAGAACTGGCATGAGATGAACTTAAATCTTTGCATAAAACTTTCATGATGGATGGAGTGTTTTGTTTAAGTTGGATTCAAATGCCATTACTGGTGGGATATTTTCAATTATTATAATTCACTATGATTGCATATAATTATAGTTGTCACTTCATGCATTCTATGATAATGTTGATGAACCCTTTACAAAATTAGATGCAATTGGAGTGAACCAATTGAACTTCTATGAAAATTAAAGCAGAGACTTTTATGATTGAAGTTACATGCAAATATTAAGAGAAGAGTTTGTCTATTGCAGAGGAGGAAGGTACACAGAAGAAGATGCAAAAGCTATAATTGTGCAAATTCTTAGTGTGGTTGCATTTTGTCATCTTCAAGGCGTTGTACACCGTGACTTGAAGCCGGAGGTTCTTGCCTCATTCATTGTTTATCAATGTGAATTGTGATACATTGGTTTTTAGTTACGCTTTAAACAATTCTAACTGATACTTTTCTGTTGTGTTTATAACAGAATTTCCTTTTTGCTTCTGGAAGTGATGATGCTGATATGAAGCTTATTGATTTTGGTCTCTCGGACTTTATCAGACCTGGTAATATTGGAAGTTAACCTCATACTTTTTCTTGTCCAAACAGTATCACATATTTTCTTTGCCTCTGTAAAATTATTCAACTGGCAAGTTAAGCCTATGAATAGACTGGATTTTTTTAGATGACAAAGTGGCATGAAGCTTGACACATCGACTGTGTTGCTTGATCTGGGAACTGATGTTTTGAATCAAAAAAGGTGTAGGTTATCGATATTGGCAATTTAGTTAGTGAATTCTAGGTGATGAAAGACCATCTAAGATGATGGAAAACCACTATATATCTTACTATCTTTTTCATAAGAATAGAGGTCAATTCACTTTAGGTGCACTGCATTTGAGATATGCTCATGCTGTTTTAAGTAGTTTTCCATAGAGTAAATCTTGTATCTCCTTTGTGACAAGTAAAACAAGAGTGGATCTATGGCTCAAAATTTTGTCTGCTGATTGTTATGGTATATTCCACAGAGGTTACCATCTATGAGATCAAGAAACAATTTAGGGTCTAACAATATGATCAAATACTATATAGAGGCATGATAAATTCAGCTCCCATATATTAACAAGGTTCTAAATAATATGCATTGTAAAATAATATTTTTTTTCCTTTTAACCTTATCTCTGTGTAAAAGTGCTCCATCTTAGTAAGATATGTGCACATATGAGCAAGTTGTTATTTGCTTATGTGAAAACCAGAAGCTTCACCTGGATGCATGTTGAATTGCTAGAATTTTTGTTTGTCGTGTAAAATTGCTTTATTCTTCAAGACCAGATTATTGGTGTTCATCCTCATCAATTATTTCTTTTACTTGTTACCTATTGGTTGATAGAAATTGTTAAACCTTTTCTTCCTATGTAAATTGCAGAAGAAAGACTTAATGATATTGTTGGAAGTGCATATTATGTTGCACCTGAAGTCTTGCACAGATCTTATAGTCTTGAAGCAGATATATGGAGCATTGGTGTTATCACCTATATCTTGTTATGTGGTAGTCGTCCTTTTTGGGCACGGACAGAGTCAGGAATTTTCCGTGCAGTGCTCAGATCAGATCCCAACTTCGAAGATTTGCCTTGGCCTTCTGTTACTCCTGAGGCAAAGGACTTTGTAAAGAGACTCCTTAACAAGGACTACAGGAAAAGGATGACTGCTGTACAAGCTCTAAGTAAGTTGGTAATTCCTATTTTACTTTTTGAAAATGTGCATGGTACTCGTTGACTGGAGGGCTTGTTTAGCTGCTGCAACTTTTCCTTTGGTTTTTCCTAGTTATAAATTATCATTTTTTTTTATTTCTTTTCCACAAGCAATCCAGTTTTGGTGAACTGGCATAGTCTATTATTAAGTGATAACATGCAACCTCCACCCTCCCCTGCCCACCAAAACAGAAAAGAAGACTGTTTCAGTTTGGTTGCTTCTAAGGTATTTTAGTGGAAATTGCTAAAAATGACCACATATATTATGGGAAATTCATTTTTAACCACAAACGAAATTTTAATTGTTAATAACCGTGTTTTTGAGAAATTACTGGAAAGCCCTCATAAAAACCATCCCCAAAACACTCTTTTTCTCTCTTTTATTTCTCTCTGCTCTCTCTCTGCTCTCTCTGCTCTCTGCTCTCTGCTCTCTGATCTCTCTCTCTCTCCATCCCGTCGCCCCATCACCTGACGTCGTCGCCCATAGCCGGAGCCGTCGCCGAACTGCCCGAGCTGTGCCGGATGTCGTCGCGTGAGCTTCACGAACCAGCAGTGCCGTGGTTCATCAAGCACAGCGCCACTGGTTCGTGTGACGACCAGGTGATGGGCGACGACGGCTCCGTGCTGGTTCGTCCGGCGGCTCTGTGCTTTGCGACGTTGGTTTGTCCGGCAGCTTCATGCTTCGCGATCGCCATTGATGTGGTGTGCAAAAAAAAAAAAAAAAAAAAAAAAAAAAACCTAAACCTAATTTGAGGAAGAAGAGGAAGAAGAAGGGGAAAAACAAAAAAACCTAATCCTAATTTCAATTTAGTCAAGATTTCAAGTTTGGACATTTCAATTTAGTCATGATTTCAAGTTTGATTTCAGATTTTAGGCATGATTTCAAGTTTGGTCTAGATTTTAGTCGTGATTTCAAGTTTACTTCGAGGTTTTTTAAAAAAAAAAACTATTTTCAGGGGTACTCTTGTAATTTACGGACATACACTGAATTTTTTTAAAAAAAGTGGTTATTAATAATTAAAGTTTCAAAAGTGGTTAATAACAAAAGTTTAATGTTTCCAATGGCTACTTTTGGTTTTCTCTCGGTATTTATCTCAAAACATTAGATGCAACATCATACTAGGGTGGAAACAGCTCTGACAGTTATACTGAGTGTTTTAAATATGTTTGATTAATATATGTCTACTTTTAGCATAATTGCTTACTGGTAGACTGTGGGGAGCTTGGTGTTACAGAGCATTGAGCTTGGGTAGCTTATTTTTGGGTATTTCTCTTTATTTATTTTTTTTAAAAAACTAATGAATTGCCTATACAATTGCAGTGCATCCATGGTTGCGTAATGATAGTTGTCCAGTTCCTTTGGATATCTTGATATACAAGTTGGTAAAGTCATACCTCCATGCTACCCCTTTCAAACGTGCTGCATTAAAGGTACTTTTGTCATAATCATATTAGTACATAGCAATCTTCATATGCTTATTACGACCTTGTAGATGTATCTATCCCTTTCGATCATTGCCAAGATGGTTCTTAGTTTATTGTAAAGTTATTTTTGGAAATATAGTTCCATTGTCGCAGTTAACAGATTATAGTAAATGAGAGTTTTTGTCATAAACAATTAACACAACACTCAGATGCATGTTTTTGGAGGTCTTAATTGTACTCGAGCAGTGATATATAGTTTTGAGTAAATATTTTGTTTTTAAGATCCATATTTTAAAAATGTTTAAGCATGATACTGTGAAAATTTGAGTATTCTGCTGAGTAGTTACAACCGACACATGTTGATTTATTTTATTTATTTATAATTGTAGGCTCTCTCAAAAGCTTTAACAGAGGACGAGTTGGTGTATCTTAGAACTCAATTCATGCTGTTGGAACCAAGTAATGATGGGAGCGTCTCTCTAGATAATTTTAGAATGGTTATCCACTTGCTCTTATCTCTGTTAAATTTTTATTCTGGCCTAAAATTGTTTTGATCTGTGGAGGAAGTGATTACTTTGCATCCGTCTTTTTATTTGCCTGATTTCTTTTATATAGGAGAATCATATGATAATAAGCACTTAATTTTGCAGGCTCTGGGGAGAAATACAACTGATGCCATGAGGGAGTCGAGGGTTCCTGATGTTCTTAGTGCGGTAATATGTCTTCTTTAATATATTTCACTTGAATTATCAAGTTTTAAATGTATCTTGTGTTAGGTAACTACGACATCCAAAAACTTAAGCTTTCAGTTGAATAACCGAACAATATTATGAGAAGTTGTAGCAAGATTAATAGGCGCCTGTCTAGTGAATCAAACCCAAATAAATATGCAGATGTCAATATTACCAAAACTTTTGCTTTTCTAAGTTTTTAACAGCTTCTCACTGTGCTGCATTAATCTCACCTCAGATGGAGTCGCTTGCGTATAGGAAGATGTACTTTGAAGAGTTTTGTGCAGCTGCAGTCAGCACTCATCAATTGGAGGCACTTGAAGGGTGGGAACAAATAGCCTCCACTGCTTTTGAATATTTTGAGCGGGAGGGTAACCGAGTCATTTCAATTGAAGAACTGGCACGGGTGCGTTCAATTCTCTTAAAAATTAAATTTTCTCAATCTCTCAAGGGATTATTGATATACATATCCTTTTGTGCAAACTTTAATTCATCTCCATTTCTTAATCTATTACTGCAGGAATTGAATGTTGGTCCTTCGGCTTATACGTTTCTCAGAGATTGGATTAGGAACTCAGATGGAAAACTTAGTTTACTTGGATATACAAAATTTTTACATGGTGTGACGCTTCGAAGCACAAACACAAGGCACCATTAGTTTTAGCTCTTTTGACATATAGTTTCTTTAAAAGTTAATGCATTTGATGAACTTGGAGGGATTTTTTTTTTTCTCAGGGGTGGGGTACAGAAAGATGTGCATAAATGAATGTTAGTTAAAAGTCAGTTATGAGATTGTTGAGGCAATTTTACAGTAAAATTTTTCTTTGCTCATTCCCTGTTTTTGCGAACCATTCATGGAAATGGGTTTGAGCTCAATTTGTGATTATTGGTTAATTTATCAAATCCCAAAAGTTCATGGAATCATGAACGCCAAAATTATATAATTACATTTGCTTTCGGTCATATTTTCTGCTGTCCATTATTAAATCTTGTATTCATTGCGCATGATATGGCAGAGTACATATTTATCCATTACATCGTAAAGTGTTGGGAGACCTCTCCTAGAAGTGGGAGCTGTTTTACGAGTCATGTTTATAATAGTTGATCTTGATAGACCCTTTATTGCAGGATTTCCAAAACAAAACAAAAAAAACAAAAAACAAAAAAAAAAATCGAATTATTTTTCATAAGAAGGAAAAGTTCGGATTCTCTTAAAAGATTCGAAATGGGAGACCGGAAAATCGTTAAAACTCAAATTCTTTAATCCGAACAAATTGGACACAACTGTTATTAGCTATTTTCCTTTTTTAAGAGATTCAAACATAAATTATAGTCACAGGCAGGCTTGGTAAGGATGAGAGTGGTCGGATTTTTCCTGGAATCGGTCAATGCAAGTCTTAATCACTCGATGTTAATCATGATTAGAGAATTGAGAGTTGAAAATAGAGTACACCTGATGATAAATGGAAGACATATGTGTGCAATAATTTCAATAGCCAACGAATGGCATATATTTTTCCTAGTCATAAGGTCAACGCCTCGATAGATATTTACAATATAATGTTCATACAGTGTCCAAACATCTCGCTGGTTTGCATTTTGAGAAGCACCAACGCAATGGTCGGCCACCATTGGTGGGTCTCTCTGCAGCCGATGAGGATTGAAAATGGGGTCTAAGCTAGTTGACTTCCTTATAAAAAAAGTTTATTGGCCAACTAGTGCATGATTGCTATTTCCTTCCCTAGCTAGTAATAATACAAAATCTAATAATTTTGTGGCCCTTACAATAACCAAATTCCACACAAAAGTTTCTTCAAACAGGTTCATTATCTTATAAATATAATAACGACGTGTTAGAGCATGCCCTAAAGCTAGATCAGACGAAGCCAATAATATGTTAGCTGTCCTTGTTTCGCAGCTTGCATGATTAGAGTAGGACCAAAACCAAACACACCATAATTTATGTTTTCCCACTACGTACTAAGTGACATGAAATGATAAATCCCCAACACATTATCTAACGAACTACATGATTTGGCGTTTGGCAGTCTGTAAATTGTCTGCTTGTCCAAATAGGTTTTGGCCCATTTTTAGGATATCGCTTTTAAGTACTTTGTGATCATGTTAACTGATATGACTTGCTCAAAGAGCCCAGTCAGACCACATATATATATATATATTTCTGTGGAAGAAGTACTGGTAGAGATAATTTTCAACAAAAACACTCAAGACAGGTTTTTCAAACGGGTGGATCATGGAAGGTGATCGAGATTCGAGATCTTGCCTTCTATGCTGATCATCAGCAATAGTACCTCTGTACTCCAATTGAACTGTTGTAATTATTTAAATGCTTTTCCAATGTATGCTTACATATTGGAACTTGGAAGAGAACAAGAGCAACCCTACGTGACACGATCACTCGAAATTTATAATTAATAACGGGTTTAAGAAAAGATAAAAAATAAATATAAATAAATAAATAAATAAAAGTAGGCGAGGCAAAATGGCAAACTAACAAACTTGCTTCAATTATTGATACAAGTGATGTTGTTTAATAAATTTTAATTAAATTGAGATGGGTTGGGGAATGCATGTCAACTAGTTGACTTTTTGTAATGTATAAGCGTTGACATGAATGATACAAAATGTATTTGACCAACTGAGAGAGAGATTTTCAAATTGCTCAAGCTGCAGTAGATGAAGGTGGATAGAAGAGTGGCACCAGTAGTCTTATCGGTTATCATTGGACTATTTTAGTCACTAACAAAATGGAGAATTTGGCTACTTGATAGAACTGTTTGACACTTAAATATATATATATATATATATATATATATATATATATAAATGGCATGGATTGACAAATAATAATAATAATAATAATAAAGAAAAGAGAAAGTCTACGTTGATCAAGCTAGTTAGAAAGTAATTAATCTCTCTGTTTTTTATATGTAGTTGCTCTCCAATCACTATCTATCGAGGGTAGCAACGGAGCAACCCCTACAACATAATTAAAACGTTTTACGTATTAATTTATTTTTTGTCTTTTTGTCTTTTTAATTTTTTTAGTTCAACTAGGTCTAGGTAGATTTACATATTCTCCTAGATAATCAATCAATAGAAGCCTAAAAACTTGATAGGTAATAGATTTAACTAGTCCTGACCACGGTTTCGGTTTGGAACCGGCAGTTCCGGTTCCAGACGGAACCAAAACCGGGGTGGACCGGTTTCAGTTTCGGTTGATCCGGTTTGGTTTCCAGTTCTGACTGGTTCAATTCCTATTTTTTTTTTAAAAATTAAAATAATTATTAGACAAATTACAAAACATATTAAATTTTAAAAAAAAAATTGTTGGAAATAAAAATAAAAATTTTGTTAGAAATAAATTTAAAAATTTTGTTGGAAATAAATTTGAAAAAATTGTTGAAAATGAATTTCAATTGAGTAAAAAAAAATGTAATTGCGATTTAAATATTTAATTGCAATAAAAAAATTTGAGTCATTGAGAATTTGAGAGAGTATTGGAGATTTGAGAGAGAATTGAAGTGAGGAGAGAAATAAAATGGGAGGGGGTATTTATAGGGAATTAGGAAAAGGGAGAATTTAAATATATATATATATATATATATATATTATTTAATGCATGAACCGACGATTCCAAACCGGCTGAGAACCGCCAATTTGTGCTCGATTTTTTGAAATGTTGAACCGGAACCGGAACCTTAATGGTTCCGGTTGAAACGGTGTGCGGTTTGGTTCAAACCGCCAACCGCAGTCACCTCTAGGTTTAACTTATACGAAGCATCAATTATTTTGCTATTTATTAATTAAAAAATGATATTTATTTTGACCATTTCAATCGATGTGCATGTGGATATCCTTGTTCTGGGATTATATATTCAATTATTCTGACCATTTCAATTTAGCATCACCTTTTTTTTTTCCCTATAAAAAAGAAGGGGAAGAACAAGATATTATGTATAGCTCTAGTTAGATTGTAAATTTTGCATATATACTATAGGTAATCAATAACTTTTTCATGAAGCTGAATAATTAATTGAATTATATTTATATATGATTATATGTACATAAAAGAGTATTTCTAAAACCTCCATGCCACCTATTTTGAGTAAATATATTGTTATATCTATAAAATAAGTAGCTGTGATGTAGAATCCACTAAGATATATATTATGATACATGCGATGATAATTTAGTTCCTATTATTATCATATCACGATATTAATTTATTTCATTTTTTTAATCAAATCTTAACATTAATGAGTTTAATTTCAAAACATTTTACTTAACTATAAATGAGATTTCAATTATTTAATAATTAGCTAATACTTCAAAAAAAAAAAATCGATAATTAGCTGATATTCACAAAATGATTTGACTTAATAATTGATAATTAGTTAAGTTGTTTTTAATATCAAGTGATATAAACTATAGATATAAGCACAATATCAGTTGTTTTACTATTTAAACTTACGATATTATGAGAATGAACGAGTGCCGAGTGCCGTGTACCACACTACCACTAAGTTATATTGGATGGTTGATAATATGATAAATCAGCTTCCAGCCTTCCACACTCATCTGCAGGGTTCTAAAATTATTCATAATATTATATGGTCTTAAATTTCCGTACCAAAGGTGGTGGTCATACTTATATATACGTTCATTTTAATTAGTGGGTGGTGCATCACTAATCAGATGATGATGACACATCAATGTCTATGCTTAATTATTTAAAGAAATAAAGGAAAAGAAAGAATTAATTAAAAATATAAGATTATTGTCACTTTTCCAGATTTTTGATAAAGTTTAAAGCATCCATACATCAATTATGATGACTAATTCCATACTCAACCAAGTAATCCGTAAAGGATTCATTGCTGACTGAGGAGATCACATAAAATCCTCATCATCAAATTTCTATTTTGTTTATTTACTTTATTTTATTTTGATATACCATATATATGACAACTCGAACCTGAGATATTTTCGATTTAAATGAGACCTCTTTACCACCAAATTACATTAGACGGTGGTTTCATTTTTTGTAATTAATCTCCAAATATTATTTCATTTTCAAATGCATTTTATCTTGTTGGGAGTTACATTTAACTAGCTACCTTAACATATAATTTTTTTCTTTTTAAAATCTCACCTTAACATATAATTTGATAATGCTTTAAACACACATATATTAATAGAACTCAGAAAAAAAAAAATGTTACTTGAATTTGGTGGTAAATCAATATTTTATATTCCACATGTAATACGGCACTCGAATTTAAAATATCACACCTTCATTTAACACTAAATCACAGTAGACGCCGGCCAGATTAGATTAATTACGAAAAACCAGTTATTATCAAAAGCAAAGACACGTACAATTCTACAAACGAATAACAGAAGAATAGCAAATGGAAAATACAAAAATGTTCTAATCCTCCCTAATAAAAAAATTAGTAACCAAATATATATATAAATTACCTCTCAATCTGGTCCACACAAAAGCATATATTATCAACAATCCAGCAAGAACAGTCGAAACCTATATATACCACCGGGCCCACACTAGCACTGGTTTGTCTTTGATAATAAACCTATTTTAGTTTTGTTCCTCGTCTATAATTATCTTAATTAGGGTATTTATAATTATCTTAATTAGGGTATTTATATTTTTGTTTTGTTCTTCGTTTATAATTTTATCTGAATCTGGTCCCCGAGAGGATGGTCCTCACATACCTTTAATTCTGTGGACTACATCATTTTCTTATTTTTCATATGTTATTTTATGTGAAAAAAAAAAAAAAGTGATTGAAGAAAAGGATATGGAAGACGAAGACGCTAGCTAGTGATTGTTAGTAATTGTATTCTTTTGTTTAATTTCGCTGATGACTGCTACTACTGCACTTGTATGAAAGATAAAAAGAAAAGAAACGAATAACAAAATTGGGAGAACTAAATAAGCATATACATTTTAGATGCTATCTAAATTATAATATATAAAAAATCTTATATAATTAATTCATTGACGTTGATAATTAGAGACTCATGATATTAATTATAATTAATAATGAGTGGTGCTATTGACACTTCCACTATTGAACTATTTATACCCCATTTTTTTAAATTTTGATTTAATTTAAATGGTTTTATTAATTTTTTTGATTTATTTCAAGGACTACCCTTTTACTTATTTTTCAAACTTAATACACCCCACATCTTTTTTCAAAAAAAAAAAAAAAACAAAAAAAAAAAAAAAACACTTCATCTCTAATCTTTTTATATAGTTTTCTCACATCCATTCTTGAGACTTATTTTTTCTTCTTATTTCATGGTAAAACCATCTTTAACAGATGCAATTTTTTTTGTAGTCGATTGGAATGTTTGTGGTAGATTTTGAGTGTGATATATGATTTTTTTTTTTTTTTGAGCGATTGAGTTAGAGTTTTGGTGTAGTTTAGTTTCGTCAAAGATTAGGTTTTTTTTGTTGCGATTCTTGATTTCTTGGTGCAATTTTGTTATTTTTTTTATTTTTATTTTTTGTAAATAACATTAAACTAACTTTGGAAGATCCGGAATAAAATCTGCAAAAGACAATATACAAATTATAGTATACCTAGAAGATCTGAAAGAAAATAAATCGAGAAAAAAAAAATAGCAAACATGGATCTGGATTTTGAGAAGAAAAATAAAATAAACATGTGAAACAATAAAATCAATAAATAATAAACAAGGGAAACATGAGATCGAGATCTGTAAAAAAAGTATAACCAAAAATAGTAATAAATTAATAAATACTAAACATGGGAAATATGAGATTGAGATCTGAAAGAAAATATAAACAAAAATATTAAACATTTAGTGATTTGAAATAATCCATGTTATTATAGCTTTTGTCATTAGAGTTTTGAAATAATAAGAGTGGGGATTTATTAGTTTTATTTTGCACAAGATTTTTTTAATAAAAATTATATGTCTTTTTAAGTAATTTAATAAAGGAAAAAAAATACCAAATAATTTAAAAAATAGGGTATAAATAGTTAAGTAGTAGGTGAGTCAAATTACTCAATAAAAAATTAGACAATTGAAATTTTCAAAGCAGCCTCTTTCCTTTGGCCCTACGGTGGGTTGAAAGTTGAATGACTATTTCAAATCATAAAATGGCAAGAATAATCATTAAAAAAAAATCCATTATTAATAGAAAAGAAAAGAAAAGCATTTACTTCTCTTTTCCGTTTTACGGTTCCCAAAAAAAAAAAAAAAAATCCCAATTCCAAGCAGCTTTTTGTCGTCATTGGCATATAATCTTTATCATTATCAATTTTTCATCACCATCAACAGACAATAAGCCAACCAAACCTACCATTTAGGTCTAACAAGACAGATAACCATAAAAAAACAAGAAAAAACCCTAAAAAATAAAAGACTCCAAAATATACAAGATCAGCCCAAAAGAAAAGATTACATTCCACACTGCAGCCACCAAAATTGTTTTACAATTAATAATCGTTCAAACCCTAAAACATCCGCCGATTACATGGTGGTGGTGGCCGTGGTGGTTGTTGTGAATGGACTTTTCTCTATCAATCATGCCTTGAACGTACCTAAACTCTTCGACATGGCAAGGGATCGTGATTGTGCCCTTTTGTTCGAAACCGTACTCCTCCTCTGCTTCTTTCAAGAGCTGCATGAAGAGTGGGTGATTGAAATATAACACAGGCACCACAAATCTCTGCTGCTCCTCTCCGGCCTGGCCCACTTTGATTGCCAGACACCCTTTTGGCACATCTCTGATCACTTGCTTATTCTTCGCATGATTGCTGTTATTATTATGATGAGGCAGGTGTAGATGGAAATTCTTTTGACTACCCATTTCTCTGCACAAAAGACACAATCAAGAAACGAATACGAACACACAACAAAAAAGAGCACAAACCCTAGTTTTCTTCTTCTTTGTTTTCTATCTCTTGGGTTTCTCTTACAAGAAAACGAAAGGCCAAGGGTCTGCTGTGATGGCTTGCTTGAAGAGGGTTAGAGAAGAGTATCTGAGAGACCTTGGTACGTTGGTCATGGTTGATAAAACTCTATTATATTCTCATACCAACCATAAAAAAGAAGAAGGAGAAGATGCAATTACAATACATACAGAGAATAGAGACATAAAGAGAGAGAGTGTGAGTGAGGAATTTTGAGAGCACAAGCAGGTGGGTTTTTATCAAGTATATGACCAGAGTTTCTTATCTTTTTACACAGTCGTATCTTAGACGTTGGATTAGATGATGATAATGATGATATCGAGACAGCACGGTGTTGTTGCAACGGACTAGTGAGTGAGTGAGTAATTGTGTAGGGGTATGAATCGTACAATTTTTCTGGCACACAATTTAGGTATATTTATAATGGGTCAGATTATATTAATTTAAATTTATGACTCAATTTTTTGATTTCAATATCTCAATCACCGCTCTTTAATCCAATGGTTGAGATATTGAAGTCAAAAAATTGAGTAATAAATTTGAGTTAATATAGCTTGACCCATTTATAATATACTACTATATTTATATTATACTAGTATACGTCAGTAAGTCACCGTACTTTTGATATATATATATTATTATACACATGATAAAAGTGTATTAATATATATTAGTACGATGCAAGTATACCTAAATTATGTGTCTACTAAAGAAAAATCAGAAAATCGTGTAGATCAGAGCGGCAAAAACTGTAATTAAGGAAGGAAATAAAGGATAATACACGTGGACGGTGAGTGGAGCTAAGGGAGAACACGTGGGTGGTGGTAGGGTTGTGATTCATAAGCATAGCCGACAATGAGGTGTCGATTACAGTGAGTCAATTTGTATGGAGACAGCCCATAGCAAGTCTTCAACATGTCCATGTAGACATTGGGCGTGTCTCGTCGGGTTTTGGCCTCTACACATGTTTTAGGGACACATATGCTCCTACGTACAAACACCTCATCAATATTGATAGAATTCCATATCATTACTTTCTGTGGCTTGGTCCCCATTCCTTCTCCAAACATAAATTAAACCTCCGGAAAAAAAAAATCAATAAAATTAACGTGGTAAGTAATTTGTTATTGTCATATCATTTACAAGGTCACACCTCGAATTTTTATGGATCTATTCGAACCTACATTGCTACCCAAATTAAATATTATATATATATAGCTCAAAAATCTACTTTTACAATATCAATGACAATTGAATTTTACTTCTTGTGAATATGGAAATATACACCTTAAGAGTGAATATATCTCTTAACCTAAATTTTATTTTTATTTTTTGAAAAGGAAATGCCTTCTATTCAACAACAACCAAAGGAATATCTTAGCCTGAATTAAAAAAAAACAATAATATAATTTAGAGTTGTGCTGTTGGCAACCCACTAATGATCTAATGATGCCCAAGTTTTTAAATTTTAACATTTTTATTTATCTTCCAAACTTAACTCACCTCGTAAATGCTCTTCATATATTTCAAATAAAAATAATAATAATAAAAAAACCTTACTTTTAAATAATGATTGCTTTGGATGATATTATTGGTTTCTTTCGTTTGTAAAAAATTAAATAAATAAAATTAGGGTTTAAAGTGTTTAAAAAAAAAGAAAAACTTTTTTTTCTTTTTCAGGTAAACATATTATTTGTGGATATGGTGTTTTATTAGAATTTAATTATAGTAGTTTTTTTTTTTTTTTTTTTTTTGAAATATATAGAGAGCATTTATGGGGTGAGTTTAGTTTGGAAGATAAATAAAAAAGGTCAGTTTTGGAAATATATCAAATAAACTTTTGAATTTTAAAAACCGAAATATTATTAGATCATCAGTGGATTGACAATAGCATCACTCTGTAATTTATTACATGTAACAAACTAATAACCATGAAAAATCATATTTGTGTTGTTGGTAAATTGTCAATTGTCCAAAATTGGGTGGTACATTCAATTATAATACAATTACCTACTTTTTCCAGCAAAAAAAAAAAAACAATTACCTACCACTTTTGTTGTTAATATCTCTCTTATTAATTGATTGATAATTTGATATAATTCGTTATAAAGGAATTTTTCATGTTCCATTCCATGTATGCCGTTGGATGCACGAGAAGTAGTTTCTCCACCGTTGGATACTCTAAGAAATAAATAAGACGACAGTGGGGGTCCCCTTAGGAGAGAGGACGTACTCTGCACGGACTGAATATATGGTGGAAACATAGTAATAGAATAAAATCGGAAGTAGAATGACGAAACCGTCCTTTTCTTTTCGGGTTAAATACCCGTCTCATGGGACCCGAAAATCTGGCTGCCTAGATATTGTGCTGGATTTCATTGTCAAACTCCAGTATGTGAATTCTCTCACAGACTATGTGCACACTTGGCTGTGATTTTGAGTCTGTCACCAATCAATCACTAATATATTTGATTTTTTTTTTTTTTTTTTGTTAATAAAAACCTATACATTCAATGTCAACTGCAACTATGTACGGGTTTGGCTACTATACCCATATAGGTATCATAGCACAAAAATCTAGAAATAACTTATAGTTAAATTTGAAAGCTATTTAGATTTTTAGAAACCATTCTCTTAAAATCAACAAAAAAACGGTTCTTAATTTTTTTTTACTACCATACCTATATGGATATAATAGTCGGTCGCCAACAGCAATGGATCTTATGATTTTTAGTGGGCTAGTTGTTTTAGATGATTTTTTTTTTTTTTTTTTTTCCTTTTAATGCTGTCTATTATGTTGTTGCTAAGCTGGCAAGCATTTTATGTGATTGTAATGTTAATAAAAATGATTTTGCTAATTAATTGTGTTAAGAGAAAGGAAATAGATTGATTGGGATGTGATTTTTTGTTTCCATAACTATTTTAACCAATTCAATTTCTTCCTTTTATGTAATTTTTTATTCTACAGCAATAATTTTACATGGATTAATTACGAATACAGATGTCCAATTCTGGCCAAAATGAAATCTTGCCATCTGGGGGTCAGTCAAATCATTCACTGAAAACTCTTAAAGGAAAACACTCGAATGTTTGAAATGTATGAATCATATCGCTTTAAAAGCGAAAAAACCGTAGAAGGATTTTTCTTTAATTTCTGTGATTGTTTGTTCATTCTAGGCTACAGTTGAAGTCCTTGCATCCACGATGGTAAGACCCAAAAACAAGATCCATTTATTGCTATATAATAAAAAATGAGTCTTCTTTTTAAAGAATGGGTTTTTTCATTTGGGTCCTATTTATTTAGGTCTATTTTTCCTACAATAGGACTAAATTGAAAAAGAGAAAGTGGATCCATTTTTTTTACTTTTTTCCAAACAATCATTCCTCTTATTTAAAATATTATATATATATGCACAGAAATTCTATTATCAGTTCGAACTGACAAAAGTTATATCAGTTCCTTGCATGTGGGCCTCTGGATTTAAATACTTTGACTTGGTTGTATGCACTTGTCAGTGAAAGTATTTAAATCCAGTGGCCCACATACAAGGAACTGATATAACTTTTGTCAGTTCGAACTGATAATAGAAAGACTGTATATATGCATTATATAATATATTTCAATAATTATTTAACAAATTATAATTAATTTAAAATAAAACAATTTATTAATTTAAAATTAGCACAACCGAATTTCAAACTTTTTTTTTTACTCTCTTTTCTCTTTAAAATATTGTTCTCCTCGTCGAAACGATTCCAACGGTATATTACGGGTGAAAATCAGATATCGTTTACCCCCTCAAAAGGCGTATTCAGGTTCACGTCTTCAAGCTGAAAATCTTTACGCGTTGAGATGTTGACATTTCAGCATGTAAAAATGTTTACATGCTGAAATGTAAACATTTTTACATGCTGAAATGTCAACATCTTTACATGATGAAAATCTTTATATGCTGAAATGTAAACATCTATACACGATGGAAATCTTTACATGCTGAAATGTCAACATGTTTACACGATGGAAATCTTTAAACGTTGAATGCATCTTTACACAATTTCAGCGTGTGATAATCTTGGAAACCTCCATTTTTTCTATTTTTCAATCTCTCTTCAAATTTTCAATTTTCTAAAATAAAAATAAAACTTTTTTTTTTCAGACCTCCATTTTTTTGAATAACAATTAAAATTATTCATATTTGTTCATTATATATAATTATTTAAATTTAAAATTTATTATAAAATTATATTTTTTTTATGAAGAATATATTAAAAGCAATTAAATATTAGAATTTATTAAATTTTAATATTCAAATTTAAATAATAAAAAAAATATATATATATTAAAAGCAATTATGTATTAAATTTTAAATAATATATATATAAACCCGAATAATTGAGAGTATTGGGAACCCAAAATGAGTTTCAAATTTAAAACCCAATATAGGTCTTGTGTTGTAGGTCCCACGGATGGCTCTTATTATTTGGGTCCAGTCTTACCCCATTGTGCCTGCCTACTAGCTCCACTTAAAAGTGGATCCACATAAATGGGTCTCAAAAGAGCCCCACTGTGTGAATGCTCTTATAATTAATAATAGAAGGGTTTGTGGACAACAAAATGAAAATGGTAGGAGAGAATTCCCACAACTTTTGGTACTGTTTTTTGGCCAAAAAGAAAAGGAAATAATAATAAATAAATAAAATCCCCACAAATGAACGGAGAATTCTGACAAGCACTAAATTAATGGAAGATTATCTCCAAGTATATCTACTCATATTTTTGAGAAAATTTACATTCATAATTATTGAATCATATTAAAAAAAAAAAAAAAAAAAGGTTTTTGAATTTTAAATGGAAGCTCCCTTGGCATACAATCAAAGTAACAAGTCATCAAGAAGGCAGCTCCAATCACTCACAATATGTGCACTTTTTCAATAATCTATTAATATTTGATTTTTTTTTTTTTTTTTTTTTTTTAAAGGAGACTTATATGATGGGGAAGAGATGCAAAGTCAAAGACTCAAAGAAGTGGGGGATGGAAAAGAATTCAAAGTGGAGGAATGTGTGTATCTTTTTGAAGAAAGCAAACGCTATTATTTAAAGATATCTATGTCTTCAACACGTTATCGATTCTTTCTGTATTTGTATTTGAATGTATATATCTACACGTATTATTTAAAGATATATATGTCTTTGGCATGTTATCGAGTCAGTGAGGACTTTACTGACTCAACAAATTAATCGTTATAAATATGGTCGGGATCTCTCCACACTCTACGATTTAAAGGATAAAGATGAAATTCGTACTCCTATCACAGAAGTGAAATGGGAATAAAAGTGGTTGTGTTTGTCATTTGATGTGTTTTGATTTCAGCATATCAAGTATATTGATGCGATAACCAATTCTGATATATATAATTTGATGGAGGACCCGAGGAAGGGCAGGTGTCTGGAGCACGTAATATAGACGCATGCCTGCTGCCCTGCTGGAGAGCATGGCATCTTTATTCTTTAGGTACACACGTCGTTGTTTAAATTGCAAGCATATAATTGAAGGAAAGAAATTGTCTGATTACTACTGTCTACTGATTTTAGAAAATAGAATTAGAATCCTGAAGTTCATTGCCTCGTCGAAACACTTCACGATTAGTACTACAAGATACCTCTAGATGCTAATCTGATTTGAAATAAACCTGTCTAATTTCATTTTTTGGGGGGGCTTTTCAATGCAAATGGGGTTCATGAGCTGAAAAGCCCAGCATGAAAATTTGAGAATTAACGTTTATTAACTCGGACTTGCTCATCTAATTGGGTCCAATAAACTAAGAGCCTGTAGTGGATGATATTGAATGTTGAAACTATGGGTTGGTTTAGGTTGGGTTTGACTATACTCAAACCAAACTAATATAAAATTGGTTTAATTTTTTACGACTCAAACCAAACTATTTAAAAGGTAAAACCAAACCAAAGCAAACCGATAAAAATTGGTTTGGTTTAACGGTTTAAGAAAATAATTACATTATTTTTTATTTGAATGAATTTAATAATATCAAATTATCAATATAAGTAGCTAAACCAATTATCAATAAGATAAACAATAATACTAAATTTAACTTGACTGTAGAACAATAATTGTTAAAAAAAAAAAAAAAGTCAAGTGTAGAACGCCTAAAACTTATAAAATAAAACTAAATTGTTTAAGCTTTTAAATTAATAATATCCACCACTATCCAAGCAACCATATTGAAGTTTCGAAGTTCACTTATTGTTGCATTGGGTTAACTTTAGCTTTTGTTTGTTTTGTCTGATAATTATACTGTAGAACCCCTCTAAATTAATATTCTTGGGACCCACCATTGAGTATCACTCTAGAGAGATTATTAATTTGGAGAGTTTTACCTTGTAAATGTTATTTTGTCTTAATAACGTGTGAAAGTCAGTTTTCTTGTTTAAGGAAGGTTCTTTTTTTAGGATTCCTTGTTTAGGAAAAAATTATTAAGGAAATTTCCTGTTGAACTGCTAAATTTAGTTGAAACCTTTGGGCTACAACAAGAAAACAAGGTGATCACAATAATTTCTTGAGGATAATTCAAAAGATGAAGGATGAAGTTAAAAATATTAAATTTGGTGGCTTTATGCAAACTAGCATCTTGAAGTACTTTTTTAGTTCTCGAATATTATGTAAAATTATGAAATTATTAATTTATATGACAGTAATTTTTATTTTATTTTATTTTTTTTGGTGTTGTTGTTGTTGTTGTTATTGTTTGAACAACCAACTTTTATAAAGGTAAGAGTAGGGATGAGCATTTATCCTGAGGGACCCAAATCCCCACATCCTCATCCCCATTTAGGGGAGAATTTTTGGGGAAATTTGGGGAAATGGAGTTATCCCCAAATTAAAATGGGGATGGGGATGGAGGGACCCCTCCCCCTCCCCTCCCCATCCCTATCCCCATTCCCATTTTCCCCACAAATTTATGGAAATGGGGATGGGGATCGTTTCCCCAATTCCCCCAAACATTTTATATAATATAATATATATATATATATATACGGTCCCGTTCCTATTAGTGCGTCATGATATAACTTTATCAGGATATTGAATGTGAGCAACTCATTTATAACAGTGATTTGATCAGTGCATACATACCAAGTCAAAGTATGTAAAACGAGTGGCTCACATTCAATATCCTTATATAATTCTACCAGGATGCACTGATAGGATAATTTCCGTATATATATATATATATATATATGTTTTAATATTTTTATTCTTCTATTTTACTAAGTATATACATCTTTTGAATTTGTAATAGATTTTATTTTGTATTTGAATTTATGATGGATTTTTGTTTTTCTATTATGTAATTTTTAGTTAAACAAGGAAATGGGGAAGATGGGGAAACGGGAAAACGGGGAAAAATGGGAAAAAACGGGGAAAATAGAGAAATGGGGATGGCGATGGGGGGACCTCCCCCCAAAACTACCCCATCCCCATTTTCCCCAAATGGGGAAATGGGGGAAGGTTTCGAAAGTGGGGATGGGGATGGGGGGACCTATATCCATCCCCATTCCCCAAATGCTCATCCTTAGGCAAGAGCCAAAGCGAAGCAAAACAGCAGCAAAGGGGCCAGAGAAGAACCAATAGACAAAACCAAAACAAAACAGAGCAAGGCAGGGACAAAAGCCAGCCTGCAAAACAACCACCAAAACTAGGGGAGAAACAAAGCCAAAAACAAAAACAACAGAGAAACAAAATCACTGAATCTCCCAAGACAAGATCTCCCCCTCCATAGCAGAACCCTTTTTGGCTAAGTAATCAGTGAAAGAATTGCTAGCTATAGGATTAAAGATGACGCGAGAATAACCCAGGAAGTTTAGACCGGAGTGAATATCGTAGATTATGTTGGAATGCTTCAAGCTTCCCAAACCTTCCGAATTAACCCAAGAGACCGCCACTTTTGAGTTGGGACCAAAATTTTACACTGGGTTTCAAAATTTTTTTATTAATTATTACGATATAAGGGTTTATTAATATTTTACATTGGTCCGAGATGGGATCAAGATTAATACAGAGAGGTTATTAATTTATAGGAGATTAATTTATAGAGGTTCTACTGTATATATAAATATTATATATATATATATATATATATATATATTTATTTATTTATTTATTTAAGTATGTAATGGTTTGGGTTGAGTTATATAGTTTGATAAAACACAACCCACAAACCAACCCAAACCAATTGGGTAGCTCAGAAACAACCCATTCGGTTTATTTTATTTAACGAAACCAAATCAACCTGCTTAAATTGGTTTAGCGGTTTGGGTGCCTCCGTGCCTACCCCTAAGTTGAAACCCTAAGATAGCAGAAAACAATAAAATAACTCAAAGCTTGGGCTGTAGCCCAAGGAAGATACTGTTGGTTAATAATGCTTGATTGGGCCTTAAAAAATTCCTTGTAAAAGATGGGTTAACTGGGCTGTACCAGGCAGATGAAATGGGTTCTCTTCTCTCCAGTTAAGCTGATCAGTGATATTTGAGAGGCCTCTTTCTGGGACTTATTGATTGCACCTTCAAGTTATTTACATAAGAGCTACCAAGGAAATGAAATTTGCAATGGGGACGATTATTTGCTTTTGGCTGTGTTCAGTGTTCACTCTCTACGTTAATTGAATCCTCGATCAAGATTGTGGTAAAGTACGTAAATTATTTCCTTAATTGATGTAGAAGAAACAAGTGACAAGGTCAAGTTATAAATGTCCCAGAAAACTTCAAGCTAGGCTTCAACTAAAATAATTCATTAGATTGGTATATGTGTGTAATCAAATCCAACAACCAGATCAAAGTCAAGAAAAAAGTTAAAGAGCAATAAGTATTGGTCAATTTGTACACACCAATCATTCATGGAATTAAAGTTGTGGCCACAAAAAAGCTTTTTAAAGGAATTCATTACATTAGTGATGGCCCAACAAAGGTACCATCTATCTTGGAAAAATCAAATTATTAAGGGTAGGCTAGGGGGTCCTTAAAGCAAGTCTCGAAAATCATCAAGAAAAAGCAACAAAGGTTTTACTTTTTATGTTTTTTGTTAAAAAGTCAAAAAGATGCAATTTCCCAAAAGCTACTTCTTTATCAGACAGCATTCATACATACAATACAATCCCTTTTCGATCTTCAACAAGCCAGAAAACACAAGGATAACCATTCATGTAAAATCAACACAGTCAACACAACAACATTGCTTTTATTTACTATTTACTATATACATAACTTTTTTGTTGATCATCTATTAATGGTGAATACAAATTCTAAATAAAATAAAATAAACTGACATAAATACACAATTTGCTTCCTAGATTCCAAACCAGGTTTTTGAAATGAGAACTTTCCTTGGGACAACATGGTTTGGAAGATCACAAACAGATCACAGATCACAGATCACAGTACTATATATGTATATATATATCTATATATCTATATATTTATATTCTTGGCTCAACTTCTTGCTGACGTTTTTTTTTAAATTTTGAATCAAGTGTTGTAATGTGAAGATGGTAGAGAGAAAAAGAGAGACAAAATATAGCTGTGAAAAGCCTAGTGTTGCTGGCATATTGTGTAACGTGTTACCCTATGCCCTAGAAGCCATTCTTTAATCTTTCTTCTTGTATTCCATTTTAGAGGCTCTGTGCCTCTGCTTCTCTTCTTTCAAATTATGGTATAAGGGGAAAATAGACATGAAAATTCACTACAGGTACCCTTTAAAAAAAAACCCTTGTAAAATGTCCTCCAATAAAGTAATAACAAGAATAAATCTTTCTACTTCAAATCATGTAGTTACCCATTTAATTAAGCATGTAATTCACCTACACAATGTTCCTTAAACACATAGGAGAAATAAAGTAGAAAGTTATTTCTTGCTCGAATGCAGAATGAAACACTTTCATGTTCAAGTACTGTAATGTATATCATTATAGCTAATTATCAATCAAAGTGATTGAAGAATAAACCAAGTAGTTAAGGAAGAGGTGGGCAAGGCACATTTTCATGGAACAAATAAGATAAACTATATATAATGAATTTTGGACAATGAGATATTAACTAGGGTTTTGAAAAAAGAGATGAAGGTGAGGCCCAGTATACCCACACACCCATACCAGATCACAACCACAGACTTAATTACAAGTCTCTTTTTAGCAGAAGCTGTCGTGGTCCTGAGTTCAGATTTACATTATATGTTTGTTACATTTACTGGGAATATATATATATATATATAAGGAAAATCATCATTGTTCAGTTTAATAATAGATGAATTATGAAACAACAATTATAGAAGATTTAAAACACTTCTTTGAAGCACAAAATTTAAGTTGGTAAATAATGCAACGTACTTCCATCTGAATCCATAGAAACCAGGCCAATTCATTAGAGATACAATATAAGATTTAGATTTGTAAAGAACACACCACAAGTAATTGACAAACAGGGACATATATTGCAAAGTAAAAATACCATAAAGTTTTATGAAAAAAACAAAAACAAAATAACAAATTAAAATTCATGACTTTGTGGTTTTAACAGTGGGAAATGGAATTTTCCAACAGAGGCGCAGAAAAGGGAACACTTTCTTGCTAGCACATCTTGAACTAGCTTTACGCTTTCTTTCTTTTTTTTTTTTTTTTTCAAAAGATTTACAGTGAGAAAGGAGAATTGCTGTGAAATGAAACCCTAAGAGAGAGAAAAAGAAAGAGAATGTTTACCAAAGTTCAAAGGCAGATCTGAAACTAGCAGAAACAGACAGATCAGATGCTTGAAGCCATCATGAGAAAAATCTGTCTAATAATGAAGCACAAAAGGGGGATTTTAGACTGACAAAAGAAAATAAAAATCATCATAGCATCACCAGAAGAAAAAGAGTAATGATGATGAAACTTTAGATGATACAAAATGGTCAAATACTTCCATCATTACACCAATCTGCACAACACTAACAACCTTAATTACTCTATAAATAATAAATATAAAAAAAAAAAAAACCCCCACAATTGAAAACAAAAAAGAGAGATATAGAAACAGCAAGCAAACCTTTACATGCAAGTTGGCCATGGAAGCAATAATTGGGGGGAATGAAGCCTGGTCCGAGGACACTAACACATGATCTATCCAAAAATTGATAGAATTGAAAACAATTTAGATCTATAAGAAATTGATCAAAAGAAAGAGTCCTCGAGCCAGACAACATTCCCCTCAAAAGAAAAAGCTTCCCCTTCTTATTGGCTTAAAAAATCTTCAAAAATTCAATCTTGATAGTAAATGTTTTTTTGTGGTTGATGTGTTTGTTTGTGTTTCTCTTATCTCTTTATTTATCCCCCAAGAGTCTCGCCTTCCTTCAAGGGGGATGATAAAGAGATAGAGAGAGATAGGTGTGGGGGGATTTTTAATTTTTTTTGTTTGGTTTGGTTTGGTTTGGTTTGGTTTGGTGTGGTGATTCACATGAGAAGAGATGAGATGTGATGATGAAGAGAATGATAAGGGTGGAGAAGGGGTTTATAACAAGAGTAATAAAGAGTGTGAGAAGCCAACGTTAAAAAAGACAAAACATTGCCTGCAGAAACAGACCCTACCACCGGTTTCTCACTTCCAGAAATGACCACGACCCCATGCACAAACTGTTTTCACTATCTGTCAATATTGTAATTTAATTTTATTTAGTAGAATTTTCAAACCCACAATACCCACCGTCGGATATCCCTGATTATCATGATTTTTACACCTCGTACGTTTGTGATTAAAGCTTTAAAATGTCTACAAAACAAATTAGATTTTGGGTTATGTGATGGTTTGATGGTGTCATCAAAACATAAAACAAACTACTGTTTATGTGTATGTGTATGTGTAGCCTATATAGATATAGTTATGTTTGAAGAACCATTATGGACCGTAGGATTTGGAGAAGAAATTGTACTGTGATTGGAACTGAAATTGTAATGATGATATAAATAATTGAATGAAAAAGGAATCAAAGTAAAGGAAGGATACAAGTGAGTCAGAGGAGTGGTTGAGTTATTGAGCTGCCCGATAATAGAAAACCCCATTTAATATATCTACACCTTTTTAGTCTCAAAAATGTTTAATTTTTTTTTTGAAAAATAAATAAAAATAAATGGTAGATAATAAAGTAAAAAACTTTTGTTTTTCATGAAAAAGGAACCCTCGTCTGGCGTGTCACTTTTAGGGTTGGCGAGGAATTCGAGGCGATGACCGACAGATAGGGTTGGGGGTCCACGCTTTGCTTTTCACTTCGCCTTTTACCCTCTCCACCTCAAACCCAATTCCTCGGCGACTAATTTGCCTAGGTCAATATATCACTACGTTTTCTCATTGGAAACCCAAAATGTTTCGAATTTTACATGAATTAAATTACCAAAGTAAAAATTCAACCCCATTTGTCACAAAGTGTTTTATTGACCTTTAATGGTGTCCCTAGAAAGGACACACTAAAGAGGATTTGCCTAAACAATAACAAATCTTGAAAGAGATTTTCAGAAGAACAGATGGGAAACACATGCATGCATCTAATTATATGCGAAGATGCTATATAATCCTTTGCATGTCCTCCATTTTATTCCCTGGAAAAAAGGGAATGTGACCTTGAAATCATCCTTTTTTTACTATCTAGGTGTTAAGATAGAGACTTTGGCAGTTGTCTCTACCATATAATTATTTGATATTTCACTCCAGGCAGGTCCTCAATTTAAGGTCGCCTTGTTTTTTCTCTGTCCTTTTCTTTTTAGGACATTAGTCTCTTTCATTATTTTTCCCTTAATCGGGTGGAAATCAGAGAATACGTATTGCATTAATTAAGCCATTAAGTGAGTTTGCATCAAGCCCTTAATCGGGTGGAGATCGTGTACTTTTTCTTTTTGAAATATGACACTAAACGTGTATGTCTGGATTTACCGACACTATATCAACAATTCAACAGTTCTGACTTGAAATTTTAACCACCACTTGAATTAAAATAAGATATACATGTAGATAGTGTAGTTCTTTTTAAATATATATGACCTCGGACATAAAATCTGCTAAAATATGTATACGATGAGACTTGAATTTCAAACATAACTCAAATTTTAGTGATAATTGATGGATACATATAGTTATATATATATATATATATATATATTGGTCTTGAAGCTAAGTTTGTTTTAGTAATTTAACATTGACCCAACAAAGTAAAAAGTAAATGGAGTCTATATTTTAGTTTGAATGCAAAATAAAAATAAATAAGAGAGAGAGAGATGATAGAGAGAAGTGAAGAGGTGAGCACGTACCATCACATTCATTAAAAAAAAAGGATTAATTGCAATGGCAGTAGATCACATATACTGTAACATATTTCAGATGTCCTTCTGAAATTGAATCAGAAAGGACACTGTGGATACACAAGCTGCTACAGTGATCTTTTTTGTCATTTACATATCCCCCAACTTGCATTTTCATTTCAAGTTTTCAACTTAATTCCCAGCTGTTTTCCTTGAATTGATATTGAAATTAATTTTTTGCATCTAATAATTTATCATTAAAGCCACCCACCATCAACATCAATTTCTGTTTAATCCACAAAGTACTGATACTAGCTAGCTATTAATTGATGATATGATCATGATTAACAGGATTCAAAGACTTTGCTTTGTTAATGTCAATCACCAATCTCCATATATAATTTCAAAGACAAATTCCACGTGCTCCAAATGGCCGGCCTCTCAAATCAATCAGAGATAATTAGTCTTTAATAATATATAAATCCATCACATGAGGCAATATTATCCAATAATTAGGAATTAAAGTCAATGAAAATATAGTATCAAGCTAGACCTTTTTTCCCTTATAAATGGGATGCTGTTGTTACTTATTAGTAATGGACTAATGGTAATGCAACTTTAATCAAATCATAATCAAATCAACAAAACAATTTTGGCAATGAACTAATGAACCTTAATGAAGAATTATTAATAGAGAGAATCGGTGATAATATAATACATTCTTGTATTTATATTATTATATATATAAGGGGGGGGTGGTAGTGGTGCCCGTAAGATGTGCTGCAAAAATGCTACAATAACCTCTCACACAACTACCCACCACCCACCAAAGGCTCCACCATTCCCTCACTCTCTCTCTCTTTCTACTACTGTATATCAGAGTGACAAACGGAGAAGACGATACTGGCTCCAGATTTCAACGCTTTAAAAGTTCTTGAAAATTGTGTATATATACATTTATTTATAGAGATTAGAGAGAGAGAGAGTGAGATAGAAACAACACGTAAATGTCAAATCCTGCATCTCCAACCCAGGTTGTCGACTCCTCAATTATAATATTAATTACTATAGTACTCCTTTTTAACAACTAAAAGAAAGAAAAAAATAAAATTTTCAAATTTTGTAGCAAACAAGGACCAGTATTTTTATTATTTTTATTATTATTTATCTCTCTGGCGTTCTGGCTCAAGTAGCTTGATTTACTCCGACACCACCTGGGTCCTTGATACTTATGTTCACTGTTCTCCATATGCATGGTCACGTGCTCTCTCTCTCTCTCGATTCTTTAATTAAAATCCCATTGAAAAATTAAAAATTAAAGAAGAAGAAGTAAAAATATATATGTGGAAAAAGAGGAGTGGTTGAAAAGCAACAAAAGGCTTAGAAAACTTTTTAGAGCTAGCTTTTTGCCACTCAAGTCAATTTGGTGTCTTCATCGAGAGAGAGAGAGAGATGGAGAGATACTCAATACTCTGTAAAGCAAAACAAACGTACAAAGGAAAACGAAAGCTTACGTGGGTTGTGTTGTTAATAAGTAGAAATTTTCAACTAGTAGACATATATATTTAGACAAGCATTTTTTTTAATTTTTTCTCACGCAATCCTATAATTTTGTTTGACAACCTTAAATTCAATTTCATTAAAGGAAAACGAGTAAATTTATTGACTAAAATGGGTTTAAAGCTCAGGAAAACTAATTCTCTATAGCCTATTATAGGCTGTAGCATTGTAATTAGTGAAAGTAGTAAGTACAGTAGCTCCTCTTTGTTTGTTCTATTTATTTCGTTCTTTGTACTAATAGAATCCAAATCATCTTATTGTACTAATAGAATCCAAATCATCTTATTGTACTAATAACAATTACTATGCTATTTGTACATTATTCAACTGCTAATTAATTAAGCACAATTTAATCAAAATAATTGAACTCTTTAATTTATGATCTCATGATCTATCAACGAATATATCAGAATCAGTATTGGCATTTTGGATCTTGATACATCTACCTAGCTCCCAAGAGTATCTTTGCAGTTCATGACAAGGAGTCAACTTTGAAGGGATGAGACTTGGTGAGGAGCACTTCTAAAAGTAGCTGCGCCGCTACTGTGTAGTTTCACTGTAGAGTAGAGTATCTATATTGATTATTGACCATCACTATTTTACTCAACTCGTTGGTGGGGAAAATTTGTAATTGTCACAATAAGTTTAAATAAAGAAGAGTTGTTGAATGTTCAATGAAATTAATAGTTTCATCAGTTTCTTGATCAAATATATATTTTGTGTGTTCAGCTTAACAAATGTAGTCTTAACTTTACATATATGACTAATGGTAATTGCACACACACACACACATATATATATATAGTGGTTCTTTCATAAGAGATCCCTTAATTTAATTTCGGTAAGGATCTTGATAAAATCGCGTCAATTTTTATGAATTTTGATCGGAATTTTTTTGTGGATTATAAGTTCAACGAAATCTACCTATCAATAAAATTTAAGAATTTTTCAAGTACTACAACTATTTATCCCGACTTTGTTAAATATGAAGGAATCGGAAAATGGGCGAAATATAGGAAAATTCAAGAAAAATAGTTGTAGTGCTTGAAAAATTTTCAAAATTTATTCATATGTAGATTTCATTGAACATATCATCTACAAAAAAATTCAGATCAAAATTCATAAAAATAGATGTAATTTCATCAAAGTCTTTATCAAAATTAAAATAAAGTAATTTCATCAAAATCCTTACCAAAATGAAAATAAGGGATTCATTACAAGAGAACCAATATATATATATATATATATAGGGGGAATTACACAAACTTACCCTAGTTATAAGCATAATAACACAGAAACCCATGGAAAAATCATAATGACACTCGCACCCCCTTAGCATGTTGACTCACGGTTGACCACATGTTGACCACCGTTTCTCTGTCATTAACAAGGTGCAATGTTGTCTTTTTGATACATTATTCATTAAAACAAAAATACAAGTTAAAAAAAAAACATTTAAAAAAAATAAAATGATTGATATCCACTGTCCGTAACTCCATGTATAAGATGGACTATGGAGATCAAATAAAAGGAAAAGCTGAGAAAGATCTAAAAATTTTTCAAATCTCTTCCTAACTCCATCTCAGATGGAACAGTCTAAGATGGAGCCCTATCGCAGATGAAGACCCATTAACTACCTTCGTCTCTGAAACAACATCGTACCACTCGTTTAGTTTCTTCTTTCAACTCTCTCTTCGAGAATCGAACTTCCAAGCTGTTCTCTCTTCCCACTCTGATTCTCACTTTCTACTGATAATTCTTCTCTCTCAATCTCTCTTACTTCACTAAAAGAATTCGAGTTATCGCATCCAGTTTTGTTGTGTAAGGACTAATCAGATCCAATTGATTCTAAATTTTACTTGTTGATGTTTGAGGCTCACCTAAATTTTATTCTATTGTAGCTATTTATTATCATTTATTTGAGGAACAATATTCACCAGATGTTCATGGGTTAGAAAATGTGTCATTTGTTTATGTTTGTTCATAGCTAATGTTACATTTTGATTCAGGAGGTTGAGTGCGTTGATTGTAAGTATCACAACACGATTAGAGACTCAACACGCAAACTAGGTGATTGTTATTGTTGTGTTTTGGATATTTCGCCTGCGAAGATTATTAGCTCAAGAAGGAAATATCACATAGCTTGAATATGATTTTTAATAGATTAATGGATTTTTATCGATGAATGTGTGTTTCAGTGTTTGGATTTGTTTTTTTTTTTTTTTTTTTTTCCAGATTATTTTGGTTTTTTTTCTTGGAATTGATTGGAAAAGAAGATATAATTGTCGAATGAGATCTGTGGAATTTCTTTTTGGGATTGATTTGTGATTTTTTTTTTTTTTTTTTGTGGAATTTTTTTTTTTTTTTTTTGAAATCATTGTGGAATTTAATTGGATCTCCATTCTTCATCAATTTTTTCTTCTAATTTTCAATTAATCTTTACCATTGGCCAACACCGTCCATCTTGAGATGGATGGTGGAGAGCCATTTAAAAAATTGTTTTTATTTTGTTTTCAAATTCTATATTACTTTATTGTTTATATATTATAAAATTAAAAAAAAATAAAAAAAATTGCCCTTGTCTATGACTGACAAACGGTGGTCAACCGTGAGTCAACATATCAAGGGGTGTGAGTGTCATTATGATTTTTTTGTGGGTTTCTGTGTTATTATGTTTATAATCAGGGTAAGTTTGTGTAATTCCCCCTATATATATTTTTTGCTTACAACGTTCAATATTTAACATTCTAGGTCAAACTAAATGAATTTTGAAGATTAAAATTTAATATACATAACCAACCCTCTTTGAACTTGGTGGTATGTTGCCTGTGTGCTTCTGTCTCTTCCTTTCAGGGTTCGAGGAGGGTCGGTGATTGCACTAACCTAAACCCCTGAGGTTTGCCTAATTCTTATACATAATTACCTGGGAATCGGTCGTGTCAGTAAGCATAGTAAATTCCTTGAAAAAGAGCTAAGTAGAATTAAATGCATGTTTTACTGCTAATAATTAAATATTGTTTACATCATTGTTCCATTCCATCACATCACTGCTCATAATTACAGGTATTTACATCACTATGTACATCTTTTACACAAATTTCACAGTATCGGAAACTTCGCCTATCAATTTGGATTAATAAATTTGGTCAAACTGTGCATTTTAGATTTTGTTTTATGGAAAAGATTCAAACTTTTGGAGTATGATCAGTGTGATCCAGTGTTATCCTCTCATATACGGTATAAATATTAATTATTTACATAAATTTTATGTAACATAACACGAATTTAATGGTTCCAATTATACATCATATGGGTGGATTTATGGGGTCTTCTATTCAGAAAATCCATGAGTGTTTTTCTCCTCAGATGGCTGAAGCAGCTGCTTTGTTTCGTGGTATATTGTTTGTCGTGGAATCGGGCGTAGTCCCTGCTATTGAAGAGTCAGATGCGAAATCTGTGGTAGATCTTGTGAATTTGGGTGTGATTCCAGCCACTAATATCGGACTGATTATTGTTGATATCTTCTCATTAATTAGTTGTAATTCTATTATTGTTTCTTTTGTTCCCAGAAAAGCGAATTTAGTTGCTCATAGTCTTACCAAGTTGGCGCTATCTTCTGAAGAGGATAGGTTTTGGATGGAGTCTTGCCCTCCCTGCGTGGAGCGCTTAGTCCAGGTTGATGTGTCAACATAGTTTGTGTTCTTCTTTTATTAATGATTTCTTTTTCAAAAAATATAAATATATACACACTTATATCACGAGATTACAGTTCGAGTCCTCCCCCTCCCCCTAAAAACTCCCAAATTAATGTAATACTTCGAAAAAAATATACACACAATCGTTTCTTCACAAATGCATTAAAGCTCCGAGTCAGACATCTTCATACAAATGTAAATTGGCATTCAACACTAATTAACAAGTTTTTTTTTTTTTAAGTATTACACAACAATCACAATTGGATTAAAGTACTTTCTCCTTTTTCAAGTCGAATCATGAATTATTATTCTCTACCATTGGCATCTTCATTGCTGAGTCTACTGCCAGTGGCATTGACCTTGAGACTGGATATATGCTTTGTTCTCGAATCGCCTATGATGCTCTAAATATTCATTATACATTCGTTCCTCATTATTTGCAGTCAATTTTTTCAGTTCACCAAGAGAATCATCATTCTTGGAATTTGGATTATCGCTGAAGCAAGGCAAAAGTGAAACCACATCAAAATAATTTAAACTCTAGAAACATATTGCAAATATAGTAGTCTCTTCTTCTTCTTCTTCTTCTTCTTCTTCTTCATTTTTTTTTTTTAAACATTCTCTTGTTCAATCAGAGTTGGCAACAAACCCATATTGAAAACCTTAACAAAACCAAAATATATGGGCTTTTGTGTACAGAGTTTTACAACCTAAAAACTGGTTTGATTTGGACCAGACTCAAAATTTCCACATAAGCCATTGACCCAATAAAATGCAACCACTCATGTTTTCAGAATCACATCCCTATGCTATAATTATGGGGGTCCATTTAGTGACATCCAACAACCTTTATTCATAAATAAGACAGGGACATTGATGGATTTAATCATTATCAACATCCAACTCTCTGGACTTGTCAAAACTTATCATGATTCATCGTTTTGATCTTTTTAAGGAACCATAAACACAAATATCTCCTCCTCCTCCTTCTCCGCCAAAAACCACATCAGCAAAAAAAAAAGATAGATAGAATTTTGTTTCAATTCTCTTTAATGGACAGATTCCATGAATACGACTGCAATTCAATCTCTTCTCTTCTCTTCTTCTGGATCACTTGACACACACAACAAACACAAAATAATTGACCGACAAGGTCAACCCTATTATTCCACTAGCTTATCGCCATCTTGCTCTCTCCTAACTCTGCGCTGGACATCCGATTCAGCTAATGTGGCACCACCCACTAGCTTCTCAAACCAACTGTCCTTCTCATTATCTCATCACCATTAACATTCTTTTTTAACTTTAATTTCAATATTACCCTTTCTTTGCCACTCCTTTATTGTTAATTGGTCCCATATATTTCTCTATACTTACCCATACGTAAAATATGCTTGAATCCTGATCGCTAATCATAACCTCCTCCGATCGCCTAATACAAATAAAAATCTATAGGTCTCTCTCAAACACTGTCTTTGTCACTCTATTAATATTTCTCTTCACATGCCAATAAGTCTTGTGTTTATACTTTATACAGTTTTTCTATTGTCAGTTCGTCCAAACAATAAATATATCGGGACGAAAAACGTGGACCACATATTATGGAGAAGTTTTGACAAGTGCATACATTTTGAGTCAAAGTATGTAAATATACTGATCCACATTCTTCGTCCCGATATATTTATTATTAGAAAGAACTGATAATAGAAAATCTGACACTTTATATATACTTTCCATTTTGTTAGAATTATTTGATGTATCATCAAGCTTTCAAGTATTATTGTTAATAGGGGCGTAACTCAACTCGTAGATGGACGAGCTTAGGGCTTGGGTAAATGATTCCCAGATTAGTGACTCGAATCCTACCAATAGCAAACACTTTCATAAAAATATCTGGTCTCAGATTAATAGATAGGCTTTCAAGTATTATTCAATCTGTACCGTCTAAATTTTGTGACCTAGATTAAAAAAATTATTAGACCAAGTCTTCCACGCATATAATGTTGCGTCTCTTAATCTTTATTTAATGTTGTAGGGTTGCTTAAATGTTGGTCTCTGATTGGCTGTGGAGTATAATATCAATATATTATAAAGCTTCTCCCAAATCCCAATATGAATTCAACACTTTTTTTTTATTTATTATTATATATTTTTAGATATATGAGATAAGATTAAAAAAGATAGAAGAGTGAAGAGAGGGAGAGAATGGAAAGCTGCAGCACCACGTGGAAGGCAGACATAGAATACCAAAAAGCACAATAAGACACACATCTCTACTTCAAGAGTTTTTGTGTCCCACCAAGACGACTCTCAATATGATACGATATTGTACCAGATTTCGACACGTGTATTCAATAATAAAGAGTAATTTTTCTCACCGCTTAAGGGGGTGAGCATATATTACCCCTATCAACAGAATGCCATGTGTACATAAGTTAACCTAGGGTTAACAAATATCCTAATTGGTAGAAATTTCATTAAATAAACAAGTAGATAAGTAAATCTGTTAAAAAGCTTAAATTAATTTTTCCTAATAATTATTAAAATTAAAAAATAATATTAAAAAATTAAAAATCAAAAATCAAAAGCCTTCTCATCTTTTTTTTTTTTTTTTAATTCTTCTCATGATATTCTCCGGTACAACTCCGACGGTTGTTAAGTCTGGTTGGTTTTACTTTGAAATTGATTTTTTATTTTGATTTTGGTTTTACTCTAGCTTTTATATATATATATATTTTTTTATTTTATTTTTTTTCAATTTTACTTTGTATCTGGTATTGAATGGAGTTTCTAGTGGGGAGTCGGGCTGTTTCGGTTTTTTTTTTTTTTTTTATGGGGAGTCAGTTGGCTTCTAGGTTTCGGATTTTCTGATGGAGAGTCAATTTCTAGGTCTGGATTTCTGGGTGGTTGTGTTTTCCGGGTTTATGGGTGGTGGTGTTGGTATTGACTATGGAATTGGGAATTGGTGGTGTTGGTGGTCTTTAGGAGATGGTGGGAAATGTGTGATGAGATTTCTGAGTTTCTTCTTGAAAATGGTGGTGGTCTATGGGTTTTTGGGTTGAATTTTGGAATGAAATCAAAAAAATTAGGTTTCAAAAAATGGGATTCGATTGTGGTGGATAAATTTTGATATCAAATATCTGTTTTTAATTTTTAATTTTAAATATCTGTTTTTGGTTTCCGAAGATGATAGTCAGTGATTTCAAAAGAGGTGACGGTCCGTTTTTTGGGATTTTTTTTTCCTTTACAGAAACAAGGGTAAAATAGATAAAATAATAGTTGTTAACCCTGGTTAACTTAGGGACACATGACATTAAATGGGGAGGGGGTAATGCTCACCCTCGTTAAAAGGGAGTGAGCAAAAATGAATTTAATAATAAAAACAGTGTTCGTACACAGAACCAAACATTGCTTGACACGTTAAGAAGTACTACCTAAAGCTCTAAAGAAAAAGACGACGTAATGGGGTACCGAGTTTTGACCAAAGGCAGGTGGCAGCATACCATTGGGTGACGTGTTACGGGTGATAGATCCTTGTCGCCTGGGCAAAATCATTTTTTAAGCTGAAAATATAGATTTCTTCTTCCCTATTTATCTAATATTTTATTTTTTATATATAATATTTTATTTATTTAATTTAAATGGAGACTGTGGGCTGTGGCATGACAATGACTGAACCTAAACGAGTGTTCATGGCTGGAGCCTAGTCGGTGAGCCGTGAGCCAAGGCTCTTGCATAAAATTCATCGTTTATTTTATTTAGGCTTGTCAAGGACCATTATGAATGTGATTTACCATCTGCTGATCCTTGATTGCTGGATTCACTGCACTGCTTTTCATGCCATAACCATTCAATATTTCAATTAATTAATCTTTCCTTATAAATTTCATTTATTTTTATTGCTGTATATTTTAGCAACGAAATTATTTTTTGAGACTAATCTTTGAGAAATTTATATGCTTTGTAAATTGCAAATAAATAAATAATTCACTCTTGATTTTTTTGTATTTGTATTTGTTTAATCATTAGTATACTAGGTAACGCACTCATTTTTTTTAATTGGATCTGGATCCTTTTCATATTGTCTTCATCTCTATAATTTATTGTTACGTGTCTAATATAGAAAATCAATGACAATGATTATTTCTATTAATCTTGATATCTTTGCTCTACCAAAAGATAGAATTAATTTAATAAAAACCATTGATTTAGATGAGGACAAAATGAGGTGAGAAGGAAATCCAAATCATTATATAAAATTTGATGGGAGTATAATTGTTGAGGTAACAAGTAAAAACGGGTTTGATGGTCAAAACTTAGTTGAATTACAAATTGGGATATTTAGAGCGAGCTATCACGGGCTTAGAATTTGCGCATCAGATCCCGTGCGGCATTATAAAACTTTAGGGTAATGTTACTAAGTAAGCCTTAAAAGTCTTGCTTGTCACTCTCAAATACAAAAGAGAGACTAAAGAAAAGGGTTGGAAGAGCTTATGGGAATGTAAAGAAAACTTGTATTGCTTAACAAGAGAACTTTACAAGGCTTGAATGCTAGTAGGTTTGGATAAGCTTGGATGCCTTACAAATGAGAGGGGTTGACTATTTATAGAGTGCCACCTCCTAAATGAATGACTAAGATCACTTTGATCCGATGGTGGAGGTTTTGCCTCCAAAATAATCCATACATATGTACAAGTATCTAGAATCTTTCTACTTGCGTCTATGTATGTGTACATATTTCTAGATAATTCTATGCCTATCCAAATATGTACAAGAACAACCTATAATGGTTGTATTGCCAGAAACTTCCGAAAACATCTATTGCTTGAAGTGTGTGGAAATCTCTAGAGTCTTCCACCAACTAGAAACTTCTTAGGAGCTTGTAATCGATTGGGCAGTGACAGAGCGATGGCGTAGCGAGTACTTATTGTTCAGGAGGAGTAGAGGACTAAATTAAGTACAAATTTTTTAATGTTTTTTTTAAGTTGACCTACATAATACAATAAGATTTTTCTAATTGCAAAGTAGTACCATAAGAAAGACAATGATATTTACCCTAAAAAAAAATCACTGTGAAAAACATAATAATAATAACAAGTGAAATAAACTATATTTATATTTGTTCAAATGTCAGCCAAATTTGCTTCATTTATTTACGGAATGAATTCAGAACAAAGAAGAAATAGAAACTTTGATAGGGTTGAATGTGAATAAGAAATTGTGATTATATCACTATGTTTAATCTATTGAGATTATCTCAATTGAATCTTAAACTAGACAAATTTTGTGATTTATTTATCTTTAATTTATAATTGTTTTAGAAAAAGGGCATACAACTTGAATCCTTTACTTTTATTTATTTATTTATTTATAAATATTATGTTATTTTTGTTTTTGAAAATCATATGTTAAATTGTTGAAGACTTTTTTTTTTTCCCTTTTTTTATTTTTTATTTTTTATTTTTTATTTTTATTTTTATAATTTCCCTGTTGTTATTTTTAAACACTCTAGGGAGTAGGGATAGCTTAGAATATAAGATTAGACCCAAAATTATAAATATTTTTGCTAATATGAAACAAAAAAAAAAAAAATTAAACAATGACAATCTAATAATGATAGCTAATATCGATTGAAGTGAATAAGAATTATTTGATAGATTCTTTGATGGAACTATAAAGATCTTCTACAGTAATTAATTGTTAATTAAAAAAAGTACAGTATTTTACACACTAAAATTGCATAAATCATGCAATGAATCTAGGCAAACTCCATTGTTTTCCAAAAAGATGGAGA
Organism: Acer saccharum; assembly: GCA_030490815.1. Lineage (NCBI taxonomy): Eukaryota > Viridiplantae > Streptophyta > Magnoliopsida > Sapindales > Sapindaceae > Acer > Acer saccharum. The sequence continues at coordinate 39,983,432 of CM059870.1, forward strand.
GCTAGTATCCAGAGTTTGATTAATGCAGACATAAAATATGATAAGATACACCATATATATATATATATATAGAACATGCCAGCTCTGGAGGAAAACGACTGGTCAGTACAGATTATATAAGCCAAGGCAGTGTAGTGTGTATTGTTTTGTTTGGTTGAAATTTGTATTAATCAATAATCGACATAACACACGGGGCTCTCCAATGATACAGGAAATTATTTTAAAAAAAAAACAATACTGTGTTCTATCATCTATGGTAGCACCGCAAACAGTTTTTGATATATATAAAAAAATAAAAATGGAATAATGACATGTTATTGTTAGACGGTAGAACGTGATTCACGCAGCCGACACTCTTCGCGCGGTTGAGGACAAGCTAGGGCTGAGGTTGTGACTTGTGACGGCGACGATGATGACAATGGAGATTTTAATAGGGAAATTATCGTTTCCTCCCTTAAGATTTACCATATTAGATAAACTGGCTCCTCTAGTTTCAATAATGATCAGTCAACCCCCTGAAATCCAAAATATTAGTCATTTTACCCCTCCTGTCAAGTTTTCCATCTAAAATCCCTTTTACCGTTAATTAAAAAATTAAAACGCCTCCATCAAGAATTAAACATTTGACTTTGTGGTTAAAAGACACAGACTCTAACCAATTTGCTACTCCAATTCAATATTAACAGGTTTGTTGATTTAAATGTATATATAGTTATATAATTTGTTTAAAATAATTTAAATGTGTTTATATAATTTAAAATAAACCCATATATATATATATATATATAGTTATATATAATTTAAAATAAAATCATATTTAATAATAATATAGCATAACAGATTTATAAAAGAGAAAAAGAAAATAAGAAATCAAAAAGAAACCCAGAAAATCTAGAAAATCAAAGCCCGTAAATTTTTTTCTTTCTTATTTTTTGAATTTTTTTCCTTTTCAAAAAATATATTATTTCAATTTGATTAAAAAAAAACCCAAAAAATCAAAGCTCATAAATTGAAATGGGAAAAAAAAAATCAAATAATAATAATAATAAAAATAAAAAATCCCTTTTTTTTTATATTTTTTTTCCTTTTGTTTTCTTATTTTATTTTTTATTTTTTATAAATCTATTTTTATATATTATTATCAAATATGAGTTTATTTTAAATTATATATAATTTTATTTTAAATTATATATATATATATATATATATATATATATACATATACATATTTAAATTATTTTAAACAAATTATATATATATACACACACATTTAAATCAACAAAATTATAACAATGAGCTAGAGTAGCTCAGTTGGTTATAACGTGAGGCTTTTAGCTTAAGGTTAAAGGTTCAATTATCGATGAAAGTGTTATAATTTTTTATTTAACGGTCAAAGGGATTTTGGATGGAAAACTTGACAGAAGGGGTAAAATGACCAATATTTTGAGTTTCAGTGGGTTGACTGGCCATTATTGAAATTAGAGGGACCGGTTTATCTAATATGGTAAACCTCAGGGGGAAAATGATAATTTCCCATTTTAATATTAATATTTATATTAAATTAGTATTGGTTATTGAATTCCATTTAAAAACTATGTCGTAATGCATTTCATGTAATTAATTAATTATAATAAGATTAATTAATTAAGCCACGAGCCAAGAAACGGCTTGGACCCGTAAAAGGAGCTTTCAAATTCATAATTTATTAATTTAACATAGAATATATCAATTTTCTTTATTTATTAAATAAAAATAAATAAATAAATAAATAAATAAAAACGAAGTGTGAAAAAATGGACAACGTTTACAAGGCTCTAGTGGAGAAACTGTATACGTTATCAGGGTGGATATATAAAGAAGCAATGAGAAACACAAGTGAAACTTGAAATTGAAAACCACAACAACAGATTAAATACATGCAATTCACAATTCACCTACAAGTTATCAAGTAGTCAGCACAAAACCCAACAAAGATGTTTGATGGAGGCGAATATTCTTCTATGGCTGATGAGCCTTTCGATGACTACATGAACGAGAACGAGCTCACAAGTTCAAAGAAGAAGAAGAACAACAAGAGAAGATTCAGTGATGAACAGATCAAGTCATTGGAGGTCATGTTTGAAAACGAAACCAGACTTGAGCCTAGAAAGAAGCTTCAATTAGCTAGAGAGCTTGGATTGCAACCCCGACAGGTTGCGATATGGTTCCAGAACAAGAGGGCTAGATGGAAGTCGAAGCAACTTGAAAGAGACTACAACATACTTCAAGCTAATTATAATAGCTTGGCTTCAAAATTCGAAACTTTGAAGAAAGAAAAACAAGCCTTGTTTGTTCAGGTATTTAATTAGCTTCCAATTATTCAATTTTATGGGAATAATGTGAATTTGGTTACAGACATTGAAGAAATATTTATATGGGATCTAATGGGAAGTGGTTTAATGTTTTGACAGTTGCAGAAAATGAATGAATTGTTGCAAAAACCAGGAGAAGGTGTGAACAGTACTGACAGTGAAGTTGTAGATCGTGGACAGAACATAAAGTGTGAATCGGAAGTGAAACTGAAACCCAGTTTGTCATTTGAAAGATTAGACCAGAGACTTGGTGTATTGTCGGACGATGATAGCAGTATAAAAGCAGAGTATTTTGGTCTGGAAGAAGAAGTCAATAATCTTATGACGACGACTATGGTGGAACCTGCTGAGAGTTCACTCACATCACCGGATCAAGATTGGGGCAATTTTGAGTCTGATGGTCTCTTCGATCAATCTAGTAGCGAATATCAGTGGTGGGATTTCTGGTCTTGAATCATTTTAATAAACAGAAACGGCACCAAGAATGGAGGAACAGAAAAATGTATGCAAATAATCTTTGATTGTGTAGATAAACTGGAGGTTGCTCACTGTGAACCAAAATTGAGGGGAAATCGAAAGAGATCAAGATTCAATCTAAATCTTGTTGGTGCCACTACGAGAGATCATGTCAATGTAAATCCAACTTCAGGGGATTTGGTATGAATTTGCAATAAAAACTGATTTGGGTCAGAAAAAAAAAAAAACAGAGATCTGTGAAATTGATGTCCATTTGATACCTTCAAATGGGTCTTTTTTGTTGTTGTTGTATATATGCAGAGGTGACATGAATGAGCAAAGATTGTGCATGTTTGTGAGTTGTGAGAGACTAAACTTTGAAGGAACTCCATCTGTGTTAATCGACAATATAACCCTAATCCCCTGTTTAATTAGGTGCCTTAATTCCGTTTAGTTTCTATAATTTTAGTGATTTTTTTTTATTTTTTTCCATTATTGTCTGGAAAATTATGAGGAGTGACATGAAATTAAGAGATGATATTAATAAGTCTAGTTTAACAATATATAATTTTAATTGAATTCCCAGATCTTGTATGAAAATCTTACAAGTCCAACTACAAACCAAGAACACACAAACAAAATACAATGTGTTTGTTTGTGTTCAATATTTTCGTTGCGGATCTTCGAAGCATCAACATGGTAGATTGATAGGTCTAAAAATTTATTTGTTATTATTTTTCTAACAAAATGACATCGATTGAAACTTGACGTAACGTGAATCAAAATCTGACAATTTAAATGAAGTACGGGACGGCAATGGCATTTTTTTTTTATGGCACAGGACAAAATTATAAGTCGTCCGTTGTTTTTGACTACGGGAACCATTACCATGTGTGTGGCAGAGCACCACAGTCACATCTCGGTCCCACATTTCATATTTTTGTGTACTAATTACTTAATTAGTTAGTAATTACACAAGATAATTGAAGCTGAATTGATCTTAATTGAAGAATCCATTTGAAGATTCTCACGTGTTAACAGTTTTAAACACGACTTTTGGTTTTTTCAAAAAAAAGAGGTAATAAAGTAAGAAAAGACAAGGATTGAAAAATAAAAGTAAAACGAAGTATCTTTTTTTTTTTTTTTTTTTACTGCGAAAAATACAACAAAACGGCAGCAGTTTTGTCTTAGTTGTGATGTGGTTTTGTGTATTGGGAGTTGGAGTAAAGGGAAAGTGATGAACAACCTCTCCAATGGAGCTCTGTTAGATCACCACACCACATTCACTTGCAAGTCAATACCATCTCTGGCTTTCTACATTCTAATTCCTCTCTTCTTCATCGGTCTCTCTGTCTCCATTTTCATACTCATTGTCGTCAAAAACGCTGCGTTTTTCGTTTCCTTTCTCTTGCTCTCACTTTTCGTCTCGTCTTTTATAGCCTGGAACACACTTAACCGGAGACAAAAAGCTGCCGTTTCCTTCTTTCTTCGCTCTTTTCCTGACTCCGACCTCGCCGTCGCACGTGACGGACAGCTTGTAAAAATCACTGGGGTACACTGCTCTACTTCACTGTTTCTTTCACAGTTTTTGATTAGTAAATTCAGATATTTTATGGGTTTCTTGTAATTTTTAATGTGGTGCATTGTGTTTTTTTTGTGAATCAATCAATTTTATGGGTTTAGTTGTATTTCAGCTCTGGCATGTTAAATGTGTTTGGTTGCTGGTTGCCCCAGATAGTGACTATAAAGAAAATTGAGAATGCATAGGAATGGGGAGGCTTATTGGGGATTTTTGTTTTGGTTTATATTTTATTGTTTATTACAAAAGCGAATATAGAAATTATGTTGTTTCCTACCAACCAAACAAGTAACGTTAAAACTACTGTTCAATTTGTGTTTGGTTACTCAGTTTTGTGGATTGATTTTATTTGGGGGTTTTAATTCTGATTTCTGATATCATTCAAGGGAATAACCCAATTGACTAGATGTTTTTGTAGTCTTTGATCATTGCCAATTGGTGTGTCTATTATCTATAATTTTATTTCTATGAATTTGTTTCACTGAATCCTTTCTATGTGAGTAATCTGATCCTCAGAGAAATAAGAATGAGTACATTTGACGGTACGTAGGTAATCCTTCGAGGTTTCACTGATCGATAATTTTAATCTTGTTATAGGAAGATCTGAGAGCAAGTTCATGAGGAATTTGAGTTTAACAAGTCAATCAGTCTTCAAAGGTTCATTGAATTGATATATGTGTAGATAGATTTTGTAGCAGAATTTAGTTCTTCTTGTTCAAACATAGGCTCTCAATTGATCAAAGTACATACTTCTAGGTAGACTGATAATTTGGTTAAAGAAAGTAACAGCATTAGCTAAAACCTATCAAGTGAAGAGTAAGTCTTGTCCTACATAATAACTCGTACTTGACGTTGTGTCTATTTGCCATATATTTTGAGGTGCTTTGGTAAAAATCAGAACATGTTTATAAGCACATCATACTAAAGATTGGGGAATTGGTCCTTTTTTAGTTACTGATGACTAACTTTCATTTCCTGTGACAATAAGATCCTTTTACTCTTGTTTCTCACTCCTGATTCTGCTTTATATAACATATAATTTCTCCTTTAATTGAATGCCGACAACATTTTCTTACCACAAATAATTTCAGCAAGCATCTTGCGGGAGTGTCTATTTGGAATCTTCATATGAAAAGGCTACCAGATGCATCTATACATCAACTCTTTTATATGAATATGGAAGATTGGGTCTCAAGCCTGTGGATGTAAACAGAAGCTGCTTCCAGTGGGGTTTAGCATATTGTGAGGTATGTAACTTCTGATATTTTAACTGTCAACAGTACAGACAGACTTTAATTATTAGAAACCCCTCCTGTCGCGTGACCTTCCAGTTTTTTTCCATATATGTTTCAAAGTTTGAGTCTATATTTGCACTAAAATGATTTTAGATGACGTGAATAACTATTCTCTTTTAGTTAGTTGTTACAGTGAAACTTCCCACATAGATAAGGGTTCGTTTAGAAAAGCTTCTCAAGTAGATCTTTTAGAAGTAGAGCTTTTAAATGAAAGTCGTTGGTCGTTTGGTTGTCAATTAAGAAAGAGCTTTTTTAATGATAGAATTACAAAAATACTCAAGCAAATATTAAATTATAGGGTAATATTGGAGATTTTTTTGTTATTAAAAAAACTCCAAAAGATCTACTTGGAAAAGCTTTAAATTTGGGCTTCTCCCGGTAAAAGTTCAACAACTTTTTTAATCATCTATAAGCTCTACTGAGTGACAACCAAACGATAATTTTTTTTTTGAAAAGAGCTGCCTGTAGACAAGCTCTTCCAAACGAGCACTAAGTATGCTCAAGTAAATTCAAGACAATTCATTGGCTTTCAAATCCATTTTGACATTGGATTCTATTCAGGGTAATGTCATCCAATACATTGCAGTTATAATTATTACTGCCTCAGCTCACATTCACTTTCACTCATCCAAATTGTCCTGGGTTACTTGTATAGCACACAACAACAAGACTTTTTCCATTTTTTTCTCAATTGGTGCACTACGGGCCTACCTTAACATTTTCACTGACCTCAAATAGCCGCTTTTCGTCTTGACATGTATTTCAAATGAACTCATTTCATATATAAGTTGTTTTTCAGCTGCCCAGCCTTGTGTTGTGAGCATGAGAACTTTTGAAGGTCATAGAACGTGATCATTGTCTTGGATTTTTCTTTATTTATCTTTTGAAACACCTAAAATCAATGAAATAATACAACATCAGGTGAATGTAGAATCAGATATCATGTGAATGTTTGTGGTTCATAGCTATTATTAGAAAACTAGTGGCATTTTGTTTATCTGGAAGTTTAATTTTATTCTTGGGCTTTCCACCTGACAGAGGTTCTCCACTGACTTTTACATAACTGATCGGAAGTCTGGTGCAAGAGCTATGGTGAAAGCTGGCCCTGGTTGTAAAGTTCTTCCCTTGATGGTTGAGAGCACAATCGTCATAACAACTAGACATTGCAGAACTTTATCTACTCACCTGAGGAAATGGTTGAGAGCCAAAAACCTCCCAGTTGAACCCCGTCTACTACGACTGGAAGAAGGGTAACCAATTAATTATTATGTTTCGTTTTTATGCGTTTACGTTACGTCACAAGTTAAAAGTTTCTAAATTGTGAAATTGGTTGAGTTGTTTTGCAGGTATATTCAAGAAGGCAGCTGTGTGACTGTTATTGGAATGTTGCATAAAAATAACGATGTTATGACGATTGTTTCGCCACCACAACTCATCTCTACAGGATGTCTATGGCAAAGGCTGCTTCTTCCGGTTGATATAGATGGACTGGTCTTGGGGGTCTCTAATCTGACTTGTCCCGTGATCAACCCAGGTCCTATACAAAATCCTCATCCAGAACAATAATATCTGACCTTCCAAGGAAATTATATATATATATATATATATATATATATATATATACTACTTGAAATTTTAGATTATACAGCTGATTTCGTCCAGAAATCTACTTTTATTCTCCTTTGAAGTTTTTTAAAGAGTTAAACTCTTCCAAGTTTGAACCTGCTTTCAACTGTAAGATAACTCTTACTTGGAAAAGCTCTTGTTTAGACATCTTGGAGCATTCACAGTGGGTCTAATTTAGACCTAAATAACTGGATCCACTTTTAACATTTTAGAGCATTTACAGTAATTTAGACCCAAATAACCATATTCACCAGATCCACTAAGTATCAACTGAGTGGATCTAGTTAGGTCATTTGTGGGATATAGAACTCAAAATGGAGCTAGCCCAATGAACAGTCTTTTTATTATCAGTTCGAACTGATAAAAAATATATCAGTTTCTTACATGTGCGCCATTGGATTTAAAATATGCTTTGACAAGTGCATGCAGCTAAGTCAAAGTATTTAAATCCAATGACCCACATACAAGGAACTGATATATCTTTTGTCAGTTCGAATTGACAATGGAAAAACTGTATATATATAGTCTTTCTATTGGGTCTACATGCAAGGAACTGATCAGTTCAAACTAACAATAAAAAAACTATATGTATATATACAGTCTTTCTACTGTCAGTTCGATTTGATATATTTTATATCAAGACGAAGAATGTGGACCATAGATTATGAAGAAGTTTTGATAAGTACATACACTTTGAGTCAAAGTATGTAAATTTAACGGTCAACATTCTTCGTCCTGATATATTTTATATCAGAACGAACTGACAATAGAAAAATTGTATATATATATATATGAGGAAATTGCAAGAAATAACCAAAAAATTTATTGGTTTATTATTTTTATCCATTAATTTATATTTTAGTATACTTATCACCTTTAGCCTTGAACAGACAAGATTGTCCTTCATTTTGTCTTTACTTCATCCATCCAAAAATTTGGAAATCAACTTGCATGTAACTTGAAAATCATTGACATATAAGTTGAAAGTCAATTGGCATTTTGAGTTCCATATTTGAAACTGAAAGTGGATCTTGTTCTTTGGGTGTAAATTAGACCCCCATTGTGAATGCTCTTATCTACTCAACTTTCAAGCTTTGAAGTCGTCAAACTCTTTGGATTATTATTATTATTATTTTATTCTACATCTCTGATGGCTTATAGAAGATGATAAATGCTAATAATACTGCCCAATCTTCCAACTGCTCAATCTTCCAGCAAGGCAGTCTGATTCACATAGCATGATTTTGAATTGGGGCTCGTTTGAACAGTATGGGAAAAAATTAATCCATATTTTTTTATAAACCCCCATTAATTTTCATAACATTTTATAATCCCAAAGTAAGTAACAGTGAAATTAAATTAACTTGGAGGTTAAACCAAAAAACAGAACATCACAGCCCTTCTAGTTCATCCATACATTGGTAACATAACTCTATGCATACACCGATACACATCAACACATATACATAGGTTCAGTTGCTGCAGTACTAGTTGACAATTATTAGAAAACTAGTGACATTTCCACCTGACAGGTTCTCTGTAGAACTCTACGTAACTGATCGGAAGTCTGGTGCAAGAGCTATGGTGAAAGCTGGTCCTGGCCTTGATGGTCGAGATCACAATATACTAGACATTGAAGAACTTTATCTACTCACCTGAGGAAATGGTTGAGAAGCCAGAAACCTCCCGGTTGAACCCCATCTACTACGAGTAATATACGAGAAGGATCGTGACACAAATTTTGACACGATCTTATAACCTTTGGATCACTAACATTTTAATGGTTTTGATTAAACCGTCTCTTATTTAATTTTTAGTTTCTTTTTTTTTTTTTTTATAACATTTTTTCTTACTTTTATTTCTCTCTCTCCTATCTCTTGTGCAAAATTTATAAATAAATAAATTTATATTCATCATTGTAAGGCCTCATGCAAAATTATAAATGAACAATCGAAAAAAGTGATATAATGCAAAATAAAATGTTCTGAGTTCTTCTTTCCATCAAGGTCATAACGCCACAAGTGGTAGGGAAGATCTAGATTTGGCTTTCAAGAAAGCCAATCAAGTTACGCGAAAAAATTTATGAATTAATAATAACCATATTTTTCAATCAGGTGCTAATACTGTATTACCATCCATAAATAGGAATTATACACCCATATTTTATTAAAAATTTTAATATAAATTTATCAATAAGGACAAATTACTTTAATTAAAAATAAACCAAATACTATTTACACACATTAATTACACCCATCATATCTTCAACTATCTCATTTAAAAAAAAAAAAAAAAAAACCTTAAAATAAACCCTGATTTGTCCTTCCTGCACTTAACGATACAAAGACGTCATTTATCATGTTCAGATCGCAGGATGGTGAACCCAGTAGTGTCTAGACTCCAGATTGATGGAACTCAAACAAATCAAGAAGAGCAGCGGCAGCGGTTGGTTGATGAAAGGATCAAAGAGATCAAGTTAATTGCTCAGAAAGTGTCTGTCTGTAAATGACTAAGCTACATGCACCTCTAGCATATGTTTAGAAAATTAATAGACCTTTTTTTGTATGTGACATGCTTATACTAGACAATCAATTTATCCTTTTCTTTTAACCCTAATTCAATTTTAAGTATCAAAATTTCCCATCATTGCAGGATTATCATATAACAATGTAATAAAAAAGAATTTTTAGATGACTCTGATCATACAATAGTATATATTTCTTTACCTTTTTTTTTTTTTTTTTTCCTTCTTTCTTACTTTCTTTTATATATAATTATGAACTCTATCGATAAACAAAAAGTGAGAAGTAATTATTTTTTTAAAGAAAAATGATAGGCATAGATTGATGATAAGTTCGGAATCGGTGTTGCTGACATTTCACTGACATAGAAGGTTTTAAGGTTGCTGGGATGAGAGGGGGTTTTGAAGAAAAAGGAGTAAGGATGAGTTTGGTCGTTGATTTTTTTTTAGTGAAAGTGCAAGTTTGAAGGCGCTTTCAACTGTAAGATAACTCTTTCTTGGAAAATCTCTTGTTTAGACATCTTACCTACTCAAATTTCATGCTTTCAAGTCATCAAATTCTTGGGATTTTTTTTAATCTACATCTATGAAGGCTTACGGAAGATGGTAAATGCTAATAATTTAACCAAAAATGCTCAATCTTCCAACTTAAATTCAACAAGACTTCATAGCCAACTACTTAGTCTGATTCACTTTGAATCGGGGCTCGTACGAATTTTTAAAGACCAGCTTGGCATGGCATGGCAGGCAAAACCGGTCCCCAGAGATTGATCTGTGTTTTAAAATTACCAGTTTTTAAAACTCTAAAGAAAGTTATCGATAATACTTGCTACTTGCCTAAACGAAACAGAAACAAAACAAAAAATAGAAACACTAATCACAGGAAGGAAGTGTAAAGCTTTGCTGCCTGGTACCATGCTAATAGATGAATGGGTAGGGACATCAAAGCAGATCAAGACACAAGTGGCATTCAATTTATCAAGCTAATTTAACAGGAAATGTATCAACCAAGGTATTGCTAGCAGGCTGAGAACTGTATCCACTATCAATGCCTAAAATAGGGGACCAAGCCTGAAAAGATTTGAATAACTAAATACCTAAAACTGAAAAGATTTGCATAACGACTAATAAATACCTTAAAACGGGGGACCAAGTCTGAACACGCAATATTATAACCCAAAATTAAGTTAAACTACCAAACAACAGTTCGGTTTGGAATCATCGTAATAGTACTACAATTTGATGTTCTAGAGTCTAGACCAAACAACTAATAGTCCATCAAAAGACACCTTATCCGAAAAAGGTTTGAAAACACGTTCCTAGCAGGAAGAACGCAATCAGATACAAATACAACCATTGACCTGCAACTAATCTAAAAAGCTTCATGATCACATCTACTTGATCTTCTTCTTTGGCCTCAGCTACAATAGAAACATTAAAAAAAATTAAGTTTATCAACTTTATTCTTAAAAGGTGGGCAAGCAAGATAAGCATATAAAAATGCTAAAAGATATTTTAGGGGAAAAGAAGGGTACCTGGTTGCTGTGTCCACATTTCTTCTTCCTGCAGTTGACAGCACGGGGATGTAGCCGAGCATAACACCTAAAGACAAAATAAAAAATGAATTTATTTAAGAAGAAAAGAAAAAAGAGAAAACCAGTTCTACAATACCTATAAGAGTCTACTAGATCACGTCTAAGTTGAATCTATACAACTCAAAACCATAATAGGATGTTGTAATTAGTATTCAAATTGGGCAAAATGGGTTTGTGATGATGACTCGTATGTTCTACACTTAATCATCACAAAAACATTTGCCCCGGTACAAAAGCTTGGCCTAACCCTAACAGATACAATTGCATGTATAAACTCTGGCCAAATTAATCCATATTTTCAAATAAACCCCCATTCATTTTCATAACATTTTAACTTGGAGGTTAAACCAAGAAACAGAACATCATCATAGCCTTTCGAGTTCATCTATACAAATGGTAAGATAACTCTATGCATACACATCAACTCATAAAGAACCAAATAAATATAAATAACATCCCAAAAAAAAACTCACATTGAACAAATCCCTTTCAAATGGATATCTAGAAATACAAAACCAGATCACTAGCATTGTATCTAAGTTAAAACTTACTTGCGGCAGATCATCTTGTCTTGGTTATACTTCCTGGCCAGTGCCATCAGAGACGGCTCAATGATCCCACCCCGCAACCTCAAAACAAGATGCAGTGTCGATTCTACACAAAAATAAATAAATAACCCATCAAATTCTTGATAAGAGACACAAACACAAAATCCCATCACACCCATATATATACAAACAAAAATCCAACCTTTCTGGATATTGTAGTCAGCGAGAGTGCGACCATCTTCAAGCTGCTTCCCAGCAAATATGAGCCTCTGCTGGTCAGGTGGAATCCCTTTAAAACAATTCACATAAACAAAAATAATTCAGCGTTCAATTCAAATTTTTTTTTTTTTTTTCTTGTTTTGACATAAATACAAAACAATCGGTGAATATAACAACATAAAGTACCTTCTTTGTCTTGAATCTTGGCCTTGACATTGTCGATGGTGTCGCTGGATTCGACCTCCAAAGTTATGGTCTTCCCAGTTAGGGTTTTCACGAATATCTGCATTTTGCCTTCTCTTTCTCTACTTTCAAAGTGACACAACGCAACTACCTCTTTTTTGTAAACGAATACATATATTGGGCCGATTTTTAATACAAAACGCTGACTCTATATGGATTCCAGCCCAATGGACCTCTCTCATATTCAATTCTCAATTGTGTGATAAATTTTTGGACCAAAATAATTTTGGGCCTAACCCAATATAAAATAGGGTTAATTGCACCAATGTCCCTCAATTATACATGAGGTAGCAATGTGCCCCTGAACTTTTTTTTTTGACAGTAAACCCCTTGAACTTTCATTTATTGGTAGAAGCTAACGGAATAGTAACGGAATTTCATTTTCGTCCATTTTTTGTCACATGCTCTTCACATGGGTTCGTAACAAGGGGCAAATCTGGAATAACATAAAGGGTTAATTGCACCAATGCCCCTTGAATTATATGCGAGGTAGTAATGTGCCCCATGGACTTTTCTTTTACAATAAATCCCTTGAACTTTCATTTATTGGCAGAAGCTGATGGAATAGTAACATAACTTCATTTAAGTCATTTTTTTTTTATCATGTGGGTTCGTACCAAGGGGCATATATGGAAGAACATAAACAAAATTGTTGTAACATATTTCCCATTTAAAAATCCCGTTTTCCAAACCACCTTCTTCTTCTTCGTATTTTGTCAGTTGTCTTTTTTTTTTTTTTTTTAATTTAAAATTAAATTTAAATGGGAAGATCCAATCTAGATCTCCACCTAATAAAATAAAAGTAAATAAATAAATAAACCCATATATGGTGGCCACCAAAATTGAAATCACCAACATGGCAACATCATCTTCATCATCACCAACTCAAAGTCTCAAACCCTAACCACTGCCACCAAAAATGAATTTAATACAAAACCCACAACTTTTTTATACAATCAAACACCCACCTCAACACACACCGGATCCAACATCAAAAAATCAACAAAATATCCATTCATATAATTCCAAAAAATAATAATAATTGAACTAAAAACAAATGGATCTTGAAGAATCTTCCTTTTATCTGCTACTTCTGTTCTGAATCCATTGGCCAAAAACGCCGGCTCTATATGGATTCCAACCCAATGGACCACTTTATATTCAATTCTCAATTGTGTGAAAATTTTTGGACCAAAAATGTTTTGGGCCTAACCCAATATAAAATATCACATTATTGGGCCATCAAAGGCCCAAAACTTGCTAGTAGTTGTTCAGTCACCTATCATAATACTATATTGTCGACTGTAATCGATCTCTTTGCAATTTTGGATAAATCTTTTTCTATTCGGTTTGATAATAATAATTTTTTTAAAATAAAATTATAAGAAAATCTAAATTTTATGATTGTTAATGGATCATGTGAACATAATCTAAATCCGATTTCTATCCAATTATTGTTAAATTTGTCAACTGTGAAATATAAAAAAAAAAAAAATCAATGAACCTAATTTAATAAGAAAAATGAATATATAAAAACATTCTTATCATTTCCAAATATTAAATTACAGTGGAATTAAGGGAATATTAGGGAGAAGATTCAGATTTTTATTCTCGTAATAATCTCATATACCCTTTGAAGCACAACAAAGGTTCATTTACAATATTTTGTTAAAAAATCATTAAATCATAAATGGAAAGTTGTTATCGGATAATTGTTACAACTTACAAACATGTACGTCGTTGTTTGACGGTAAATCATTAATCAACTAATTGATGATTTATAATCCAAATTGAAAACTTTTAATTATAAAATTATAAAACCCCACTTGCCTGATAGAATTTGAGTAAAAACGACATGATATTTCACTTTCAATTTAACTATATATGTGATTAGAGGAAAAGATGCCACTGCCGATTACCTATAATCCCAACAAAGAAAGTAAACTTGCACTAAAATTAATCAAAGTTATTTTTCCAAGTTGACTCCACGTGTTTTATTAATTGACCCCTCAGTCAACACAGCTCTTTCTACCTAATTTCCAGCTGATTAAGAAAAATTATGTTAACGTGTATCCAACAATGTAACATTACATATCACAACGTAAAATAAAAATAAAAATAAAAATGAGAATACGTATAATTTTTTTTTATTTTTAACTATTTAATATAATTATGTAATGTTGTATAGTTGTTTAATATTTATCATTAAAACACGCGTTAACTGGACAAAATAATATTTTATCATCCAATTTATTATAATTATGTAATTAATTAGCAACTTCACTATCCAGTTGAAACATCATTTATTCATTTATTTATTTATTTATTTATTTATTTATTTGCTATCAATTTGGCTCTAGCAAATCTTTTAGTGCCTTCCAAGCAAAGCAGCCTTGAAACTTTTATTTTTATTTTTGTTTAACATCAGCGTTACAACATTTTGAAGCCATCTTCTAGTCTTGCCGGATCTTTGGGCATGTTAATGTGACTTATATAGATTAAACATTATTTTATTTGTAAATTAGATAATAAAAAAATAAAAAATAAATAAAGTACTACTATATTAGTTTCTCAAGTTCGATTTGATTGTAGTTCAGTTATGAAAGTTTTTATCTAGGCAATTTAGTTTTAATAATCTTTTACGTACTGGGTTAATTTAAATTGAAGATTTATATTATTGGTTTAATTTAATGTATCCTTAAATAATTTGTATTTCTTGTTTTTAATTCTAGGTAATTAAATCCCCAAAATTACATCCCTTCTTAATTTGAGTGATATGCACCACTCATTCTACACTTATGATAAGAGATTCGAGTAACACCATATATATTTTATACACATGTATCTCAATTGATCCCCAGACTTTCGATAAATCCATAATCTATTGGGTGGTAAATTTCAAAAGAAGAAGAAAAAACGCACCTAAATCCACCTACTTCTCATATTTCACCTACTTGTTATCCTCCACACTTAATAATTTATCCTCGACAATCTCCTATTACGTAAAGAGTAATTCTAATTTGTTTAAAATTTAGTGTTAAGATGATATGATTTATGAATTGTAATTAACATATCATTCATTATGTAATTTACATGACAGTTCTCACTTTGACACATCGATAGGGCATGAATTTCGAATAAAAAATAGTGAAATCAAACATTACTCTTATGTTTTTTTTTATAAAAAAAAGTCTCTATATTTCCACAATCGACTATATTTAGATGGTGATTGGGACAGAAGAAGATGTTAAGAAAGTGGTGGGGCTGAAGTATAAAGAAACAACGAAAGAGACAATTATTATAATTATAATCCTTGATAATAAATATTAAATACTGAGCTTATAAAAATAAATGTCATCATTTTACTAAAAAAGTTGATAAACTATTGTATAATTACATACCAAACTCACTTAAACTATTTTAATTCAAATATTAATCTCTAAGTACTTAATTAAGAATAACCTAATTACAAATATTTATAGGATTAGTGGTAAACCCCTCACACCTGCACCATGAGGTTGCGGGTTCGACTCAAAAATATAATAATAATTCTAGTGGAATGGTCGGGCTTGTGGTTTACTCCCACAATGTATGAGATTCAAATCCTCTCATGGATACCTACATGGAAGGGTGAAGCCAAAAAATTTATTTGGGATCAATATAGTAAAATACAATATTTAGTGGGACAAAGTAAAATTTCATATTTTATATATATATATATATATATATATATATATATATATCTTCTGACCTACAAATCCCCTGACATAAAGTTATATACAACTGGTACGAACCCACTGGATAGAACTCATTCTTAAAACCAGCTTGTAAGGAGAGGGTACCCAATGAGTTATATACCATTGACTAATCCCATACTTAGTCAATGTGAGATCCTAACATTCCATCATGCTTACGTAGCCGTCATCCACGGTGGCCCATCTTTCCCAGTTGGGTGACTTCGCGGATCCCGCTCTCTCGGGTAGCAGCCCTCCCCAGGTCGCCCCGTCTGCGACTAACCCACTGCTCGGCATGGTGCCGGCTTTGATATCACTTGATACGAACCCACTGGGTAGAACTCATCCTTAAAACCGGCTTGTAAGGAGAGGGTGCCCAATGAGTTATATACCATCGACTAATCCCATACTTAGTCAATGTGGAATCCTAATAACAACACATATTTGTCAGCCTTTTAATCAAAATCCAAAAGATATTATGTAAGTGGTGAGCCAGGAGAGAACGCATAACATCTATTTGATTTTGATCCAAAGGCTGACAAATTGGTTTGTATACAACCTTATGTTAGAGGATTTGTATCGAGAAGTTCAGTGAACATATATAAAAGATATTTTAATTATTATTTATGAGATGGGGACCATGGGGCCATAGCCCATTAGCCCCTACCATCCCCCTAAATTCGCCACAGCCTAATACAGAGAGAATTGGTGATAAACAAAGAAGCAGATCTAGCCATCTAGGAAGCATGATGCGGAGAAAGTAATTAAGTCTTTTCCTTAATTCCTATTAATCAATTAGCAAACCATATGATCAATTAGTGTACAATAAAAGATAATTGGCACACAGAGAGAATCATAACATAAACAAATCGAGATTCGATTTCAATGCAGCCACGTACAAGCCAACTTCCTCTCTAAATTCGCCACCGCCTAATACAGAGAGAATTGGTGATAAACAGAGAAGCAGATCTAGGAAGCATGATGCGGAGAAAGTAATTAAATCTTTTCCTTAATTCCTATTAATTAATTAGCAAACCATGTGATCAATTAGTGTACAATAAAAGATAATTGGCACACAGAGAGAATTATAACATAATCAAATCAAGATTCGATTCCAATGCAGCCACGTACAAGCCAACTTCCTCTCTAATCATCACTTGTTAATGAAAAATGATGATTCTATATATCCTCAAAGTAATCTTTAGAAACCTCAATCGAACAAACAATACTTTAATAATTAGACAGTGGTACAGTATTATAACATATATAGATATATACTATGTTTAAGAACCCTAACCGAAGGTATTTATACTTCTGGTAGGTCTTTATTAAACTGATATAATTGCTAGTGGTTTAGCACCAACTAGTTTTGATTTTAAAAACGTTGAAAAGAGCTAGATTAGATCTGTGTGTCTATATATATATATATATATATATAGGTGGAGATCGAAGCATGCAAGTTGTGGTTGTGTATAAATTATATATAAACAGTTTCCATATCGTCGAATAAAATCTTATAAGGAGAAGATCGAGAATAAAACCTGATCAAATTAAAGATGATGCCTTTATTGTTTATCCACTTAGTTGCACTTTGGCTATGTGCCCCTTTGAATAAGCATCTACTCTCTAAAATTTCACTTTTTATCCTCTCCATGCTGGGTGTGCTTCTAGCAATTTTGATGGGAAAAAATAAAAAATCCAAATGGGGATTTTCATCGGTTGATGATGGAAAAGATCTTAGAGCACAAATTGCAAACATTTCCTTTTTTTTTTTTTTTTTAATTAAAAAAGAAAAAGAAAAAGATCATTGCCCATTGGGAAGAAGATTTTGGCATTCAAAATAAGAAAATTTTCCTGATTTTACGAGTTTGAGAAATGGGTATATTAGTATATAGTCATATAGAGCATGGAGATGTACGTGGGAGTATTTTAATGGGATCTTTAAGAACCAGCAAATCTACATGTAGGACCCAAAATTTATTTGTGCATTTGTGAGTGCTTTCCGTTCAAACTTTTTATTTTTATTTATTTTTATTTACTTTTTTTTGTTTCCAGTCTAAAAGGATATTTATCATGTGCGGGGCTGGTTTTCATACATGATTTCAATAAATACGATATATATTAATTGATTTTTTTTAAAATTAATACTGGTGTCTATTTAGAATTTCACACGAAAAAATATGCATAATCCAAAGCTATATATATATATACACACACCACCGATTTGTGGAACCCAAAAGAACCCTAATAATGTGCATGACAATGAAAGGACCACGGATTCAAGGTTGAACATATTCTTTTCTTCATCATTCAAAGATTCAAATTTTGAAAAAGAAAAGAAAAGAAAGTGAAGAATCTTTTAGAGAGCTCCCCCACCCCACCAAAGCCAGTCATGAAAGGAAAATTCTTAGTTAGATTATTATGGCATCGAATCCGATCATCGTTGGAATTGTTTAAGGCAAGTGGGTTAGGCCTTAACTAGCGCACTAATAAAATGGATTTGTTTACCCAAAATAGCTGTTGCATGCACTGCTCTATCAAATCTATGTACTCAGGTTTCTTCACCAGTCATTTGTTGCTAGTCTGCTACGTGCGATTAGGGTTCTTAATAATTAGTTCTTATTGTTATTTAAAATTATTAGAGATTCCTAGATTATTTACACTTGAAGATTTCAGAGGATAGAATCATAGAACCAATAATTGAACTAACTTTTTTTCTGATCGACTTAATTAGGAGAGTCATGAGTTTGTGAGTTGAAAATGAGATTTATATATGTTCAGATGTAATATCATGCATGATCAGTTAGGTAAAATAAAAAAAAAAGTTCTGGTAATAACAACTGTAATTTCATGGAGTTGAATTATGTCACATTAAACTTTCCAAAACCCCCATTATAAGAGGTGACAATTACATAAAGCTTTGAAAGTGGGCTTTTATAATCTTGTTAGATTTCATTTCCCTTGAGAGTGCACTTGGAATTTAGGAGGATTCAGCCTAAAAAAAAGCTAACATTGAAGGAATAAAGGGTCTATCACAATCAATCGAAATTAAGCACTACAAACGCGGTCCGAATATCTTCTGCCACAATTGGTAGACATTTATCGGGAATAAAACTACCTAACATACTTTGAAAATGCATGCGCTTAATGAGACTTAAATCCTCCAACTTACAAACTTGGAAGGTGAGATGCATACTCTTGAGCTATAAGAGGGGAGAGGTGCTTCTGATATATATTAAAAAAACATATATATATATATATATATATAACAGAAGAAAAAAATCATCATTTTAGTATGACATTTAATTAATTAGTATATACAAAGGACTTATTCAGTCCAGTCTTTCATTTGAAACTTTCTTCTATTGTAGAAGTTGAACGTAGTTCACCTAAATATTTAACATATAGCAGCACATCAGAAGAAGTCTTATTGACCAGGATTACATAATTTCTTTCTATATATTAATACTAATTATGTGAAGATAATGTATACACAATTACAACTTGAACGTGTTTAAATAAGTTTAATCTGCTGATTGTAATTTCTATACTAATTTTGGCTAATCATTTCTCTTTCTCTCTGTGCAGTGCCCATCAAACACACTGGCATCCTTGGAAGATTCGAATAAACTAAGTTGTTGGGTGTATTTTCCTGTGAATTTTATTCGAAATTTTACATATAATAATATTGGGAAGTTTCCTTGACATTTTGGTGGCCTTCCCTAGAAGGCAACTACAGGAACAACAACAAGAATAGGTATATTTGCTTATATATGGTCTTCACTTTATTATATTCCAAGTCTCTTTGTAGAAGATATGAAATTTACTTTTTTTGGATTTATATATCTATGATCCCCATTATTAATCATGCTTAATTACAAGTATAATAATATTCCACTGTTTAAGGTTCTTTCTTTTAATAGCCTTTTTTTTTTTTTTTTTTTTTTTTAAGGGCTATTACAAATTAATTAGTACTACAAAACCCTTCCACATTAGTGGTGAGAGGTTCAAATCTCACAATGCGCATTTTACAAGTATGTATGGGGAGTTTTTTTTACATGGTTGTGGGAATAGCTATCTCCCGTTATGGGAGTAGATATCCGGACCGCACATATATGATGTATCGTTAGATCTCGACAGGTTCCGACAGTCTTATTGTAATAGTTCTTGTAATACTTAAAAATAAAATAAAAAATTAAAAAAAAATTAAAAAAAAAACCTACCTAAACAAGTGATGTCAGTACGTTGATATCGTTTAATTTTTGTGATTAATCTTATAATATATGGATGACTAGGCACTAAATTCATCTTCTTTTGCTTTCATTACCAACCAAAAGAAGATGAATTTAAGCAACTAACCTCTTTATTAGTCTTATTATTTTTTTTAATATAATGATTGGGTCAATTCGATCAAGTTTAATTGAAGCAATTCTATTTGGCAACAATTCTCATGACCAATATTTTCGTAATTACATTCTTAAATAATTTGAGTAAGTTTCTTTTTCTTTAACTTGCACGGTAAACATTCTTTTTTGGTCATGATTTTAATTTGAAATGTGATTGATGCACTTTCGTGTTAAAAATAAACATAAATATACAAACAAATTTGAACAAATGCAATAACAGTTACGTTCAAAGAAAAATAAGTTATTGACCCAAACAAATATCAGTCTTGGTCATGACTCATGGTCATAGTGAAATATTCTAAATTCCAAAAGAAAAAATCAAACCCTTTTGACCATCTGGTTGCTTTGTAAGCAGCAAGATCAACGGTCAGGGATTTCTCAAGCTTCAACTTCGCTATCCAAACCGTTGAACAACTACCAATACAAATAGCTTTCTATACACGCCAATTTTTCCCAGCCATTTATTTATTTATTTACACTGAAGAGAGTGTACAGCAACACCGACGTGTGTTGTCTAATTTTTGTAGGGGCAATTGCACAAACATCCCCAAGGTTTGATAAAATTGCACGGATATGGCAGTTTCGTCCATATACGCACAAACTTCCCTCAACATTTAAAAATTGTTATACAAACATCCTCTACCATTAGATAGATCCGTTAGTTAATGATTAAACGTGTAAAAAGTCTAAAATACCCTATATTTTTATTTTAAATAAACTAAAAAATTTAAAAATAAGATTTAAAAAAATTTAAAAATCTTTTAGAAAACATGAATGTATCTTAAATCTGAAACTTAGAAAACAAAAGTTATCTATAAAAAAATTAGTTTGTGTAATTCCCCCTTGATTTTAAATAAATTTAAAATTTAAAATTTATATATTATTAAATTATTTTAAAAACTATATATTTTTTTATTTGTAAAGATGAATTTTTTTTTTTATAGGTTTTAGATTTAAAATACATTCATGTTTTCTAAAATATTTTTTTTATCGTATTTTAAATTTTTTAGTTTATTTATAATAAAAATAAAGGGTATTTTAGACTTTTTACTGTTTTGACTTTTGACCATTGACTAACAAATCCATCTAACGGTAGAGAATGTTTGTGTAACAATATTCAAATGTTGAGGGAAATTTGTGTGTACATGGTCAAAACTACCATATCCGTATAATTTTATCAAACCTCTAGGGATGTTTGTACAATTCCCTTCATTTATATAATATATATGATATTGACGATTATACCCCTACCGAAGTCCCAGCAGCGACGTTAATGTCATTATAACCGAAATTCAGACAATAAATGTGTTGTCCTTGGACAAAAGATTTGCTCAAATTAAATTTCGACCACAAGTGACGGCCACTTCAGACAAAATCATCGGTGCGCGGGGCTAGATGGAGGATCGAGTTGTCACAGCCGATTAAATGGGTGCAGACATAGCGTGAAAATGCACACGTGTCGACAGAATTGTGTTGGTGCATTTACGCGATTCGGTTTTATTTGGTCTACTAGTTAATGGGCACTGCAAATCTCTTCCACTGTATTCATTGTATTGACTATTGAGATTTGAGAGAGAGCACGAGTGCATGGGACTCATGTGCACCCGCAATATTCTCACCCGACAATATCACGCCAAGCGACCACCGCCTGGTCTACAAATCGACATCAATTTTACTGCACAACCCACGCTAACCTGTTCCACCCAATTTTATCAACTTTCCCTTTGGCACGTCTACGCGTCCAATTCTATTTACATCGCGTCATGTAAATCGAATACAACGTGAAATGAACGCATTATATGTATATATATATATCTATATACATAAATTTTATTATCAGTTCGAACTGACAAAATTTATATCAGTTCCTTGCATGTGGGCCACTGAATTTAAATACTTTGACTTAGCTGTATGCACTTGTCAGTCAAAGTATTTAAATCCAGTGGCCCACATATAAGGAACTGATATAACTTTTGTTAGTTCGAACTGATAATAGAAAGATTGTATGTATATATATATATATATGTTTGGTATTTATTGGATTTAGTTTAATTTTATTGTTTGTTTTGTAATTTGAAATTAATATAAAAACAAAAGCAAACCCATATGACATGTTTTTATCATCTATTGGTCATTACCGACCTTAATCAAGGATGAAATGACATTTAAAAGATAATGATATTCATACAAAATACATTGAATCATACAATTGTTCCGAAAGTAACATTATTGAAATTGTGTAAAATTATATATAATTAATATGTTTTCAAAAATTATATTTTAAAAAGGAATTGACATCATTGTGTATTTGTGTCATGTAATGTCTATTTAAAATTTTGGAAGAACATTCTTAGTATAGTTCTTTCTTTTCGTTCTTTTAGTTGAAATGTATTTGTCATAGATTTTAATGTTCACACCTAGTCAACCCTTTTTCTCTTAAATTACATATTATGTCAATATTATTCGGGTCGTCTACTCTTTCCATTTTCTATTCTTATCCTTAAAATAATAAATTTCTTTTTCTTTCTCTTTGAAAAATAATAATCTGAAATTGACCGGGTAAATGCCTGTCAGATTTGCAGGAATTATTTGTTCACAAATTATAAAGATTAAATTAATCAAATTATATATGTTAAGTAGATGTTAACATGAATCCTTTAGGACATATGTTAAAAACTTAAATAAATTATAAAAAATTACATTCAGTTTATCTAGACGTAAGAATTTATACATCAATTTAAATTTTGAATTTTTTTTTTTTTTTTTTTTGAGTATTACGACTATTATAATAGCACTGATGGAATGCGTTGTTTGGATATCCACTTTAACCTATCTAGAGAAAACTCTTCACAGTCCACACATTTTTATATTGGCACCTACCGAAGAAAAATTTCTTATACATACTTATAAAATAAGTAATAGTAGGCCCCATCACGACTAATGTGAAAAGGAGATCCACTATCACAAGTGGTAGAAGGTGAGTAGGTGACGATGCTTAAATTTTGAATCGTTAAATTTTGAATTATTAATAACTTAATATACACCAATGGCCCCTTGCCTTGGTGGTTGGAGTTTCCAAGGGATGTTCCACCACCAAGGTTCAAGCCTTGCCTTGGTATGTATATAATTTGTCTCACCTTGGCTATTATATCCAAAGTGTGGGTGCTCTCTCCCGGTTCTATTGGCATCAACCCTCTCACAACATAGTGGGAGGAGTATTTATGACTGTGCTTGTAGAGTTTAATCTCGTCAAGTCCCGACAGTTGACTCTTTCCAATACCCATGTGATGTGTGCCACATGGGTTTGGGTCCAAAATTTGGGTTGGTTTTTTGGGTCCTCTAGCATTACTCTATAAAAATACACAGCGCCGCTTCCGACATAATAGCGTCACCATTCAAGGACATGATCCCAGGCGATTGGAGCGTGTTATCACGCGCCCCAGTGTCAATATTGCCTTTTCAACATATCGTCATGCCTTTCGTGGCGGCGCAGCTAAAAATTTCCCACTAAAATTCATATAATTTTTATTTTTATTTTAATACAAATAAATTTTTCAGTTATACGGTCTACTTCCCCTAGTATAACGGTTATTTTAATTTTGTAGAGTAATAATTAATAAGCTCTTCAGTCTTCTTCCCTATATATACCCACCAAAGTCCCACGTTTTAGCATCAGAAATCGAAAAGCCACTCTCCCTTTTTCGACTAAATCAGTTTCCAATATTTAAAACTCAAAACACACACACACACACCATGACAACAAACATAGAGAGTCTCTGGGTTTTCGCTCTTGCTTCCAAATGCAGAGCTTTTACTCAAGAAAACGTTGCATGTTCACTCTTGATCATGTTTTTAGCTTGGTTTTTCATGACTCTGTTTTATTGGGCACACCCTGGTGGTCCTGCTTGGGGCAAATTTAGGTTCAAAAGAGTCTCGTCCTCTGTTCCCGCCAACACACCAATTCCTGGTCCTAGAGGGTTTCCTTTGATTGGCAACATGAACTTGATGGTCTCACTCGCACACCACAAAATCGCTGCTGCAGCTGAAACGTGTAACGCTAAACGCCTAATGGCTTTTAGCTTGGGCGATACTCGTGTCATCGTAACGTGCAATCCAGATGTTGCTAAAGAGATTCTCAACAGCTCTGTTTTTGCTGATCGTCCAGTGAAAGAGTCTGCTTATAGTTTGATGTTCAACAGAGCAATTGGGTTCGCTCCTTATGGTGTCTACTGGCGAACACTAAGGAGAATCGCAGCCAATCACCTTTTTTGCCCAAAACAAATCAAAGGCGCAGAGACACAGAGACTTGACATAGCTTCTCAGATGGTGGACATGTTTGGTGACCATAAAGGCGGCGGCTTTTCTGTACGTCAAGTACTCAAACGAGCCTCGCTCAACAACATGATGTGTTCTGTTTTTGGACGTGAATACAAGTTGAATTCATTGAATAACGAAGTTGAAGAATTGAGAGAACTTGTAGAGGAAGGGTACGAGTTACTGGGTATGTTAAATTGGACAGACCACCTTCCTTGGCTAGTAGATTTCGACCCGCAAAAAATCCGGTTCAGATGCTCAAAACTTGTACCAAAAGTGAACCGATTCGTTGGTGAAATAATTGCTGCACACAGAGCTCAAAACGGTGAAAAAAACATGGATTTTGTCCACGTTCTGCTCTCTCTTCAAGGCCCAGACAAATTATCAGACTCTGATATGATTGCCGTCCTTTGGGTAAGCAATCTAGCATTTATTTCGTTTTTTATTTTTATTTTTTTGGTTATTTTTATAAATAAGTGGTACTGGATTTCAATAATAATTACTAAATATTGTCTTTGATTTTCTGTGCACAGGAAATGATTTTTAGAGGTACCGATACAGTGGCGGTTTTGATCGAGTGGATACTAGCGAGGATGGTGCTTCATCCTGATGTTCAATCGAAGGTGCATGGTGAGCTTGACGAGGTGGTAGGAAGATCACGTTCAGTTGCTGAATCTGATCTGAGTGGGCTAGTATATCTAACGGCTGTGATTAAAGAAGTGTTGAGATTACATCCACCTGGTCCACTTCTGTCATGGGCCCGATTAGCTATCACTGATACAACGATCGATGGGTATCACGTGCCTGAAGGGACCACAGCAATGGTGAACATGTGGGCCATATCAAGGGACCCACACGTGTGGAAGAACCCTCTTGAATTTATGCCAGAAAGATTTGTGTCCAAAGAGGGTGAGGTGGAATTCTCTGTTCTCGGGTCAGATCTTAGGCTTGCTCCATTCGGATCCGGTAGACGGGTCTGCCCGGGAAAGAACTTGGCATTGACTACGGTCAGCTTCTGGGTAGCAACACTGTTGCACGAGTTTGAATGGCTACCACCGTCCGATCAAAATTATAATAACAATAAGGTTGACCTATCTGAACTACTCAGGCTCTCTTGCGAAATGGCCAATCCTTTGACCGTTAAACTGCGCCCCAGGCGTAAGTTAAGCTTATCTCAGTAATATATTTTTCTGAGAAACCTAAAAAGGGAAAGAAAATGAGTGTGTGTGGGAGCTAGGGGTTCACAAAATCAGAAATCTCGACAATATAAAATATTTGTATTATCTTGTTTTGTGTTTAATTTGACAATGGAGTATGAGAGGGGTGTCTTTTATTTTATGAGACTTGTATGTAAATACAGTCATAGTAATACAAGTTTCAAGTTTTAAGTTCCATTCTCGCTCTATCATTGCCATTTCTTTTTCTTTTATTTATATTAAAACTTCATCATCGTCTTATTTAAGGACGTCTAACCACAGCTATACATTCATATTGGATGTGGGTATTTATTAATGTGGGGTTATAGACCCACTATGAATATGTGACTGTGGTTGGACGTCATAAGATTATAAAGTCATGACAGTTTTGATTAGAGAAGTATTTTATATATATATATATATGATTCCAAGTTTCAATCATGGCCAAAAGAAAATTACACTCACTTCATATACTTTTTCAAAAGAATATTCCAAGTAAAATAACTCTTCAATTGTGGTAAAGGAGAAATACTAAATTGAGCTTTTGATATGGAGATAAATAGAACACAAACGTCACCCAAAATAAATCTGACACCCCTAAATATATAGTAGAATAGCTAAAATCAAAATGGATGTTTATGATTCTTCTCCGTTACATATGTGACATGAAAATTTCAATACATATGTGATATGAAGAAAAAAAAGAGTCATGCGTTACACGTGTTTGTAATTAACTCAAAAGACTCTTTTGGCCCGATCGGCACAAACCACAGTCCCTCCAAATGTTGGTCTGAACTCTAATTATTGGCACGACGAGTTCTACCCCTAGCAGTCTGGTTGACATAATACATCTCCTAGTAGGTCCTATTTGGGGTGGATGTGGGAACCAACAATAGATGAGAGTATTGAGTAGGGATGAAAAATTGTCATCCGAATCCGAACACGACGGTCGGGCATGGGTTTTGCTAATTTGGTTAGCAGGCGGGATTGATTGTTACATTCAAATCCGTAATGAGTTCAGGATTGAAAATATATAAAAAACCGATCCCGCTTAATTTTAAAAAATATTTTTTGTTAATAAAGAATATAATAAAAAACCAAACCCAAACCCACTTGTATCATGTCATTGTTAATCACGGGTTCTTTGGTGTTTGATCAAAACCGAGGGTGAAACTAAGAACGGAGCCGCCAGCACCCCACTAATTACAGATTTCTGAATTTTTCCCCTAAATTTTCATATTTTTATGTTTTTACTTTTGTTTCATATTCCTTGAAGTTTTACCGTTTTATAAATTTATCACCTAAACTTTCAGATTTTCATGCTTTTACCCTTATTTGATATTTAGATATTCTAATTCTTTTATAAATTAAGTGTTAGTAATTTTCTCATAATCACGTAGAAAATATATTTGATTCTAAATATATTATTATTATTATTTCTTTATATCTCAATTATAAATCAAATCGTAACATATATATTTTGTTATTTTTTTTTATTTTTATTTTTTATTTTTTTTGAAATGGGGAAAGCTTTTTAAAGAAAAACTAAGAAGGAAAATCCTTCAAGATTACAGAATGCAAACAAGGAGGATAAGACTCCATACAAAAGAGATCCTCCTCAGACACTAAGGCCAATTTA
Organism: Acer saccharum; assembly: GCA_030490815.1. Lineage (NCBI taxonomy): Eukaryota > Viridiplantae > Streptophyta > Magnoliopsida > Sapindales > Sapindaceae > Acer > Acer saccharum. Next base: position 40,011,154 of record CM059870.1, read on the forward strand.
GCCAAGGCATGAGCCGCCATATTGGCTTTTCTAGAAACAAAGGAAACAAAAATCCCAAAACAATTAGTAAGATTCAAAATATCACCAATCACAATCCCAATATTTGCATCAGAGTTCTTCCATGAATTAATTAACTCCACCACAGCCTAGAGTCCACAGAGAATTGAATGCCTCTAAGAATTGCAGTGGCCTCTACCACCTGTGGAGAGAAAGCATCAACAATTTTTTGCACAGCAAAGGCCATCACATGGTTGTTCACATCACGGATAATAGCTCCCAAGCCAATCAACAAAACATCCTTTTGGATCGCAGCATCATAATTAATTTTGTAAAGTCCTTCTTCAGGCGGTTTTTAGATACCAACCACTACGCTTGACGTAGAAAAGGAAGAGGTTATAATCAAATTAGTAGTCCGAAACTCACTAAGAAAGTCAATCGACCAGATGACAATGTCCTCCTCCCTAAAAGAAGAGGGAGTGTGAACCAGCTGGTTCCTCCTAAACTAGACACGCTAAAGAATCACACAAAGCAATTCCAATTCATCATTCTTAAGGGTACGACAAAGAAAGCGAACCAAGTCATGAAAGTGGAAGTTGTCGCTCCAATTAGAGCTTTTAAGAAAGTAACAGGAAGAGCGAATCTTCTTCACATCTCTACAGCCCCAAATTGCATAAATGGTAGTTTCTAGACTCTTGAGACAGATAGGACACCAGACTTCTACACGAACTTTACGGCCAGCAAGGTTGGCCATTGTGGAGAGCCAATGGTTATAAGCTTTCCAGATAAAACATTTGATTTTCATAAGCAGTCTAAGTCTCCATAAATACTTCCACCAGTTCTCATCATCACTAAAACCAGAAGGGCCAGAACTGACAAGGAGATTCTTACCAACCCTACAGCCACTTTTAACTGAGTACACACCATTCTTGTCACAATGCCACAAAAGGGAGTCATTAACATGAGCGGTACCAAGCGGGAGGCTAAGTATCGCATTTGCCTCTTCAGGAGCAAAAGCAGAACGAACCAAGGAGACATTCCAACCCCTAGAACCAGAAAAAGATCACTAACCTTAGCATTCACACCAAACACCGACTGAGATTGAACTTTGAAGAACCTAGGATAGGGGATCCAACGGTTAGAGTAAATAAAGATTGAAGAATTAGTACCAATTCTCCATCTAGACCCTGCTACCAGCAAATCACAACCCACAAAAAACTCCTCCAAACAAAAGAGTCAGAATAACCATAGCCAGCCTGGAAGAAAGAGGAGTTTGGGAAATATCTACCTTTAAGAAATTTCGCTACCAGGGAGTCAGGATTCTTGACCAAACGCTAACATTGTTCGGCTAATAAGGCTTGATTAAAGATTTGGAAATCCCTAAAGCCATAGCCACCAACCTCTTTGCTATCACATAGTTTAGACCAAGAGCACTATTGCAGCTTTTTAACACTCTTGTTACTATACCACCAGAATCAGGCACATAACCGAGACAAATCCGTAACAAGACTTTTAGGCAACCGAAATAAGCTCATGGCGTAGGTAGGGATAGCCTGAACCACAGCTTTCAACATGGTTTTCTTCCCACCAATAGAGAACAACATATTCTGCCAACCTTGATCTTGCTCCACACCCTATTTTTAATATTAGAGAAAAGTTGCTTTTTATTTTTCTCGGCAAAACTAGGGAGGCCCAAATATCACTCATGACACTTGACCCATTGAACACCAATAATATGGACAAGGGCTTCTCCTTCAGATCTCGGAATAGATCGATTTACACATAAAGCGGACTTATTAAAGTTGATAGCTTGCCCCGAGCCGAGAGCATATGTCTGTAGGATACATCGAATTGTCTCACAATCCCTCCTCGTGGCCTTAGAGAAGAGCAGGCTATCATCTGCAAAAAAGAGATGCAAGATAGCTGGAGCCGATCTGTTAACCATAAGCTAGAAAGTCGACCACAAGCCATATCATTTTGGATCAAAACCTTCGGCACAAATTAAAAAAAGGTAAGGAGACAGGTGATCACCCTGACGTAAGCCCCTGGAAGGCTTCAATTTACCGTAAATATTACCATTAATGAGGAAAGAATAAGAAACAGATGTAAAACACCTCATAATCTTCTAAACCCAGGAGGTTGAAAAACCGAGACAAATCATCATCTCCGATAAAAAGCCCCACTCGACACGGTCATATGCCTTGGACATATCCAGTTTCACAACATATTCTGCCAACCCTTGACACGGTCATATGCCTTGGTCATATTTTGTTATGTCAATTGTAATTTTTTTCTTATCAAAATTACACTTACTAAATTCTATATTAATTAATTTTATTATATCCTTAAAATATTTTATCTCTCTCCAAATCTTACTTATCTCATACTAGTACTGTAATACAATATCATACTTTTGATAAGTTATTTATATAGCTTTTGCTTTTAAAAAAAATGTGTTGATTTATATAATTAAAACATGTTAAGTAAATATAGTCATATATTTATGTTTAATTATTAGGAAATTTTATCAAGCATACTTTTATAATTTTTAACAATTAAAATAGTTTTTGGATATTAGAAAAAGACTAAGATAATTTTTAATAGTGAAATTACATCATCTTAAATGTTTTTATAAATCCACAAATTAAGATAATTTATCGCAATAAAATATTATTATTCATTTAAAATAATTAATGAAAAAATTAATGTTTTAAAATATAAACAACAATTTTTTAATTAACCTCTAAAATATATGTCGATTTAACTTATTATTTCACGGCGTCCCCCCTAGAATATAATCCTGTATCCGTCCATGGGTGAAACACCCACCTGAAAACCGGCATAAGTTTGCGAGTTCATAAATAGGTATGAGTGAAGTCAAAACTTGAAGGTGTAAATCCAAACCCACTTAATTTTATGAGTTTGGGTGTCAAAAATTTTCACCGGTTTGAATTTGGATTTAGTAAAACCCGTCCGAACCTAACCCATTGACATCCCTAAGTATGAGTCTAATATGATACCACTTGATATGGGCAAGCGCTTGCAACCAGCTCGAATTACCGGCTTGTTCATGTTTATTTTTTTTTTTTTTGGGTGAATTACTGGCTTGTTAGGTGGTAGTGATAGCCTTATCTATTAAACCTATATATCAGCCCTTATCAAACCAACGTGGGGTCGTTTTTCGAAAAAAGTCAACCTAATGAATCTTTTTTATTTATTTATTACTTTTTATGTATATAATTTTCTGCATAGTAACTTATCTCCAATCTTCTTCTTTTTTTTTTTCTTTTCCTTTTTTCAATTTGTTTTGACATTTCTATGATATATCGTGATCATAATTTCTTTTCACTCATATCTCTATACATAGTTACATACACTTGTGCATGAACACAACGTTGTTGATCACAATTTTCATTTGATTGATTTGAATTGTCTTGATCAATGGAAAATCGATCTGCACAAATCCCGACTAATGTCGATATCAAAAGCATTGTCAATCCCAATGGATGATAATTGAACCTTTTCATATGATATCGAAATATAATTTTTGTTTTATTTATTTACATAATTTTCATCCAATAATCCTCTTTTAATTAATGAAATCTATTTTGCCTAACTACTTAGAGGGTTGGCATACCAACGTCAACAACGATAACAACACACATTCACACAATGACAGAATAAGGACCACCATCATATTTATAATGAAAAAAGAAATAGGAGAACTTACAGTATATTACAAAGCACGTACTAAGGACGCGTTTACTAATTGGAAATAAAAATTAAAAGAAATCAAGTTTCATTGGAAAGAGGATTAAGAAATGGAACTTGATATATTACACTACTTAGATAGAAGGGGGGGAATTAAGTCATTTCTAACAGGAACTTAAATTATGATGAGAGCTTCTTTTGACAATCCATTTTTTTTCTTTTTACACTTCTTTTCTAAAAACACTCCATTCTCTAAATTTAGATTTTAAAAAATTCTAAAGACACTTCATTTTGTTACAAGATTATCCTTTTTATTTTTTTAATTAAACTATTAAAAAAAGAAATAATATCTCCTAAATCATTAGATTAATTATTGCATATTAAATACTCTCTCCTAAATTTTTAATTACCATATTAAACTCTCTCTCCTCCAATACATATCTTTAATTTTCTATCTTCATTTTTTCTCAAGTAAGACTAACAGTTAAGAAAAAAAAAAACTTACTAATAAACTTGATTTTTAGGAACCATATGTATGTATATACTAAAAAATAAAAAAAATAATAAAAAAACTCAAAAAACAAGTACCTTGTTTTTTTGTTTTTTTTTTTTTTTATATAAAAAAATCAAAATATGAAAATGTTTTTTGTTACTCTTGTAAGTATATGATTGCCTAGAGAACTTTAATCCTTTCATTAGTCTTAAAAATTCTAAGTTTAATCGAATATAGTTGAAACAATTCAAGCTTTCATATATCTATTTTTTTATTTTTATTTTTGAAAATTGACTTTTTAATATATATATGTATATATATATATATATATATATATATATATATATATATTACTGTTAGTAAAAAACTAAAATATTCATAAGTTTTTTTTTTTTTTTTTTAAATTATTAATCAAAGATTGATTGAGAAAATAAGGAAATATGATTTATTTATTTATTTTTGAAAAATGGAGAGAGATTAATTAGGAGAGGGTATGCAATATGGTAATAATAGATTTAGGAGAGAGATTTAAAAAAAATAATAATTTAATTAGTTTGGAGTGTCTTTAATTTTTTTTTTTGTCTTGTTTAGTAATTTTAATTTAGGTTAAAATTGTCATTAATAAAAAAAATTAAATTGGAGTGTGAATAGATAATTTGTGGATTGTAAGGAGAAGCTCTCAATTATGATTTGTGTGTGAGACACACATAGTTTAGACCAAGAGCACTATTGTAACTTTTTAACACTGTTGTTACTATACCACCAGAATCAGGCACATAACCGAGACAAATCCGTAACAAGGCTTTTAGGCAACCGAAATAAGCTCATGGCATAGGTAGGGATAGCCTGAACCACAACTTTCAACAGGGTTTCCTTCCCACCAATAGAGAACAACATATTCTGCCAACATTGATCTTGCTCCACACCCTATTTTTAATGTTAGTGAAAAGCTGCTTTTTATTCTTTCCGGTAAAACTAGGGAGACCCAAATATTGCTCATGACACTTGACCCATTGAACACCAATAATACGGGCAAGGGCTTCTCCTTCAGATCTCGGAATAGATCGCCTTACACATAAAGAGGACTTATTAAAGTTGATAACTTGCCCCGAGCCGAGAGCATATGTCTCTAGGATACGTCGAAATGTCTCACAGTCCCTCCTCGTGGCCTTAGAGAAGAGCAGGCTATCATCCGCAAAAAAAGAGATACGAGATAGCTGGAGCCGATCTGTTAACCATAAGCTAGAAAGTCGACCACAAGCCACATCATTTTGGATCAAAACCTTCGACACAAATAAAAAAGAGGTAAGGAGACAGGGGATCACCCTGACGTAAGCCCCTGGAAGGCTTCAATTTACCGTAAATATTACCATTAATGGGGAAAATTTTTGGGTGTCAAAAATTTTCACCGGTTCGAATTTGGATTTAGCAAAACCCGTCCGAACCCGACCTATTAACATCCCTAAGTATGAGTCTAATATGATACCACTTGATATGGGCAAGCGCTTGCAACCAGCTCGAATTACTGGCTTGTTTATGTTTATTTATTTATTTTTATTTTTTTTTACGGTGAATTACTGGCTTGTTAGGTGGTAGTGATAGCCTTATCTATTAAACCTATATATCAGCCCTTATCAAACCAACGTGGGGTCGTTTTTCGAAAAAAGTCAACCTAATGAATCTTTTTTATTTATTTATTACTTTTTGGTTGCGTTTGTTACGCGGGATAAGATTGAACTATTTTTAAGACATGGGATTGGATTGGATTGGATTGGATTGGATTGGATTAATTATAGTATTTTCCGTGTTTGATGCAATATGAGATTGGACAAAAATGGTCCAATCATGTGTTTGGTATGTGATAGGATTGGAATAAAATAATATATATTAAACTAATATTTAAATCAGTTTAAATAAATTTAATATTTTAAATATAAACAATATAATATAAAATAAATAAAGTATGGGTCACATCTAAAAAAATAAGAATATAAAATACATAATAGCAGGTACCACCAATAAAAAATTTAAAAAAAATATATGAAGGTTGGGACTAAGATAGTCCCAACATCTTTGGCAGGACTAAATAATCCCGCCATAGTAGGATTATTGTTGGGGCCCACAGTATTGTTTTTCAGTCCATTGCTCACACCAAACGTGGGAATGAGATTAAAAATTAGCCAATTCAGTCCAATCCTGTGTAACAAACACAGCCTTTAAAGCCTTTATGTATATAATTTTCTGCATAGTAACTTATCTCCAATCTTCTTCTTTTTTTTTTTTCTTTTCTTTTTTTCAATTTGTTTTGACATTTCTATGATATATCGTGATCATAATTTCTTTTCACTCATATCTCTATACATAGTTACATACACTTGTGTATGAACACAACGTTGTTGATCACACTTTTCATTTGATTGATTTGAATTGTCTTGATCAATGGAAAATCGATCTGCACAAATCCCGACTAATGTCGATATCTAAAGCATTGTCAATCCCAATGGATGATAATTGGACCTTTTCATATGATATCGAAATATAATTTTTGTTTTATTTATTTACATAATTTTCATCCAATAATCCTGTTTTAATTAATGAAATCTATTTTGCCTAACTACTGAGGGTTGGCATACCAACGTCAACAACGATAACAACGCACATTCACACAATGACAGAATAAGGACCACAATCATATTTATAATGAAAAAAGAAATAGGAGAACTTACAGTATATTACAAAGCACGTACTAAGGACGTATTTACTAATCGGAAATAAAAATTAAAAGAAATCAAGTTTCATCGGAAAAAGGATTAGGAAATGGAACTTGATATATTACACTACTTAGATAGAAGGGGGGGAATTAAGTCATTTCTAATAGGAACTTAAATTATGATGAGAGCTTTTTTTGACAATCCATTTTTTTCTTTTTACACTTCTTTTCTAAAAACACTCTATTCTCTAAATTTAGATTTTAAAAAATTCTAAAGACACTTCATTTTGTTACAAGATTATCCTTTTTATTTTTTTAATTAAATTATTAAAAAAAGAAATAATATCTCCTAAATCATTAGATTAATTATTACATATTAAATACTCTCTCCTAAATTTTTAATTACCATATTAAACTCTCTCTCCTCCAATACATATCTTTAATTTTCTATCTCCATTTTTTCTCAAGTAAGACTAACAGTTAAGAAAAAAAAAAAACTTACTAATAAACTTGATTTTTAGGAACCATATGTATGTATATACTAAAAAATAAAAAAAATAATAAAAAAACTCAAAAAACAAGTACCTTGTTTTTTTGTTTTTTTTTTTTTATATATAAAAAAATCAAAATATGAAAATGTTTTTTGTTACTCTTGTAAGTATATGATTGCCTAGAGAACTTTAATCATTTCATTAGTCTTAAAAATTCTAAGTTTAATCGAATATAGTTGAAACAATTCAAGCTTTCATATATCTATTTTTTTATTTTTATTTTTGAAAATTGACTTTTTAATATATATATATATATATATATATATATATATATATATTACTATTAGTAAAAAACTAAAATATTCATAAGTTTTTTTTTTTTTAATTTTTTTTTAATTATTAATCAAAGATTGATTGAGAAAATAAGGAAATATGATTTATTTATTTATTTTTGAAAAATGGAGAGAGATTAATTAGGAGAGAGTGTGCAATATGGTAATAATAGATTTAGGAGAGAGATTTTTTTTTTAAAAAAATAATTTAATTAGTTTGGAGTGTCTTTAATTTTTTTTTGTCTTGTTTAGTAATTTTAATTTAGGTTAAAATTGTCATTAATAAAAAAAATTAAATTGGAGTGTGAATAGATAATTTGTGGATTGTAAGGAGAAGCTCTCAATTATGATTTGTGTGTGAGACACACATAAATTAATTCCCAAATAATTTTAGTTATAAACACTGTTTTTATAAATAAAAAATTTAGTTAATTTTCTCTCATTAAAATTCTCAATTAGTAAACCATTCAATTAAAACTAAACTAAATGTAGGTTATAAAATGTAGCAAAAATAAAAACTTAATTATTTTGATAAAAATATCTCAAGGTCTGAGTATAATGTCATAATACATCTAGCTGGCTAATTATTAGCTTAGTTTTTTATTTTTTGCATTTTATATCATATTAAAAAAGATTAATATATTCTAAAACTTTGAATTGAAGGGGATCCATAGCAGTTTTAACCACAGATTTGTAGTTGTCATAGCTATACTTGAAAGGAAATCTAAATTAATAATTCCAAGAACCAATATATATATAGCAAAAGATTTATTAGCAGGATATCGACACGTATGATTTTGTCAAAAGCATCGTAATCGAAAAATGGACATATTTCCTCAAAAAAAAAAAAGAAAAAGAAAAATGGACATATGATATTGAAATAGATTTTTATTTGGTTTTATTTGGCTACATCTCATAATCAATTTATATATATATATATCGTGTAATTATAGAATTATTTTTGAAAAAAATTTGTATCACATGTCACGAATTTGACTTAGCTTTTCTCGCTTATTCTCCAACAGGAACCCATGGTGGCATGGCGTTAACTACAAAGCTAGTAACAAAATTAACAAATATTTTTCGATTTAAAAGAGACAGAAATACCGTTTAATTGTCATCGATGATGCCTATTATATAATATATATTCAAGGTAAATATGAGAACCTTCTTTGAAGTGCTCATGATCATGACATGCAAGTAGAAGCAGCCGTAATTATTAATTAAAACCAGTTACATAAAAAAATAACTTAATTACGGTGTTTTGCGGTAAATCAAAACCAAATCAATCAGAGCCGTCAATTAGTCAAAAAAAAAAAAAAAAAATCAGAGCCGTCGAGATTGTACGGGATAGTTTGTTAAAAGGTCAGGACTTTTGTGAACGGTGGTCGGCGGGCCCCCCCTGTAATGGTTTATCTTTGATTAAAATCCAAAACATTAATAAATATAATGTTCCAACATTTTTGGAAAAAACATGAATAAATATCAAGTCGACATATATGACACCGAAAAAACCTATTGATGTTTCATATTGCTCTGTCTGATCCTTTTCTTTGTATATAATATAAAGCTAATTACGTGTGACCTGATTATTTTGTCTTAATTTATATGAGGTGGATATGAGTATGACATTTATATATATATATATTTTTTCATGCTCATTAGATTATAATTCAATACTTTTTACATTTCTTGAGACTATTAACTTGAATATATATATATTGAGACAACAATTGTTCAGTATAATTTGATGGTAAAGATCGTTCATTAAATCTTCTAATGTCCAGATTCAAATTGCAATTTAAACAATTATTATCTACACCCATTATCTCATGGTATAAAATAAAAATAAAATAAATAAATAAATAAATAAATAACGAGTTTTCCTCAATACGCCTTTTATAATTTCAAAACTAACCCCAATAACAATGATAATTGGGAAATTAAGTTGAAGGTTATAAGAAGGGTGTGAGTGATTATTCGGTGGGCGTAGAAAGTATTTGTATTTAATTTGTTTAATCAGTTTCTTACTAATGCAGTTTAAGGTTAATTTGGTAATAAATAAATTCTACTGTAACTGGTGCAAAAAAAAAAATTATTTTGTATGGCAATAGAGATTAGAGACACTCTAGAATATATTTTTTGTTGTCAAACCACGAGCACTATGTATTTTGGAAAGTAGTGTTCAATTCCAACTTCCAAGTCATAATTAACATCATCAGCGGAACTGAACTAATTATGAAGTTCGATTTAATTAGTAATTTAATAACATGATTAATCCAGTATTAGTAATTAGAAAATATATTCTAGAGACACTCTAGAATATATTTTTTGTTATCAAACCACGAGCATTCTGTATTTTGGAAAGTAGTGTTCAATTCCAACTTCCAAGTCATAATTAACATCATCAGCGGAACTGAACTGATTATGAAGTTCGATTTAATTAGTAATTTAATAACATGATTAATCCAGTAATAGTAGTATATAGTATATTAAGCTGGAAAAAGAGTGGCGATAATGACACACCTCAAAAGCTGTATCTACATTTCTTTCGTAATTACAAACATAAAAAATTTAAAGAAATCTCTAATTTGTAAATAAACTCTTTCTTTAATTATACTGTATTGTATTTTTATAAATACACACCACCTATAACTTTTATTATGTTATTTAATCAACTTTATTATTATTTCAAATTTTGTTGTTATATTTAATTCACTTACTATTCTTTCTCTTCCCTACTTCTTTTCTCTTCTCGGTTTTTTCAAAATCAAACTCCATTTTTCGTTATAGATAGATGTTAAATGATATTTAAAAATAAAATAAAAAATAAAAAAATAGGTGTTCGATGAAATTTAAGAACATCTGATATTTTTTTTCGGCAAGAAAGAACATCTAATATTGATAAATTAAAAAAAGTCTAAAGTGTGTTTGAAAGAAATAAGAGCATCTCTAATGTAAAAATGGCTTGCATACCAACAATTGTTGACATGGCAATAATGTCAAGAGACTTACTTCCTATGTGGCATAAAAATATACTTGACAAGACAATCAATTTAAAATTTGGTCTCAAATGCTTCTATCTAAAACACAATTTTTTTTAATGACGTGTCCATCTTTTTTTCCTATTTTATTTTTTATTTTATTTTCTTACCAAAAATATATGAAAAATTAATGTCAGTTTTAAATATTTGTTGAGTCAACTTAAAAAATAGTTGTGCAATAGACCGTCTGAAAGTGGATGGTCATATTGACAATGTCTAACATTTTTTTTGCCACGTCAGCTTGAGGTTGAATATGCACAGTTGCATTGGAGACACAATTATTAACATAACGTCTATTTATCCTACGTGGCATCTCTTTTTTTCACAAGTCACGCTTGCATCGGAGATGCTCTAAGAATATATAGATAACATAGTTAATTTAAAAATCTACTTATATACATAATGATTTTGTTCTTCTAATAAAAATAATAATAATTAATTTAAAACTTACTTTTTTACAATCAAATTTGTCTCATGACTTTGATTCAATTTTCATACCTAGTAATCAATTTGTATTTCCTTAAAAGAGATGAAAATAAATTTAAAAAAGAATCTAGGGTTTATTAAAATGGAAAGAGTTTTTATGATTTATGTTGATATCAAATCAATAATAGGAAAAACAAATTACAAAAGATTAAAATAGGAAACTATTTAATAATAATAGGTGCGTGTACTAACAAACAATTAGTCATCTTAATAATTTTACTTAAGGGTATTACTGGATTTTTGAAAACATACTAATTTTGGATGTACATATAATTTTTAAGGTATGCAAATATCGTCACTTCTTGAAAAAATATATGTGTTAATTATTACTTTCAATCAATCATGAGCCACAATCGTCACTAATGGTTATCACATCAACATTGTGTCAAAAATGCATATCACCTCTTAGCAGAACTGGCAGTACACCTGCCTTTCACATAAGTGATGATGCATTTAAATCCTATTATGTGTATTTTATAAGCATATGTGAGGAGTTTTTTTTCCGAGTCATGGGAGTAGTCATCTCCCGTTATGGGAGTAGATATGCGGGCCGCATATATATTGTTTGATTTTGTCAAGTCCCGACAGTCCTATTATAATAATTTTTATCATGAAAAAAAAAAAAAAAAAAACAAAAAAAAAAAGGTGTGTCAGAAGTACTCAAACACATGGTCATTAGAACACTAATGTACAATCACATGACCATTTTTTAACAGAATGGTTTGACACTTCATTTTCACTTTTGTTATAAAGGTTTGAGTCTTGCATTTGTTCGTTAAATTGTAAAGTGCAAGTATACTTTCTCCTGTAATGGTGGTTATATTTCAGACCGTATTTATAGCTTTTGATCTCGTCGGGTCTCGACAAACCCTTAACCCAATTTGTATTATATTTATGTTTCATTTCTTAAAAAAAAAAAAAAAAAAAAAAAAAAGTGATCATCAGCCTGTAAAAATTTGGAATGCGACATTGCTGATATTGTTAACGGTTGATTAATTAGTGTAGTTAGTAACTTAGTATATTAGAATTGGTCGCTTTTCATTATTGGTTTCTTGTGAATATATAATTTAGCCTTCAATATCCCAGAAAAGATATATTGTGACCATTTTAATATTGGCAGATATATAGATATATAGTTTCTTCCTCCATCACATCATCCTATTGATCAGTTTCTTGATTATTGATTGAAAGCTAGTTAAAAAAATAATCTCATTAAAAAGCATATTTATTAAGAATAAATAACCCATTTAGAGATTTCAAATGAACAATTCCCATTAAGAGATAATTAAAAAGTTGTATTCAATCTGATTCACAACACATTTGCCTTTATACTATCGTCCACAGTGTAAACAATACTAACTAAAACGGTAATCAAATTGTATATTGATGATGTTATCTTCATATATATTATTATAAGATATAATTAAGACTGATCAATCCCACTACAATTTTAAATCTGTTAGTTTCTGGAATCATGAAGAATGTAGTGAAACTCAGAAAGACACCGACAACAAAAGAAATATTTCAAACACCAAGATCATACGTGTACAATGCCCATAATGTGTTTTCGTTCAATTGGCTGGTGCGATTAAGACGAATGAGAGGAACACATGGAGCCACTGAAAGCGACCTTTTAAACAATCCAAGCGCCTTTCTCTTAAGGATCTTGATTAAGACCACCCACCAGTTCTCTTTCTCGAGAAAAAAAAATGACCAGTACCAACAATGATAGATATACTAGCTTCAATAAAATTGAAAGCTATCTAGCTAGTTCTTCCAGGCTTTACCTGGATCTGTAGACACGGACTGCGACCAGGGAGAAAACCCTAGACACAACAAACAAAACAACATGACTTCATTCTTCCAAAACACAAGTAGAAAATTAAGAAGCTGACATGCAATTTCCTATCATGTTTTGGATAAGGAACTATGCAGTTGAGTTTTAATTAATATGAATGGATGGAGGTTTTTGTTATATAATATATAAGATATTTATATAAGTATATTATATTGTATTGAGTTTTTAGGGTTTTGAGAGTAAATTAACTAGGTTGAAGGACCACCACTTCTTCATAAATCATAATAGATATTGAAGTTCTTAAGTTCAATTTTTTTTTTTTTTTTTTTTTTAATTTACTTGTTCAAGGAATTTTGGTGGGTTACAAATAATGATGTGATTGCTTGAAAACCCTAGCTAGAAAGCACATGGTTCATGGTTGAGCTATATAAAATGAAGTGATTTAATTTAATGGGGGTTGCTTTTTAGGTGTTTTGCCGAAATGGGTATATGGTAACTATTTGAAAAATAAAATTAAAAATAAAAGGTATAGTAGGAAGAGATCATGTAATGAAACCATATATATATATATATATATATATATATAGTCACAGGATTTAAATACTTTGACTGACAAGTGCATACAGTAAAGTCAAAGTATTTAAATCCAGTGACCCACATACAAGGAATTGATATAACTTTTGTTAGTTCGAACTGATAATAGAATTTCTGTATATATATATATGGTGGTTCTCTAGTAAGGAGGGAATAATAATGGAAATTGGAATTTGCTGATGTTTTAAAATTATAAAGTCAGGACGTCATATATATATATATAAATATATTGACAATATCTATTAATTCAGGACCATGTATTTTTTTAAAAGCTTTCACCATTGGTATGATTCAAGCCGTTGACCTGAGAGTCATTTTGCCCAAACCCCAAGCTCATATATATATTGACAATATCTATTAATTCAGGACCATGTATTTTTTTGAAAGCTTTCACCATTGGTATGATTCGAACCGCTGACTTGAGAGTCATTTTGCCCAAACCCCAAGCTCGTCCATCTGTCAACTAAGCTACGCTCATGTTGGCTCACGTCCTATATATATAAGTTATCAAGTGAGGTATACCTTATTTGAATTTCGGTAAGGACCTTTATGAAATCACATCTATTTTTATGAATTTTGATTCGATTTTTTTTTTTTTTTTGGATGATAAGTTCATTGAAATCTACCTATGAATAAAATTTGAGAAATTTTCAAGTACCGGAAAAAATTTAATTTTTCGACTAATTAAAAAAAATTCGGGTCCAAGAACTAAGTTTTTTTGACTTTTTCGAAGATAAAACATTTAAAAATAGGGAAATATAAGAAAAAATAGTTCTCAAATTCAAAAATTTCCAAATTTGTACAAAATGTATATTTTAATTTTCTTATGATGCATATAAAAAATCTTATCGAAAAATATTCGATTACATACAATTTTATCAAAGTACTTAAAGTGTGCATTTAAAAAGTCTTCATTGGAATATATATATATATATATATGAATAATGATACTTCACCCAAAATTCCAACCCAAATGTGAGGTGTCATCACCACACAAAATCTTGGAAATCATGACATGGGCCCATGTATATATATATATATATAAGTTAGTGAACTTGCTTCTCGATTTATATGATCAAATTGCCAAGTTGCCAACTCAACAATCCAACAAAATCCCAGAAATCTCGCTGATTTAAGGTACAAATCATAAAGTCAATATTGAAATATATGGAAATATTTAACTCGATTAATAATTACTGCACACTTTATTCATGCTGCCGTGCCATCTCTTTTAGCTTTTTGGTTTGTACTGTGTACCACACAAATAATTACTTCAACTTAGTACTATTTGTCTCTTCAATCATTGATTTCAATTATTTAGGCCTAAGTTGTTCTATAAATAAATAAATAAATAAATAAATCTCTTTACACAGTCATGCATGTATAAAGTAACTAATTAATTAGTAATTATCGTTGAATAAAAACTAGAATGGAATTTTTTTTATATGCACTGTCGATTATTTTCAAGGTTAATTTTCTTGCCTTCAAAATAGGGTTATTAATACTCATTATTATTATTTTTTCTGTCAAGTTTTATACAAGAGTAATGCTAGATATCACACCTAAAATCACAACTTTTCCATCACAACACATGTGGCAGCTGATTACTGTTTCTACAAATATGGATCCTTTGGTTGATGATGATGATATATATTCAATGTTTCTCTATTCAGGTCCTTTTTGGCTAGAAAAGAAGAAAAGTGATAGAATTATGGTTCAAAAGAACAATGTGGCGCGAAAAGAGTTGATAAGAATAATATTGGAATGATGCATTTTGTAGTGACAATAGGACTAGATAAGCACATTTTGAGGAGTTTTTGTGAGATGAATTGTCATTTTATTTCATAAATAAGTCTCGGAAATTTATTCTCGATCAAAGAAAATAAGTTTCTGAAGAAAAAAAAGGTGTGAAACTTATTTTGTGTGTTGTCTGAAGGGTAATTTTGTTATAAATACATTTTTTATACTAATAAAACTTAAATTATTAAGTTTACGCTAATCCCACTAAATCAGAAACAAAATGTGCTAGAAATTTTCAGACCTGTATTTTGTATTTGAGTGATTTGAAGTAGGGCAACATGTTGATGACATTTTTGTGGTACCAATAACATGAGACTTGTGGCTAACTACCACGTAACGTGTCAAACAATTAACATACATACATGCGTGGCAGTACAAAGGTTGATCCATCAAAAATCATTCAAAAATCAATAATATAATGTACTTTTTTATATAAATACATAGGCGACGGCTCAAACCTAAAACATTTTCAGGTGGTAGTGGTAGTATAATAATATATATATATATATATATATATATATATATATATATGTTTGAGATATACTATACGTACATACACACACTAAATATAATTATTCATTTAAAAAAAAAACAAAAGCAAAAATTGATTTCCAAAAAAATTCTAAAATAAATTAATGTCATCCCATTATTTACCAAAATGCCACTCATTTAACGGAAAGTTAACGGAATTGGATGGAATTGTCATTAATGTCACACTTTTTGCCAAAAAATGGTCAGAACGAAATCCCCATCTAGTAGCTATTTTGATAGTGTGGAAACAAATGGATGGCCACCGAGGTAAGTATCCCTATTTATAATATATCTTTTTTTTTTTTTTTTTTTTAAGGATATAATATTTCCTTAGTTTGTGACGATTGTAGTCTTTACTTAAAGAGAAAAAAGAAAAAAGAAAAAAGAAAAAATTGTGAGTGAGATAAACACAAACCTAATGAAAATTGGGCCACACATAAGAATTCATGAATCATATATTTGATGACAAATCCTAACACCAGGGTAGGAACTGGGTTAATCACTGGAAAGTCCTTCTTGGGCCTTTGGTCTAGGTTCAAACCAATAACTTCCTCAATTAGTTACATCCAAAAATACATTTTTATTTTTTATTTTTTTTGGGAATTGTTAAGTCTTGTAAATATCTTCTACTTGCTGGTTTGTAAATCAATAATTTCTAAGAGGGAGAGAGAACAATTTGTCTCATATATGATATAGCAACCAAATTTGAAGCACATATATAAAAAAACCTGATGTTCTAACCAAATTTGGTAGTGTGCATACACACTACCAAAAACCTGAAGCCTGATGTGGATGAGAAACATTTATCTGATACTTTCAATAACTTTGGTGGGGATGATTGTTTCAAGTCATTTGGTACAGCTATTGTGGCAATCGGCAAATCAATGAGCAATATATATACCAATGATGGTGTAAAATCTAAAACACTAGACAAATCAGATACCTGATCAGGATTACATGGAAGTATGCAACAGAATCATGCAACAGAATCGTTTTTATTAGAAAAATAAGACAATACTTCAAAGACGAGCAAATATACAAAACACAGTGACAATTTATGTTCTTTACGTTATACAAAAGATGTTCAAGTGTTCGAGAGGACTTTAACTCACTTGCTCAACTACATAGAATAATCGATGATCTACTCCTCTTTCTTGAGATATCGCAAGGCAAATCCTATGCCTAAAATCAACAGTGGAATCAGGAATCGTAGAATCTTAGTTCCAAATCCATTGTCATTGTCAGTTTTAAGATCTATCTGCGGAGGTGGTTTGTATTTCATGACTGGCGGAACAGTGGAATTGTCAACCTCACCGATATAGTATTTCTCCATCATCTCTTTCGCGGAGTTGCTATGCCCCACATCTTCAAAATCTTCCGTTGCATCTTTCTCTGCGGTTTTTAAGATAGATATATTAACTGTCTTGTACATGAGGTCTTAACTATAGATAAATCATTATAATGAAAATGAAGCAACGAAGGTGCAGAAAGAATACCAGTAGCAGCTAGCATTACTTCATCACCTCCAGGGTGATCTTCGAGAAATGGGGTCACATCATACACCTGATACAGTCGTTTCAAATTTGAAAATACTGATTTGAACTGAACAACAAAAGCAATTAAACAAACAAGGTACTGAGAAGTGAGAAGACACTCTTGGTAATTTATGTCCTGAAATTGTTACAGATCCGGCCAGTACCAACAAAGATAAGGAATTTGAATCCAAAAGTTTGTCCACAATGTGTTTTCTGATTAGCCAATGTTGAATCATATGCGAGTGTTGAATCATATACTTTGCAGCATATCTGAGTGTTGAATCATATACTTTGATTCGTGCATAAATTCGTTCAACATCTTTGACTATGCAATGTTTTCCTAAAATCCCTTATACAAATATGGCAATACTTAATAATACATCCACAAACTATCCTGCCTATATAAACAAAGCATTCTATAGACGCTACAGGCTACGGCTATTTTGTTGTTCAGGCTTGTCAATCATACACTTGCACAGAATTTTCACTGCCAGGCCATCATATTGCTTGTTATCTGATCCAACTATTCAAATCCCTAATAAACTTTTACTGAGATTGAAAGAAAAGAAACAACAATTGCAAAAATAGCTTGACCAAAGCATCCAAGATCATACTCCAAGCACCAATTCATAAAACCCTATTTAATCTTCCTGGAATTGTTTGACAGAGAGCAGCCAAAATCAAAATCACTCTATTACAGAAAAAAAAAATTAAAAAAATTAATTAATTAAACAAGTAGATCTTACAAGTCTATTTGTTGTTCTGAATTTGATTGTCAAATAAAAGAACATCCTAACAAATCTACTTCTATAGATCTTCAACTCTTGATAGTCCATCATATAATTGAATCAATTCAAATCCCATCTATAAAAAGATAACAAAGCGAACGCCGTTTCAAGTCAACAATCAATCGACAAAATAATATAAAACTAAAACAAATACAGATAACTAAGAACAAGTTAAGTGAGCTAACCTTGCCGGAGATTATAAGCCAGCAATCAGTCCTATCATTATGCTTTTTAACCTCTTGAAAGTCATGAACTTTGGCCATGCTAGCTACTGCTCACACAGAAAATACTAAAGTCGAACCTCGCAAACCCCACCAAGAATCACGAAATCCCTGAAATTTCAAAGTGAAGTTCAATCTCTTTACATGCAAAAACGTAAGATTTCTTGACAAAGATGAGAGCTCGAACTCTCGAAGTCAAAGTGTTGATGTTTATCTTACAGGAGATACAGAGACGATGAGTTTTATTGATGATAAAATATATATATATATATATATATATATATTATTTAAAGATTTATTTTTATTTTATATATGATGGGTTTTACGAAATTTATGTGTGACATCTGTAATATTTTGTTTTTTTCTTTAGGGGAATGCTATCTACCTTTCCCATTTGCCTTTCCCATTTACCTTTCCCACTCATTGTTTGACACGTATACACTTTTTCATTTAATAAAAAGCTCTCACTTTTTGCTACAAAGCTTGTTTACGTCTTTACCCCTTATTAATGAAATGATAAAAGCAATCATTAAGGGTAAATATGTAAACAAGCTTTGTAGCAAAAAGTGAGAGCTTTTTATTAAATGAAAAAGTGTACACGTGTCAAACAATGAGTGGGAAAGGTAAATGAGAAAGGCAAATGGGAAAGGTAGATAGCATTCCCCTTTTCGTTATTATTATTCTCGGGAGAAATGATTTAAGACTTTACACTTCAACAGTGAATTACCACCAACATTCACAAATCTTCACAAAAAAAAAAATTTCTCTTTAGAACTGGAGACTTGAGAGGTTAGGGGATTTGGATTTTTGGGACCTTAACATTCGTCAGGAGATCAGAATATTAGATAAAAAAAAATTTGTTGAAAAGTATAGTTTCCACCCGACTGCTTTTAAGAAAAACAATCACCACACAAACACAATGTGTCAATGTGGCTCAGTACAATGTGTCAATGTGGTTCGATAGTAAAGGAAGCTCGTTGAAATGTCCGGGTTCAAGATCTTATAGTTACCCAAAAGAATATTATCTTAACTATACCATATATTTGCTTTGGTTTTGGGTTCAAATCCATAACTTCCTCAATTAGGAACATCCCAAAATTGCATCTTTGGGAAAAAAAAAAAACATGGTTGAATGGATAGCGTCAACTAGGACAAGTGGCTTGATATTTGCAAGGCAATCTTTGACAAAGAATTCAACATGATTGAATTATTATATGGAAACCTGATTTGCTTGAGACAAGACACAAGGCATCCCTAAGATACAAGACCAAAAAACCAGCACCCTGAACCAGCAAGCATTGAATGAAAAACAAGTCATCTACTCATCTTTATTGGAAATAATCCAATACTTGTAAACTCCAAAAAAAAAAAAAAAAAAAAAAAACACACACACAGAGTAACATTTTAAGTTCTTCAAATGATTTTCAAGTAATAGATTGTTAAAGAGGAGTTTCTAGCTCAGTTTCACAGTGCATAATCTATCTAGTCCTCTTTCTTGATAAAGAAACTCAGGCCGACTCCTATGCCTATAATCAACAATGGTATCAGGAATTGTAGAATCGTAACTACAAATCCAGAGTCACTGGGTTTAATAGTTTCCCGCGGAGGTGGCTTGTACTTCTTAGTTGTTGGAATGGTCGACTTGTTGATCTCACCAACGTAGTATTTCTGCAACATGTCTAATGCAGATTTGCTATGACCCACATCGTCAAAATCATCTGTTGCATCTTTCCCTGCAAATTTGTGGATAGATATATGAATTGTACTGTTGTAAACATGTGGTCATTACCAGATAACCATTATAAATCAAATGAAGAAATCAACAAGGTGCAGAACTGCAGATAGAGTACCGGTAACATTTATCATGGCTTCATCACCTCCAGGGTGATCATCAAGAAATGGGGTCACATCATACACCTGATACAGTTGTTTCAAATTCGGTAAACAATTATTCGAAAAGCAATTGAAAGAACAAAGTACAAAGAACACATTTGTTGCCTATTTTATATCCTGAAATTGTTACAAACACAAGGAATTTAAAGAAGAAAACATGCTGAGAGAAATGTATATAGAAACACCAAGTTTGGCCACAATCTGTTCTCTGCTTAGCCTTTTGTCATATAAATAGTCTGCATCCCAAGTGGCAACTGTAAAATTTTGATTTCATGATAAATGTTGAATCATAAAACTTCGATTCATTCAACATCATTAGGGGTGATCATGCCCTACAAGCACCAACTCATAAAACCCTATTCAATCTTCCTGGAAATTGCTGATAGAGAGTCATTCAAAATCAGGCCATTACAAAAAAAATATGTAATTATTATACTACTTCAATTCTAATTAACTAAACCATTCTTCTCCAATATCTGATATTGTTTCTTCTATTGTTCTGAATCTAATGTGACAAATCAATAATATAAATCTCTGTAATATTGTTTCTTCTATTGTTTTGAATCTAATTTGTCAAACAAAAGAACATCCTTACAGATTTATTAATCCTTCTAGATCTTTATCTTTTGATAGTCTTCATTGAACAAATTGAATCCTATTTATAGCTCAATCTCACACACATTTCTCTGGTTTTTAACCAAAGC
This sequence comes from Acer saccharum, assembly GCA_030490815.1. NCBI lineage: Eukaryota > Viridiplantae > Streptophyta > Magnoliopsida > Sapindales > Sapindaceae > Acer > Acer saccharum. The sequence goes on from CM059870.1 coordinate 40,032,282, forward strand.
GAAACGCAGTTTCAAGTCAGCAATCCATCCACAAAACAAAAATAACACTAAAACAAAAACTGATAATTAAAACCAAGTTGAGTGAACTAACCTTGCCAGAGATTATAAGCCAGCAATCAGTCTTGTGATTGTGTTTTTTCACGTCTTCAAAATCAAGAACTTTGGCCATTTTAGCTCTTAAAGCTACTGCTCAAAAAAAAAAAAAAAAAAAAAAAAGTCAAACCCACCAAGAATCACGAGATCCCAGAAATTTCAAAGTCACATCCAATCTTTAAACATGAAAAAACATTAGATTTGTAGAGAAAGATTAGCTCTTTTTTTCCTTACAAGGCTCTTGGAGTGTGATGATAACCCCCTTCAATTCACTTCTGCAGTTGACCGTTCCAAGCTCTGACCAGCACTCCTCCTACTTATTTATATAACTCATGCAAAATATGGCTTTTAAATCAAATCTAGATCTAGCATTTATATGTGAAGAAAATCAGAAGAATTGTTTTTTCATTTTCCTTGACATATCTCAACAGTAGAAGAGAATATTAATACTACAAGATAGGGCTTAGAAGAAATACAAACCAGCAGCTAACTACCAACTAAAACTATTTACACTCACCTAATCCCACTAAGTACAAATCATTAAATACATCTTAACAACTAACGGCTCAACTAAAAGATTAATTCACATAACAACTAACAACATAAAAACAGTAACACAGTAATAATTCAACACATATAAACATTTAACACCCCCCCTCAAGCTGGGCGATATATATTTAATATGCCCAGCTTGGAACACAACATATCAAACGAGGTTCTAGGAAGAGCCTTTGTGAAGATATCTGCCACTTGGGTCCCTATAGAAACATGACTTAGTTTGACTGAACTAGCCTCCAATTTCTCCCTAATGAAATGCCTGTCAATTTCCACATGTTTCGTCCTATCGTGATGAACTGGATTCTTAGCAATGCTAATAGCTGCTTGATTGTCACAAAACAGTTCCATAGGAGTAAACATTGGAAATTTAATTTCGGATAAAAGTCTCAGTAACCACATCCCTTCACAAAGACCATGTGCCATAGCCCTGAACTCAGCCTCAGCACTACTACAGGAAACAACAGCTTGCTTCTTACTCCTCCAAGTTACAAGATTACCCCAAACATAAGTACAATACCCTGTGGTAGATCTCCTATCTACTACAGAGCCTGCCCAATCTGCATCTGTGAACACTTTGATGTCTCTACTCTTACTCTTCTTGAAACAAATACCCTGCCCTGGAGTCATCTTCAAGTATCTCAAAATCCGGGAAACTGCTCCCCAATGCTCCTCATTCGGATTGTTCATAAACTGACTAACTGAACTAATCGGAAAAGCAATATCGGGTCTTGTATGAGACAAATAGATTAGCTTTCCAACTAACCTTTGATATCTACCTTTATCCACTGGAGGACTATTCTCTAGAAGGCCCAATTTCATGGTGGAATCCATTGGAATGTCAGCAGGCTTACAATCAAGCATACCAGTTTCCTTATACAAATCAAGAATATATTTCCTCTGATTGATGCAAATCCCAATTTTGGACCTAGCAACCTCCATGCCTAAGAAATATTTGAGACTTCCTAGATCTTTGATCTCAAATTCCTTAGTAAGGAAAATTTTCAGTTGCTGAATTTCTCCTTCATTATTCCCTGTCATGACAATATCATCTACATAAACTATGAGCATTGTGATTGACCCACCTGGAGAGTGTTTTACAAACAAGGTATGATCAGCTTGACACTGAGAATAACCATAACTTTTAACTGCTTTTGTAAACCTCTCAAACCAAGCCCGGGGTGACTGTTTCAACCCATACAATGACCTCCTCAACTTACAAACTTTCCCTCTGAAAGTCTTTTCCCAACCTGGAGGACAATCCATATACACCTCTTCAACAAGTTCACCATTAAGGAATGCATTTTTAACATCCAATTGATGGAGTTTCCGGTCTAAATTCACAGCAATAGAGAGAAGTACTCAGATTGTATTCATCTTGGCTACTGGTGCAAAGGTCTCCTCGTAGTCTATTCCATAGGCTTGAGTGTACCCTTTTGCAACTAACCTAGCCTTGTACCTGTCAATACTTCCATCAGCCTTGTATTTTACTGTGAACACACATTTGCATCCCACGGTCTTCTTTCCCTTAGGTAGCTCTGTAATGTCCCAAGTATTATTTTTCTGTAGTGCTTTCAACTCTTCTAAAACTGCATTCTTCCATTTTGAACTCCTCAAAGCTTCATGTATGTTTGCAGGAACTGAAGTAGCTGAAATGTTAAGAGTAAAGTTCCTGAAATTATGGGACAAACCTGCATAGGATATGTACTTTGACATCGGATAGAGAGGCCGAGACCTACATTCCCTTACAGGCTTTCTTAGAGCAATAGGCAACTCATTTGTAGAATTATCACTCTCACAACTTGAATCTTCATCACAAACCAATTCAGGATTAGAGAACTCCAAGATATGTTTCGGTTCAGATTCTTGAACCTGCTGAATTTCAACTTGATCACTAACATGTCTCTTGGTCTTAGGCAGCCGTGAATATACAATAGTCTCGGCTGGTTTCTTTTGTTCAAACACATCAGAATTTTTCTGTTTTGACTCTCTAAAGGGTTCACAAGCTGATTTCTGAGGGAAATAAGTAGGAGTGAACTAATTTTCTGCAGGAAAATGAGTGGGAGTGGACTGATTTTGACTAGACTGGTCCTGACTTGAAATAGACTGTTTTGGACTAGGATTTTCAGATTCTACAATGACATTTTCCATAGAATGAAGAGGAGACTCAAGAAGATTACTAGAATACATAGGGTTACCTTCAGAAACCAAGTCAAATTCACCAATATCACTACCAAAGTCACCACAAAACTGAAAGTCATCTAACTTCCTCCCTTGAATTTTAGTTGGTGGAAAGAAGGGTTGATCTTCAACAAAAGTGACATCAAGGGAGACTTGAACCTTCATAGTTAGGGAATTATAACATTTGTATCCCTTTTGGGAAGGGGAATATCCTAAGAACAAACATCGAATCGCCCTAGGATCAAGTTTGCTCCGATTTGGAGGATGACTGTGAACAAAAACCGTGCACCCAAAGACACGAATAGGTATTTGAGACGACAATCTAGTGTGAGGATAACTTTCTAATAATTTTTGAGCTGGAGTCTTAAATTGGAGAACCCTGGAGGGTTGTCTGTTTATCAGGTGCACTGCTGTTAAAACAGCCTCCCCCTAAAATTGATTAGGAACCCTCATACTAAGCAATAAAGACCTGGCTACCTCTAACAGGTGTCTATTTTTCCTCTCAGACACCCCATTTTGTTGAGGGGTGTCAACACAAGAAGTTTGGTGCACAATTCCCTCGGTTAACAGATAATCACTAAGAGTCCTATTGACAAATTCTTTCCCATTGTCTGTTCTCAACACTTTAATGGTGGTCTGAAATTGATTTTTAATTAGAGAATGAAATTTTTTAAAAATATTGGTGACTTCTGACTTTTCTTTCATCAAGTAAACCCATGTAATTCTGGTGTGGTCATCAATAAAAGAGACGAACCATCTGGCACCGGTAATATTAGGGACCCTCGAAGGACCCCAAACATCACTATGAACCAAGGAAAAAGGATTAGATGCTTTGTAGCCAATAGGTAAATAAGAGGTACGAGTGTGTTTAGACAAAGTGCAAAAATCACAATGGAAATCTCTAGGATTTTTATAACTGAATAGATCAGGAAGCATTTTTTGCAAATACATAAAATTAAGATGTCCTAACCTATAGAGCCACAACATAATAGCACTATTTTTATTCATCCTGGAACTAGACACACTGACAGAAGGTAAGCAATTTGAAGAATGGCTATGTATATTCACCGAAGCATCAACCTTGAGAATATAGAGTCCATTTTGCAATTCAGCAGTCCCAATCATCTTCTCCGAAATCATATCCTGAAAAAGACAATATGTAGGGTAAAACTTTGTGAGGCACTTCTCATCACGAGTAAGTTTTGAGATAGACAAAAGACTACAATCCAAATTAGGCACATATAACACAGATTTTAAGGTCAGATTTTTCAATATAACAACAGACCCCAAACCAGTAACTTTTGATATAGAATCATCTGCTATTTTCACACTTAGGTTACCTTGACAAGGCTCAAAGAAGTTGAAGGCCTTAATGTCTCATGTCATGTGATCAGATGCCCCTGAATCCACAATCCAAGACCTTGGGGTTTCTTGTTTCACATTTAAAGCACTAGAGTACGTACCCTTTGTTGCAATAAAACCTGTTAACTGGAAATTTAAGCAATTAGTTAAAGGAAGAGCTTTTCCCACTAAAGGACCGAACCGCTCCCTTGCCTACCACGGTGGCACTCATAACCAGTCCAGCCCGCTCGTTAGAAATAAAGGGCCCGGCCCTCTTTTAACCGCGCCTACTCATAGGCACGCTAGGATCAAGCATTGTTCGACCCAGAACTAGCCTTCCTCCCATGAGAACGCTTGCGGAGAAAGGATACCCGACCCGCTCGGGAGCTCGCCTCAGAGGCTGCGATCCATCTGGGATCCGGCTCCCGCCCCTTGGTCCGGTAAGAAGGACCGCTTCCTCCCACAATCGATCCGCTTCGATAGCCAGCCTCGCTGCAGGGAGTCCTACCTCGCCTCCCGCAGAGCCATCCTACGGTTCCAGCGGTCCTCTCTAGAAGAAACCTTAGGAGTTCGCTAGCGCCTCCTGCTCCGTAAGGGCTGACGCCAGCCCTCGCCTCCAGCTCACATGGGGTAAAAAGGGTCCTGGGAACACCTGCAAGGCACCATTGTCACCTCATTAATAAGAAACAGTAAGCACGGTTGAGGAAAGGCAGCAGCCGACGGTAGAGATCGCCTACTAGCCATGATACTTCAACGGCTGGATAATGTTCCACCTCAGCCCTAATTAAAGGTCAACTATCCCTTACATGCAATAGGATACTGGTTTCCTCAGCAAGATACTTGCAGAAATGTAGCAAGCATGAAGAAGGAAATGGTGGAAGATGGAGCCTGACAGAGTGCAACGGGACAGGCGCTGACACTATCCCCTGCTGGGCCAGAACCTTAATAGCGACTGCCCATCGCCACAACCCCTTGCGACCAATCAAAGCTCATAGAAACGCCACATTTTCACCACCTCAGTCCTACAGACGCGCTGAGATGGACCTGAGACCTAGGTGGAGCGATCGAAACCCTCCGAAGCGTGTGAAAACCCCAATCCCACCCTACATCGGTGGTTGGGATCGGTTCCGCCGATTACCCCCTGGGAACTAGGGCCCCCACCTACCGAAACTGAAGCTCCCGCCAAGGTAAAGCCAGCAGGGCGCAATCCTGATCCTTGATTCTTGGTAACCGCCATTGTGGATAGAAGGGGACGGTGGAGATCTAGCCAGGGATTCCTGCCTAAATGAGGGCCTTCCACCTACCCCTCCTACCAAAGATACTATAAAGGCCCCTACATCCGACAGAGGAAGGGGTTGGCTTTTGAAAACAAAAACCTCCTACTTGGCCTAGTCAAAGCTCATATGTGTGTGTTCTACTTGGCTACCATCCCGCCTAGTCAAAGCTCTTATATGTGTGTTCTACTTGGCTACGACCCCGCCCAGTCAAAGCTCATATGTGTGTGTCCCACTTGGCTACTACCCCGCCTAGTCAAAGCCCCTAAAGGTGTGAACTAATGTATGTTGTACTCCATTTTCAAGTAATAAGAGAGCCACTTTTTTACCTCTCTGAAAGTGTATCAGCCATTCCCCACACCCCAGCACGCCACCTCAACCTCTGTTCCATCTCGTAGGACCGGTCCTACCACGTAGTATCGGTCCTTGGTACCCGGACCAAGGGGGATTTGCCCCACCCAGTCCGGGCCAGCTGCGGTGCATCCCGTACGCTACGGTCCAGGTTATCCCGGGAAAACCCCCGACGGATTTTCAGGATAACAAAACCTAAACTAGCTGCTGAATAACTAATATTTCAAGTCTGAAATAGTTGCTGCATCTATTCAAGCTGTTCTTGGCTAAAACCTTTGTCTTCTCCTCCTGACATTTCACTGTTATTAGCAGCGGTATAACCTTTAAAATCTCGGCTGTTTCGCGGCTTCTAATTCTCTGGTTTACTATGTAATTCCCAACATTTATCTTTGGTATGGCCCGGCTTTTTACAGTGATCACACCATGGTCTTCCTCTCTTATTTTGGTTGAAATTTCCCTTAGAAACCAAAGCAGAGACCTCAACACTGGTTTGACCAGTTTCAGGTTTATGTAACATCACCTGTTTTTTGCTTTCTTCGCGCCTTACCTCAGAGACAACATCACGAATCTTTGGAAGAGGCTTGGTACTCAAAATACGGCCCCTGACTTCATCCAAATTATCGTTCAGCCCGTGCAGAAATTTGAAGACTCGTTTTTGCTCAGTGAGATCAGTAAATAATGCTGCATCTTTTGCAGAAGACCAATTAGATTTGTTGAAGGCATCCAATTGTTGCCAAAGACGAGCGAGTTTATTGTAATATTCAATGACCGTAAGTTCACTTTGGCGCAGATTTGTGAGAGTCCCATCCAACCTGAATAACTCAGATATGTTATCCTTGTTGGAATATGTTTCTTTAACTGCATTCCAGATCTCAGCAGCTGTCTCATAGAGCAAAAAATCTTTTCCTATTTCTGGTGTCATCGAATTAATTAACCAGGACATAACCTTGCTGTTATCAATCTCCCAAGTCTTGTAGGACTTGTCTGTTGCGTCTGGTTTCTCTGCATCTCCAGTGACGAAATCTGCCTTCCCTTTGCCCTGGATGAAGAGCATGACAGATTGAGACCATGGCAAATAATTGTTGCCATTCAGCTTATGGGTTGTGATGGTTTGTGGGTTTGATGTATTGTCATTAGAACCTCCATTAGAGGCGGAAGAAGAGGACTCGGCATTGGATGAATTTTTAGACATGTTGGGTAATCAGAGAGTGCTCTGATACCATGAAGAAAATCAGAAGAATTGTTTTTTCATTTTCCTTGACATATCTCAACAGTAGAAGAGAATATTAATATTACAAGATAGGGCCTAGAAGAAATACAAACCAGCAGCTAACTACCAACTAAAACTATTTACACTCACTTAATCCCACTAAGTACAAATCATTAAATACACCTCAACAACTAATAGCTCAACTAAAAGATTAATTCACATGACAACTAACAACATAAAAACAGTAACACAGTAATAATTCAACACATATAAACATTCAACAATATGTAATTTTTTATTTATTTATTTATTTATTTTAATAATACAACAACTACATGGACTGGCGAGATTAGGCTCTACTAGCACATCCCGGACTGCAGCCCCCACAAATGGGGGGAGAGAGCACCCACACCTTGGTGGAAAAATTTGCATATATTCATGCATGCCATGGGCTTTGAACCATGGTGGTGGAGTCTCCTTTTGGAGAGTCCCACCACATTGGCAAGAGGCCATTGGCAACATTTATATGTAATTACACAATACAAATAGGAGTGAACTGTATTCTGATTTCTGTAGTGCAAACACAGCCTATATATTCGTGCAATAGCCTAAAATTAAAAGAGTAATATTATAAATACAAAAAAATTAATCCAAAATTCAACCCTAATAATATGGTAAATGAGTTGTCTATCACCGCATAAATTATGGGACGATGTGGTGAATGATACGGCAATGACAAATCACTTGCTACGTCATTTTGATTGATTTTTATACTAAATTTTTGGATTGACCGGCCTTAGTGAAATTAAAATATTAAAAAAATTTAAAAAAAATAATAATAACAATGTTGGAATTAAATAATAATAATATTGCTGTGTGTGTGTTTCTAGGCTAAGGGTCAGCTTAATAAACGTACAAATATAACTCATCTGTGTTTATAATTTTGAATTAATTTAGTTGCTATGTGGTGTAGTTTTCAAAGTGATGTTTTCCGGTTTTCCATGTCCAAAAAATGGTGGGAGCACATTCGGCTACGGTTTTAGTCTAAAAATTTTCAAAAACACGGGAAATGACAAAACTCATTTAAAGCTTAAGGAGACCGGTTGACAGATAACATCTTTTTGATGTTTTTGAAAACATCTTTAAGCTTTAAATAAATTTGATCATATCCCGTGTTTTTGAAATTTTTTGGCTAAAACCAACATCGAACGTGTTCTCACCATTTTTTGGAATTGGAAAACGAAAAACATCACTTTGAAAAGTACACCGAACAGCGCTTTTGTAATTTTAAAAATCTCTAACTAATTTTGATTGGTTTGATGTATTTCAAACAATTCATCTATCTAGAATATTAACCTCGTTGGCTCGTTGTAAACGTTGTATGACCTCGTGGACCGCACACAGACACGCAGGGCACGAGATCTGGCACAATAATTTTTTAGATTTTAATTAATTAATTATTACAATTAATTCAAGCTGTAGGCAAAGAAACACAATCGAAACCATTAAATTCAATGGTTTAGGTGTGAGGTGTAATATTAATCATATCACTCGATTGATTTCATTTCCTACAAAAATAAAATTTTAGTGGCAAAGTTGTTCAATGGTATGTTCTATAAATTTGATCGTGGATTCAGATTGTATCCCTTCTTATGAATCTAAAACTAATATTTAAAATATGGACAGTGTTAATCTATGCTCTTAGCCCTGAGGGGACATGATGATAACTACTTCATTTCTATAAATAGAAATAAAAAGCAGTATTTATTGTAATAAGACAATAAATACAATGATAAATGTTGTATTTTATTTCTATTTATAGAAATAAATTAATTGTTATTAGGTGCCCTTAGGACACAAATTAACGTTGCCCTTAATATATAGAGGGGAATGCTATCTACCTTTCCCATTTGCCTTTCTCATTTACCTTTCCCACTCATTGTATGGTACGTATACAATTTTTCATTTAATAAAAAGCTCTCACTTTTTACTACAAAGTTTGTTTACGTCTTTACCTCTTATTAATGAAATGATAGAAGCAACCATCAAGGGTAAAGATATAAACAAGCTTTGGATAAAAAAGTGAGAGTTTTTTATTAAATGAAAAAGTGTATACGTGTCAAACAATGAGTGGGAAAGGTAAATGGAAAAGGTAGATAGCATTCCCCATATATACATATAATATGTAAGTTATTCAAAATTTTAAAAAAATTTATATTGAAATGATATGACTGTAATTGTAATGTCATATATTACATCATTTAAGTATGAACACTAAAAAAATAAAAATAAATTAAATACGATACACGCGAAAAAAGCAGAGGAACCCGTCACATTGGTTTTATGATGGTGTAAGATGGTACATGTTCAATTATTTTTTGTGATAAAATAGTTTGGAATATCTTTTTATTAATTATTATTTTGGGACATTCACTCATAATTAAAGTGAGTATGACTTTTGTATATAAAATCACAAGGCACTTGTTTAGCTCTTTAAAATATACTTAAATGGTTGATCCGATAGACCCGACTAGTGTCAGATTTTTAAAAATTATATATATATATATATATAGTCTTTCTATTATCAGTTCGAATTGATATAAAATATATTAGTTCCTTGCATGTGGGCCATTGGATTTAAAAGATGCTTTAACAAGTACATGCAGCTAAGTCAAAGTATTTAAATCCGATGACCCGCATGTAAAGATCTAATATAACTTTTATCAGTTCGAACTGACAATAGAAAATCTGTACATCAGTATATATATATATATTTATTAGGTAACAGCAAGAGATAATAATAAGTAAATAAGATAATGTGATTGCACCATCACAAATATTAATGTTTTATACAGAAATGGCAGATCTCGTAGATCAGCACAATGGAGCAATCAATTGGAAGCAATCTTGCCCATATAAGGGTAGAGCATTTATTAACTTTTATGAGAAAATGTGAAAGTCACATGGCAGTATGGCACTCGATTTTCATGGTTCTGACTTCTGGTTAATGTGTCCGTTATTCCTAAAAATTAAAGAGCAATTTGCAACCAATCTTCCAGAGGTTTGGCTTTTGACAACCATAAATAACTTTATACTTAATTGACAATGAACTCCATTGCCCTTAGTTGAAGTTAGTCAAACGACTCAAACTTAATAGAGATAAGGGTATTTTTATCATTTCATACCTTTTATTTATTAAAAAAAATGATTTAAAAACTTTAAATCTTCACCCTTCATTTTGACCAAAAATTAAACTATTTTTTTAAAATTAAAAAACAGACCACCCAGAGTGTGGGAGCAAATCTCCATTGCACCAGAGTGTGGGAGATCACCCAGATCTCTATCGAAAATGATCTTTGGCGAGCACGGTGGTGGTCGCACATCAACCATGGTGGCCCAACGGTGGTCGCGCAGCCGCAGTGGTTGCGCATTGGTGGTGACAGTAGTGGTGTTTTTGTGTGGGTTGTGATGTAAGATATGATGAATTTGAATGTGAATCGTGATCTCAAGTTCTCTCACTTTTTTTCTTTTCTTTTCTATTTTCTTCTCAAGTTTCACTAACTTGGAAGAATGGAAAAAAATTCTAAAGAAAATGTTGTTGGATTAGATTTAGATGAGCTATATTGTTTTTTTTATTTTTTTGAAAAATCTGAAAAACTTGAATCTGGAGAGAAATATGTAAATACATCAATGGAAGAAGAAAATGTTGTTAGATTAGATTTAAATGAGAAATTTATTTTTTATATTTTATTTTTTTTTTAGTTTTGAAAAATATGAAAAACTTGAATATGAAGAAAAATCTGAAGATCTATATGGAAGAAGAAAAAATTATCTAAAGAAAATGTTATTGGATTGGATTTTGATGATCTAAATTATTAATTTTTTAGAATTTTGAATTTGAAGAAAAATATGGAGATAACATTTTTTTTATTTATTTGTAATTTCCATTTTTTTTTTATGGTGGAGATCCAAATTTGTTTTCATATATTTATATATATTTTAAATCAGATTTTTTTTTTATTCAAGGGCATTTTGGTATTTGTAACGGCTAAATCCGGTCAACAGTTAAATTTGACTAGCTTTAACTAATTGTAGGGAAGGTCATTGTCAATTAATGAAAAAATTGTTTTTTGTTCTCAAATGTCAAACCTCAGGGAGGTTGGCTACAATTTGCTCAAAATTAAATATACATAAATAACGTCACATTTAATTATGTAATGATATATAGACGTTTAGGATAAAATCTTCAACATGACGGTCTCATTGCTACTTAGTGAGACTGTCCAATGAGATTGCATCAAATTATAGTTAAATAATATATATTTATGTTCTCAAGATAAATCGTACGATCTCATTGGGACGGTATCACCAAGTGACGATGAGACGATCCCATTTAAGAGTTTCTCGTCGTTTAGTTCATGTTAAAAAAATACAAATTAATGGAAACATTTATTATCAATACCGAAATGTACAGTTTGAGTAATTTATGTACCGTTGATAATTACTATAATCCTTTATTTTTTATTTTTTTTAAAATACTATAATCCGAAAATTTACAAATAGAAGCTAACTGTCACGGCCCGCAAAGTCCAAACTCTCGGATTCCAGCCAAGGTGCCCAAAAAGCCCATAAACAAGGCCAAGCAGCTGGAACATTCTAGAGTTCTCCGGAGAAGCCTAGCAACGGATGCTTCTAGAAGTCTCTAGTTGAAGACATACTCTAGACCATTCTAGAGTACTCTTGTACATACTAGATACATGTAGATAGATGTAGGAAAGATCTAGATACATGTAGTCTTATGTAGGAATAATCTAGAAACTTGTACATAGTTATGGATTGTTCTGGAGGACAAACCTCCACCCTTGGATCAAATTGATCCTAACCATTCATTGAGGAGGTGGCACCCTATAAATAGCCAACCCCTCTCATTTGTAAGGCATCCAAGCCTATCCAAGCCTATCCAAGCCTATCCAAGCAAATTGTACTCAAAGCCTTGTAAAGCTTTCTTGTTAGTAATACAAGTTTCCTTTACATTTCCAACCAAGCTCTTCCAACACTTTCTCTAGTCTCTCTTGTGCCTTTGAGAGTGACAAGCCAAGCAATTAGGCTTACTTAGCAACCTTCACCCGGAAGTTGCCTAAGTGCCGCACGGGATTTCCGCTGCGTAATTCTAAGCCCGTGACAGTTGGTATCAGAGCCTTGTCAAAGCAACCACAGCTAGTTCGCGAAGCAATGGCCTCCGACAGCGAAGTTGCTGCTAGAGCGGAAGAGCAAACGCGTGGTCATGGCGAGTGTCGCACCCACACCAACGCCCGGTCCGTGGCGAGCGATGCACCTACACCATGCGAAGCAAAGGGTCCGTCCATGGATGCCTTGAACCTTGGATGGCTGGCTTGGAGGACACCCTCTCCGGTACACAGGTCGCCTTGAGTGATGTCTCCGACCACCTCAACGGCCTTGAGTTGGACTATGGCAAGATCACGGAAGCCACCAAGTCCATGCCTGCGAGTCCCAAAAGGGTGTCATCGAGGACACATGCGTCCTCATCCGTAACCTCCACACGTTTGTGGAGAAATCATTTCGGGCAATCCGGGTGAGAGTTAATGAAGTCCGCGCAGAAGGGCTTCATTCCGGAACAGCCCATCCGTCAACCTTGGTGCCATCAATACTGCCAACCAACCTGCCAAGTCAATTGATGGTACACCGAAGGGCGTCACTGTTCACATAGCCGACTACCACATGGTCCTAGGCATGGCGTTCTTCCAACAAGCCAACGCTTTTCCCCAACCCGCCGCTAACACACTTAGCATCCTTGATGGGGACAAAGCATACACCGTCTCGGCGGAGCGCTTGACCACATCCGAGTTCAAGACGCTATCCGCTATCCGCCATCCAACTTGTGGAGAAACCAAGTTCTCCCACCTCTCCAAGGAACATCAACACGGCCAAAGGTGTCCCAAGGAAGAGGAATCGTGCAAGCCATGGGAAGTGACGGTCAAAGGCAACGGAGGGAGGTGCCATAAATGCCAAACTCCCGTTCCAACAATGCAGGCCCACTTGCACCAAGCCGAAGGAGTCGAAGCAACGCAACACGCGTCCGACTCCCAACTCGAAGGCAATCCTTCACGAGAGGCTACTCGAGCCAAAGTCTGCTCGTCCGAAGGAGCCAATTCATGGCAAACTCCAGCATACATGGCGCCCACGCGACGAGGACGTCGCGAAATCAGGTGGGGGAGGATGTCACGGCCCGCAAAGTCCAAACTCTCGGATTCCAGCCAAGGTGCCCAAAAAGCCCATAAACAAGGCCAAGCAGCTGGAACATTCTAGAGATCTCCGGAGAAGCCTAGCAACGGATGCTTCTAGAAGTCTCTAGTTGAAGACATACTCTAGACCATTCTAGAGTACTCTTGTACATACTAGATACATGTAGATAGATGTAGGAAAGATCTAGATACATGTAGTCTTATGTAGGAATAATCTAGAAACTTGTACATAGTTATGGATTGTTCTGGAGGACAAACCTCCACCCTTGGATCAAATTGATCCTAACCATTCATTGAGGAGGTGGCACCCTATAAATAGCCAACCCCTCTCATTTGTAAGGCATCCAAGCCTATCCAAGCCTATCCAAGCAAATTGTACTCAAAGCCTTGTAAAGCTTTCTTGTTAGTAATACAAGTTTCCTTTACATTTCCAACCAAGCTCTTCCAACACTTTCTCTAGTCTCTCTTGTGCCTTTGAGAGTGACAAGCCAAGCAATTAGGCTTCCTTAGCAACCTTCACCCGGAAGTTGCCTAAGTGCCGCACGGGATTTCCGCTGCGTAATTCTAAGCCCGTGACATAACGCTTCCTTTTTTTAGACCAAACGATATATTAGTAGTGTAAATTCTATAATGAGAGTATAATGGATGAAAACAAAGTGTCCATCCATGCCAATTACAAACTCGTTTAGTTGCTAAAAAAAGATCAACAAAAATAACAAACCAATTTTTTGTTTTCTCTATGCTTAAAATTAATGGGATTTTTTTTTTTTTTTTTTTTTTTTTAATTTGAAATGAGAGGTCACTTTAACTTGCTAGGATTGTGTAAGTAATTTTATTAATTATAAAGAGAGGCTCTCCTTAGAATCCAATTTTTATATTATTTTTTTTACACTTCTTTTCTGAATATACTTCATTCTAAAATTTATTATTATTATTTTTTTTAAGATAATCAAATTTTTCCAAAATTATCCATTTTATCTTTTAACACTCATATTCTAAAGACGCTCCATCTAAATACACTTCATTTTATTTTAACACTAATTCTAGTCAACCCAAAAACCAACCAAAATGATGTGGCAAATTATTTGTTCTTGTCATATTATTCACCACATCACCACATGATTTGTGTGGTGATGACAACTCATTTATTACATCATTTGTGTTGAATTTGGGGTTAAATTTTTGGGTTATATAGTATTATTCATATTTTAATATTACCCATTTTGAATACCTCTCATTGGAAAATTTGAAACAGGAAATTGGAAAAGAGATGTGAAGTAATCAAATGAAAATAAAATATAAAATAAAACTAAACAAAAGTGAGGAGATCGAAACAATAAAAAACTTTTTTGGAAATCAAGTTGTGAAAATAGAAAAACAATATTTGATTTTTTTATTTTTTTTAAGTTGAGTAAAAACAAATTATATTGTGTAAAAAATTTTTTTTTTAAAAATCTAGAAAAAATATTATATATATATATATAATTGGTGATGATAATGACGGAGGATTTGATGGTGTGTGAGAATTTTTTTTTTTTTTTTTTGAAAAGAATAACATATTTTAGGATTTGTAAAATAGGAAAAAAAAAACTAAAGATGGAAAAAACCTTGTTTTCTAAAAAAAAAAATAGTTTGGAGTTTTTTTATAATTTTTTTTCTTGTTTAGTAATTTTAATTCATGTTAAAATTGTCATTAATAAAAAAAAATTAAAATGGAGTGTAAACAGATAATCCGTGGATTGTCAACAACATTTATCTTTTATAAAACGTTGTCATATTTTCTCTCCATACCCATGTTTTTAATGAAAATGTATATTACTGAAATGCCCCAAGATTAATTAACCAAATTTAAGTAAATAAAGTTACTCCTTACACCCAAATAAACTATTTCTACACTATTCCAAACCCTAATTTGTTTTCCAAAATCAAACTATTGTCATTACAATTAAACATTTTCTTTTCCTCTAAAAAATTATATATCCTAAGATTCTACGAGATCGATAAAGAAGTATTATTTAATAGGTTTGTAAAGTGACAGGTTTTAACATTAAAGATGGGCCCTATGGGACCCGCACTTATGGGTGTTGTCATGTAGATGAGTTACAATTTGATGGGGATAAGGTAAAGGTGAGGATAGATAGTAAAACTCATGATGGGTATGGAGCAAATATGAGTTTTATAATCCTAGTCCAACTTAAAATGTAATCTTTATTTTTATTTTCTTTCAACATTTATGCTTTTAAAAGCAGCTTGAAATTATTTATTTAATTGTAAGATTTATGTTTATTTTTAATATTTATGAGATGATTGTCAATGTTTTTGTAGAATTATTTGGGTTGGTTTTTGGACTAATTTTTTAGGTTGTATAGTATTACTCCTTTATATGTTATATCATACTGATTGTGTTATATATTTATTATTTTAATTAATAATTTTGATAAATAAGTTAAATGGGCAAATGGGGTGGGGATGGGAAAAGCCCCGCCCCGTCCCGCTCCATCTATTGTGGGGTTTTATGAGGGAATGGATTTTCAAAAAATATAAATGTTCAATATTCAATTAAGGTTAGATTTTGTATTTTGAAGGGTGTAAAGAGTGAAACTTAATTTTTGAGATTTAATAGTTGGGTATATTAAGTAAATGTGTGTAGTGAGTAGTTTTTTTTTGGGTGGCAATGGAGCCACCTTATATTTATTTATCTAAACCCTTGTAATTTGAGTAGAATATTATAAATATAGGCTAATTGGCACAGATAACCCTTGAACTCTTCAAAAAGTTGCACTATACCCCCTGTAATTTATTTTTCGGCACTAAACCGCCTTGAACTGTCGTAATTTGACAATCGTTGAAGGAATTCTTCAGCGATTGTCAAATTACGACAGTTCAAGGGGGGTTTAATAGCGAAAAAAATATATATGGGGTAAATGTGCAAATTTGGCCATAGTTCAGGGTGCATCAGTGCCCATTAGCCTTAAATATATGCAGGTTTTGCTACTACTCCATTCATATGATTCACAAAATTTACATTGACATTACATGAACTTGCGATTAATATCACAAATGTGGTTTGATGGTAAGAGCGTTCATTCAGTGAACAGAAGTTTCATAATCGAGTTGCCGACACCACATGTGGTATATAAAAATAAATCACAAATGTAATATTCAATCACTTCGCAAAAAAAAAAAATTATCCATTACATATTAATCGGTAATTTCACATATCATTGATTCATAGTTCACGTACAGACTTCGCATTGAAATTCTACAAATTTAGAATCAATATATAAAAGCATCTCCAATGCAATGGTAAATCATTGTGTCAATGCTATAATTTAGTACAAAGTAAAAAAAATATGCTCCAATGCAATGCTAAAAACTGTGTCAAATTTGGCATATGCTATAAACTGTTCCAAATTTGGCACAATATATATCATATGCTAAATTTGGCGCAGCAATAAATACAGCCGTATTTGTTGACGTTTTAATTTTAAATAATAAAAATTTAACAAATTTGGTAGGGAAAATTGAGATTAAAACAAGGGAAAATTGCACAAACTTACCCTAACGTTTCCCATTATGGTATAATATTCAACTAATGCCTTTAATTACACAAACAACCCCTCATGTTAGTCAACTTTGGCTAAAAATAATCATTGACCATGATTTTTTTTTGAAAGCCCAAAATTGCCCCTGCACTAATGCACTTTATTACAAAAAAATCTTAATTGCCCTTTATTTAAAACATTATCTACTTTAAATTATTAGAATAAAATATATATATATATATACTAAACATAATCCTCTTTAAATAAAAAAAAATTCAAAAATAATATATTAAAAACAAAACAATTTAAGAAAACGTTATTTTGAGAAAATACAATTTAATAATATATTAAAAAAACAAAAAAAAAAACGTTATTTTGAGAAAATATAATTTAAAATTATACAAGTCAAATATGAATAGTGATAATATGCTACATATTTTTAAAATTTAAAACATTTTTTTTTTTATTTAAAAAGGATTATGTTTAGTATTTTTTTTTTTTTTTTTTAAATTTTTGAATCAAAATATAATGCGTAATTTATATTAAGTCAAATTATTTTGTCTTATAGAGATGAACATTGAACAAATTTTCGGTGCTACTGTATTTTATTATGACAAATGATTATATTTTTATTTCAAACTTTTGATGATTTTATTTATATTTGTGTTTAGAATACTAAACATAATCCTTTTTAAATAAAAACAATTCAAAAATAATATAATAAAAACAAAAAAAATTCAAAAATATGTAACATATTACCATTATTCATATTGGACTTGCATAATTTTAAATTATATTTTCTCAAAATAACATTTTTTTGTTTTGTTTTTAATATATTATTAAATTGTATTTTCTCAAAATAACATTTTTTTTAAATTGTTTTGTTTTTAATATATTATTTTTGAATTTTTTTATTTAAAAAGGATTATGTTTAGTGTTTAATTTTTATATTCTAATAATTTAAAGTAGATAATGTTTTAAACAAAGGGCAATTAAGATTTTTTTTTTTTTTTTTTTGTAATAAAGTGCAGGGGCAATTTTGGGCTTTCAAAAAAAAAAGGCAGAATTTCATATAAGTCCTACCTTTTTAGTGATTTATCACCTTTATAAATGTCTTTTCAAATTCATCACTTTAGTCCTTACTTTTTCCAAAACTTATTACTTTAGTCCATTTGACTAAATATGTGAAAGTCAACTATTTTAAAACCTATAAAAGTACATTTTTACCCATATTACTATTTAATTTAGCTAAAATGATTCTCTTAGCTTTAAATTAAAATGAAAAATTCTCAATAATAAAATCTTAAATAAATATATTACAAAAAATGGCTTAAATAAATAATTAAAAAATCCATTAATTTTTTCTTATTTTGTATTTTTTTCATAATGGATTTTTATTTAGCTAAAATAATTATTTTAGCTTTAAATTAAATTGAAAAACAATAAAATTCTCAATAATAAAATCTTAAATAAATAGATTACAAAAAAAATATATGAAAAAAAATCATTTAAAGCTAAGATAATCATTTTAGCTAAATTAATATCCATTATGACAAAAATACAACCAAAAAAAAAAAAAAAATTAATGGATTTTTTTATTATTATTTATTTAAGATTTTTTTATAATATATTTATTTAAGATTTATTGTTGAGAATTTTATTATTTTTCATTTTAATTTAAAGCTAATATAATCATTTTAGATAAATTAAATAGTGATAAGGGTAGAAATGTACTTTCACAGGTTTTAAAATAGTTGACTTTCACATATTTGGTTAAATGGACTAAAGTGATAAGTTTTGGAAAAAGAAAGGACTAAAGTGATGAATTTGAAAAGACGTTTATAAAAGTGACAAATCACCAAAAAGGTAGGAGTTTTATGAAATTCTGCAAAAAAAAAAAATCATGGTCAATGGTTATTTTTAACCAAAGTTGACTAATAGGAGGGGTTATTTGTGCAATTAAAGGCATTAGTTGAATATTATACCGTAATGGGAAACGTTAGAGTAAGTTTGTGCAATTTTCCCTTAAAACAATTCAAACAAAATATTCAATGCATTGGTTGTATTTGTTGACTTTTATAATTTTAAATAATTAGAAAATAAAAAATAGTATATCAAATAGAATTTTGCATTGGAGTACAATGCTAAAATGATGTGCCAAATATAACATTTCATTATATTTCGTACCAAATTTAGTATTAGCATTGGCATATGCATTGGAGATGGTCTAAGAAAATAAAGTTGAACTTTGCAAATTTGTATTGAGTACTGATTTTCTCACGATAACAAACAAAACCACATATATGCAATTGGGAAATTCTATCATGGCATTAGTTCTTTTGGATGGTTCTATATGTTATTATTATAATCAATATTAATACCTAATATAACCTCAAAGCTGTATGGATTTGCTTTCATTCTTCGTAATTTCGTATACAGCAAGGTGACCTGAAACTGGAATTGATTGACATGACAAAGCACGTGAAAATTGAAGGAATAAACATGCTGTACACCCGATGAAATAATGTTGATTTAGTAATAAACCCTTCACGCCCACATATATGAAATTGTGGATTCGAGTCACCTCACTTTCCTTCAATTTCTAATGTAACGGTAAAAACAAAAAGCATAAACGACAATCGTTCTTTTAATGAATCTCTCCTAAGGAATCTTTTGATTTAGCATTCTTAAAGACCTTGATAAAATCCAATTTTTAAAAGAATTTTGATATATCTTGTTTTCTTTTTAATGATAAATCAATAAAATCTACTTTTAATTTTTTTTTTTCAAACACTAACAATTTTTACCCCATTTTTTTTTTTAGGACAAAGCCTTATAAAAGGGGACCAAACATGGTATGGTTGTAACTTGTAAAATAAATGTATATATATAGTTATATAATTTCAATTACCTTTTAGAACATATATAGACAAATTAATTTGATGCGTTCCTGTCTAAATTTTACCGCCAATCTTACACCAACTCTTGCGTTAAGGTGCATTAAAATAATTGGCTATTTAAGAGAAGCATCAAAATGTTGCAACAACCGATTATCGATCCAACACATACTAAAAGTCTAAAACCAAATCAATAACAAAAATTTTAAAAATAATTATAATAAAATACAAAGCAGAATCAAATTGTTCCATGTGCACAAACGTGAAGAAAACCCAACCTAATTAATCAACATTGTCCACAGAAATAAAAAATAATTATTGTTTAATAACAACACCACCAGAAAAGCACTTCTAGCTAGAGGAAACTAGGTCGTCAAACACCTCAAATCTCTCAAACTGTAGCAATCTCTGCAATAATAACCAAAGTGGACGAAATATCAATAACCCATTACACAGGTGATGATGATGACATATGATGATATGGGGTATTATATAGGGTTAATATTAAAAACCTCCCCTCACTTTTGAACTATTATTAGATGTATAGTTATAAATGCTTTTATTTTAGAAACTTCCACCATGGACTAACACCGTTAGCATTCCGTTTGTGTTGACTGAGTTTGACCATTAAAAAATCTAAAATGTCTCTATTTAAGCTTCAATAGTATGAATTTACCATTATACCCTCATACTTTAACCAAATAAATTACTAAAATGATACAAAATGTGGGAATGATAACTTACAAAGGAGAAGTTATTTTGTGGACAATTTTACCCCTAAAAATAACAACATTACAAATGAACCAAAAGCATTGAAAATGAGTATTTGCTTGGAATTATAAAAAAAGACAAATAAATACATAAATAAATAAATATTATGGTTTATTTTCAATGCTTTTGGTTCATTTGTAATTTTGTTAATTTTTAGAGATAAAATTGTCCATAAAATAACTTCTTCTTTGCAAGTTAACATTCCCGCCTTTTGTATTATTTTATTAGTTTATATGGTAAAAGTTTGAAGGTATAATGATCAATTCATACAATTAAAGCTTAAATAAAACATTTTAGACTTTTTAACGGTCAAACTCACTCAACACAAACGGATGCTAATGGTGTTAGTCTATATAGGAGAGGTTTCAAAATAAAAGCATTTGTAATTATACATCCAATAATAGTTCAAAGGTGAGGGGAGGTTTTTAATATTAACCCTATTATATATATACATATTGGTCCTACCTATCTCTTTAAGGAGATTATGATGGGCCATAGTACGTGATTGATGGTGTGATCATGATCATCAGGTATGTATTGGAATGTGATTAATTGACAGCTTTTTAGTTGTATTTATGTTTCGAGTTATATTCTAAAAAAGGGACCCATTATTCACATGATGATGTACTAATATGTCTGTATATCATATCATATCCATGAAGACAGCCACAGCCTTCAGGTTCTCCGGTCCTATCCACGCACACCCACCCACCTAACTTGAACCAACCATGCACACACTGACACACACACACACTAGCTATTTAGAGTACGTACGAGTAGAAACTGTTGGAGAAAAAAGGTTAGGTTACACATAGTACAACAACAAGAAGATCGACAAGAAGAAGAAGAAGAAATTATAGGCAGCCTTTGTCGTTTAGGCCAACTAATTTACTGTACAAGTATTGTATTGTAACTGTCTTTGACTCTTTGGTGTATATGGTGTGATGGTGAGTGAGTGATCAATATTGTTCAGTGATATGGATGTTCCCAGCCAAGAACACACTCATTTTTTGCGATCTGGGTCAGTTTTCTCCAAAATACTTAGCAGGGTTGGGACATTTTGTGTGGTTTGCCTATAATCAATATATTTTTACCTGTTCTTAATTTGAAGTGGTCAATTTTTTAATTATTATTATTTTTTAATTTTTGTTGGTATCTTGTTCACAGTCAAACAAATGGGCCACAGAGGTTGGAATTTTTTAGGTCCTGTACAGTGATTAATTAATGAACCACAAATGATTGGATGTTCAAGACCGACACTGATCTCTCGTGGATTAATTTAATTCGTAGCAACTATTGAAGCCAATTAAGTTACTGTATTAAAACATCCCTGAAGAAATTTATATACAAAAATGACATGATCATGATAAACATACCTGGAATTTGAAGTAAAGAAACAGATTCAGTAGCTTCAATATTTTTCTTGCCAAGAAGTTCAAGAATGGTGGCCTTGTTTTGAGCTTCTGCTTTGTGAGTCGTCTTGCATTCAAGCTCTGGATGGATCTTCCTCTTCAACATCCTCCTCATCATCTACTCATCAAAAATATGTACAATATATCATCAATCAATTAATTACCAAAAACATGTGAAAATTAACGCGATAATCGTAACGAAACTCACTTGGTTTAACTTCTTCATGGGACGTGCCTCCTCTTTAACATGAGGAATGAGTTTCTTGGCAAACGAGAGGCCATTCTTCGCACGAACAGTTTGTTTTTTACCAGCACTGAAATTTGTCTCGGATTCATTGAGATTAATTGGCTTCTTATAGATATCAGAATCCTCCGAGAACAAGTCTGCAAGTGTTGTTCTTCCTCTCTTCTTTCCTTGATCGCCCTCTGCGGAGAATCCGATTTCAGTAGGATTCAATGGGACACCTTCAAGTGTGATTATCATGTCAGTTTTCCCACTAGCAATTGTTGTCATGTCCTTGAAGTTGTGTTCAAATGTTGTGAACATTAATGGGTTTACTTCTTCTTCATCTTCAGCAATGTTGTTATCTTGCTCATGATCATCATCATCATCATCGTTGTTGATTAAATCACGTTCACCTCCTTCTTCTTCTTCTTCCTCCTCCTCATCGCTTTCAAAAACGAAGTACTCTTTCGGTTGGTCCCATGATTTTAGAGGATCAAAACCAAAGGTGCCAATTGTTAGAATTCCATCTCTCCAGCCATCCAGCACATCAACCAGGGTCACTTGTTCAAGTAGAGCTTTTGTGTTGGTGTCAATAGCAATGGATTCTGTTTTCTTCACATTTCGAGCAAACCCATCTGATCAAAACAAACTTATTATAATTGAGGTATTAAATATTGATAATTAAAACTTTTTTGAATGCTTTAAAAGTACACCATAATTAAATAAACCATGGAAATACAAACCTTTGATTAGGTTATGATTAAACTTCCTATGCACCCAATTGAAGATCTGTTTTGAAGAAACAAGAAACACTCAAGAGTGAGAGAGATATAAGATATGTAACTAATTTAAGTATTCTAGTCAAAAGAGAGAAGTAGTGTACTGACAGAGTGCAATGACTCAAACCTTCATTTTTTTTTTCTTTTCTCAGCCAAAATTGGTTTGTCAAAGCGAGAGTCTTGGAGAGGAAATGATGATCATGGAGAGAAATGAATAGAATAAAAGAAGCAAAAGCAGGGGCCAAATGGGTGTGTTAGCTAGGTTTAGGTGATGACACGTGTCAGAAAAATAAAGAAAATGGGACCTACAATTGTAAAAATGTTTTGTGGGTGCATGGCATGTTTGAGGAGCCACCATGTTGGGTCTGTCTGGCATGATCGATGTGCCGAAATTCTCGAAATGATGTGTGCATTTCTTTCACTAATATCTACTACTAGCTAGTCTGCTGGTTTATGCACATAAATGCAGTGAACGACTGGTTCTTCTACCTAACTCCACCTAAATTATTTTTGCTCGTCCATTTATCCATTAGTTAGCATTTAGTCCTGGTCAAATATGTTTCATGAGGTCAAAAAACATTTGCTTACATAATCAAGAAAAGACTCACAATCTTACAAATTATAATGGTCATGGAAATTCTAATTCAAACTTTTTCAAAGCTTTAAAGTTTAAACAAATCATATAACTCCAAATAAGCATTTCTTTTTTGCTTTCTTTTATTTGCGCAATTTTTGGACCAATTAACATACCAAATGATTGATATTTGATTTAACTAATCAGATATGTTTATACATTGTACTTAACCCATAAAAATTAAAAATAGTTGGCTCGACAGTCTACCGTGTACGCCACTGAAATGCTAACAAATCATTATCTGTTAAATTTAAAAAGAATAAAAAAAAATAGAAAAAAAATACGTGTCAACATTTCAGTGTCCGAGTACACTAAAAATTTTCTTTGGCCGGTCCCTTTCTGATTATTTTGGCATTATAATTTCAGGTGTAAAATACATCCAATAACAGAGTTCAAATCATGTTTAATTTCTCGAAAACAGAGTTCACTCTTCTCTTTTGTTTTCCCACATATACCAATGGTAGAATATCTTGGGATTAATTTTTATTTTTTTTTTATATCGAGGATCCCGGACTTTGTCCAAGCACCTATCCATATGTCCTCCCCAACTGCGTGACTTGTCGTGGCTTGTATGTTGAATTAACGGAGTAGAACAGATAAGAAACCAGGCCCACACCATCAACCCCACAAGGATGCAAGCGGGTAAATCAGAACTTGCCTTCGTCTACGTAGGATTCAAATTGTTGACTTGGGAGCTATCCAAGTCCCATGTCATTCCTTCCACCAGCTGAGCTAGAGCTCTGGGGGTTGACCCCAAGAATTACACTAGGGGGAATCGAACCTGTGACCGTGCGTCTAACCACACATCACAAGCTCGCCCTTACCGCTAGGCCAACCCACTGGGGTTGGGATAAAAATTTCAATGGCTAGTGGGTCATTGTTACCATTCTCTTGTCGATTCACTTAACTTTTTCATGTCAATAAAGAACACTCGGAAAAAGGCCATTTTATACTAGCATGTTCGATGCCTAATATATTGCAGAGTTAAAAGTTCATGTGCCTGTTCAGGTGCTTTTTATTGATCATAGTTGCCGGTTCATATCCCATAAAGAAGAAGAAAACGTATTGCACCTTCTCAAAATCAGATGATCATAAAATTTCCTGTTTGGATACAATGAAGTGGAAGAATCATCACCACTACTATATACCTGTGCTTTCCTTTCATGACATGTACGGGGAAGTGGAAGATGAGCTAGCTCTAAACTAACATATAACAGGCCAGGTTGAATAAATGTTCAAATTAGAAAACGAAAGCTTGGCTGGAATTAACATGCTCACAAAAAATAAAAAACACTAGCTAGAGACCTAGAGTAGAGGAAACAAAGTCTAATATAGAGAAGAGACTTGGTCCTGGTGTGTTTATTATTGATGGTGCTGTTATTTGACATATAGCAACTTGTCTGATTATTGTGAAGAGGCCTAAAAGACTTAAAACCAAGACTCTAGCTTTTCTGGGTCTTCTTGCTTGCTGCCTTAAAGCTAATAACATATCACCACCACCTCCAATATCTCTCCCCACACAAGATGCTTTGGATTCTTGTAAAAGCTTACTGATTTATAGATGTGGGTCAGCTTTGGTCCCTCCTGATCACAACCAAAGTTGCAACAACAGCAAGGTAGAAGATAGTGAAAGGCCAGGAAAAAAAAAAGAAAGAAAAAAAAAGTGATTTCAACTAATAAATTGATAGAACTAGCACGATTCAAATTTCTTGGCTGAAAAAAATGAGAGAAAAGGTTTACTTGGACACGGTCCTTGTTGCACCTGAAGTGCTTTTTTTTTTTCCTTCTCTTTTTCTTTTTACCTTTTATGCAACCGATCTTTCAGCTTTTGCTATTTCTAGTTTAGTGTCCCACTCCAGGTAGGAAGTGGTTATCAATAAACACTTTATATGCATGAAATTGATTTAACATATAAATTTTGTGGTTGTGCAGTCGTATATATGGTGGTACACTAATTCACTAGAAGTTTCTTAATTAGCTAATTAAAAAATGGCATGGAACTGATAATTTTTAGATTTAAAAAGCGATTTGTTTTAACTCTTTCTTTCAAGTTTTTAATTGATTATTATAAAGTATTTCGTACTGATTGAGAAAATCTAATTATAATTCAATAATTCAGAAGCCTATACCTATCATTATAGTGTCAAGATCACTACAGTTAAATACTTGTTTTCAATTCATCATCACATCATGATAGCTATACTTTCAACACAACAAAGGATAGAAGAATTATATATGTTAGCAAGAAGGGTACATTTCAACATCTCACATTAACCGCAAAGTATTCACACACCGGTTGTATTGCCAATTATATGACATATGACAAGAAAATTTATAAGTGTCTATCTAAAACTTTGTTATATCATATTTTCAATTGTCGGGTAAACCACTCAGTAGTTAACCCATGTACCAAAGATCTAAGGCAAAAAAAAAAAAAAAAAATTATTTTTGCTCTTCACCGAAAAACTTGAGAATTAATGAGAGCCACATATATATTGATATGTTATCTAATGAACATGCATGCAAGGCTTTAATCAACATCGTAGTCCCACTTCATAGTTTTATTGTAGTAGCTTTGTTGAAAGGTGGAGAAAAAAGAAGCACCATCTTATTGGCTCATTTCTAATAGGAGAATCTTGTGGGATCCACAACTTCTGCTATAAAAAAAAAATCAGAGGAAAAATAGGTCAAAGAGTCAAACATGAATTTTAGTCGATTAAAAAACTAAAGAAAGGTTGCCAGTAGATGTGCCAAATGTACCAGATTTTAAATTTATCAAGTTTGAGTCTTGGTTGAGTCTTAACTTATTTTGTAGGGTAAAGGTTAACAATACTAAATAAAAAATATTTACTATATTTATTGTAATAAAAAAAAAAAAGACAGTAATTAATATATGTGTTTATTTTTATTTATGGAAATAAATTGGTTGTTAACCTGTGTCCTAAGAGCACATGTTAACACTATCCTATTATGTATTATATTATTAATACTTTTTTTTTTTCATTGTTCAAGCCCAATCATTTGAACACACAAGTTTCAACAGTTATGCACAGCCCATCTGATCCATAGGGATCAGATGGCTAAGGCGGTCCAACCCATTTAACACCCCTAGAAACGGTCATTCTTTATATTCATTTGAGTGGTTTGAGTTTAGATAATTTAGTATCTATTTGAAATTTTTTTTTTATTGTTATTAAAATTAATGTTAAATTAACTGAAAAAAAAAGTTGCTAGAGTATACTTTTTATTCACAATAAAGTGATAAATGTAGTCCTTTACAAAAAAAAAACCGATAAATATAATGGAAATAAAATAAATAAATATAACGAAGCCATGAACCTGACGAGGAAATTGGGCAAAATAACACTTTTTAAACATTGATTATGCAACTATCTCCACATTAATAAGTCTTGTTTTATTAGCACCAAAATGGGTATTGAGACGAAATTGCCCCCACTTTTACTTTTACAACTTTTACTTTTCATTTTCAATTTTCAATTTCCCCCACTTTGTCTTTTACAATTTTTAGTCGTTCTTCCTCTCCTTTCTTCCATTTCACAGTTCATTCATCCATATCTTTGCAAAATCGAAGTCCACCCTGGTTTGAAGAGTATTTCCCTTCATTAAAACCTTGTTTAGATCCTCATGTGAAATTAATTTCAGATTCAGACAAGCTTGTTTGAGTTTTTATTGTGAATTTGTTATCAATTTGATGTGAATGGTGAGTTTGTTGAGTCTGGATGGGGGTTTGTTTGAATCTTGAATTGGTGGGTTTGGGCTTGTCGAATTAGAGAAGATGAACAGTAGCCAAAGTTGATCTTTAAAAAAAAAAATAAAAAAAATTGAGACTTATTTGTTCTATTTCGAGACTTATTTATGAATAATCAAGACTTATTACGAATATTCAAAACTTAATTTATGAATACCTGAGACTTATTACACTTATTCGAGACTTAAATTATGAAGACTTACTTGTTCCATTTTGAGAAACTTATTCATGTGTTTTGATTTATTTATGCTTTTTCAAGACTTATTCATGCGTTTTCGATACTTAATTCATGAATTTTTGAGACTTACTCTGTTCGACCTCCATCAATGGTGAAAGTGACGAGCTGACAATGGCTCCAGTTGACTTTGGAGATAGTTGGATCTGGAAGACCGGACGACACTGAGTTTGTTGGCACCATCAGTTTCGTCAGATTCGTGACAGATCGTTATAGATCTAATGATGAAGATTCGACAACGGTTCGGGTTTGGCTTCATTTCTCTCTCTACACAGCTTGAAACTGTAAAACGAACACTTCGGTTACAACGATTGGCATTCAACGAACGTTTTCCCAGTGGTTTTGTCAGTCAACTCACCGGTCAGCGGCAGCAACTCCATTGAAGCTCCATCAATGGAGGTTTTTGAAAAAAGAAAAAGACAAAAAGTAAAGGATTGATAAGTAAAAAGAATAGAAGATGGGGGTATTTTTGTCCAAATTCCATCTTTGGTGCTATTTAAAGTTTTAAACTAGTGTTACTAATGTGGTGCTATTTTCGCAAGAGCCAACCCAAAAAGTGCTGCTTAATTTTTGAACCCTGAAGGTGACTCCATCAACATAGGCGGATATGGACCAGAAGTTATCCAAATAAAATAGCCCAAACTTTAACTCTCATTGTGTATGGGATTGGCCCAAAATTTTACGACCAACACAAAACTAATTCCACATAAATCGATTTTAAATATAGTGGGCCTGCTCATATTCTGGAAATTTTGGATACAACAAAGAAGAAAATTTTGTATTAATTTATGTTTTTACTCTTTAGATAGGACACGTACAGAGAATCCGAAAAACTTAATAAAATAAAAATATTTTGTTATATATTATTTTAATTTTAAATTAATTTTTTTTAAAATGGATGTTCAGAGACATTTTATGGGTGGCAAACTGACAATAGAGCCACCCTTTATGTATTTACTCTTTAGACAGGATAAGTACAGAGAATCCAAAAGACTTAATAAATTAAAGAGTAAATTGCAACCAACCTCCCTGAGGTACACCTGATAAGGTTCCGATTCGAACCGTGGAATCGTAGGGGAATCGGAACCGAAACCGGATTTCCGGTTCCGGTTCCGGTTCCAGTTCCAGAACAGAAACCTGAACCGGAGGAGGCCGGTTCCGGTTCCGGTTCCGGTTCTTTTTCCTCACACCAATTTCTTCTCAATTCTCTCTATTCTCTAATTCTAATTTCTCTCCAACACTCTCAAGTCTCTCAATCTCCAAGTTTTCAAGGTTTTTAATATTTATTTCATTTTGAAATTGTTTTATTTGAAATTAATTTTATTTGCAATTTGCAATTTATTTTATCTCCAATTTATTTTATTTCCAATATCTTTTATTTTTAATTTATTTTATTTACAATTTATTTTATTTCCAATATATTTTATTTTCAATTAATTTTATTTCCAATTAATTTTATTTGCAATTTATCTTATTTCCAATTTATTTAATTTCCAATTAGTCAATTACTAAGTTTCCAATTTCATTTTCATTTATTTGCAATTACTAGTTTACTACTTTACTACATAGTACCTACTAATACTATTATTCTTCTAAGTTCTAAGTTTCCAATTCTCTCCCAAATCTATTTTTAAATGGCAAGTGGAAGTGGTGGAAGTGGAAATGGAAGGGGTCACGGCCGTGACGGTCCTAGGCGTTCGATTTCGATGAAAGGTAAGGGTAGAATGATCGATAATCTCGGTCATAACGAATATCTGCAACGTCGGGCCTATGCTGAAGACCTAGGCCTAAATTGTCCTACTCCCCCTCTAACAATTTCTGAACCCGATCCCAATGACACCACCCCCAATTTGACAAGCCAGTCAGAAAATATGTCTGATATTGATATACCTCCGGATTTTGATTTTGATTTTGATCCACCGGAAGTGGAACTACAAGAGGATGAAGATCTGATACAGAAGCAGAACAAATCTAATCTCTTCGTCAAACATATGAAGAAAGTTAGGAAAGAAGATGGAAGCTATGTAGCGGCTTGCAATTACTGCACCAAAGTATATAAGTGGAGCAAATCCGAAGGAAATGACACTTATCGGAAGCATATTGAAACCAAACATTCAGAAGCAGAGACCAGAACGAGGTCACAATCACAAATTCCCAGGTACGCTACTCCTAACCAACAATTATTTCGTTATACTGATGAACAAAATAGAGAAGAATTAGCTAGGATGGTAGCAGTAGAACACTTATCATTCAGTTTTGGTGAAAGGGTTGGTTTTGTTAACTATTTTCGACTAGCATTAAACCTTGCTGCATGCCGTGTCCCTAGATCCACGCTCATACAAACACTTAAAAAGATTTATTTGAGAGAGAAAAAAAGTTAGAAAAATATTTTGAAAAATATAATGGTCGTGTTACCGTATGTGCCGACATATAGACTAACCATTGGCAATCGCATTCATACTTGGGTGTCACTTGCCATTTTATGGATAATGCATGGACTATCAAAAAAAAAAATTCTTACATTTAGAGTTTTTGATGATGCACACACTGCTCAGAATATTTATAGACAGCTTAGAATTATTTCTTCAGAGTATAATATTGAAAACAAAATTTTTGCAATTGATTTTGATAATGCTTCTGCCAATATCGCTGTTATTCCATCTTTAATTGATTTATGCAAACCCTTTCTTGGTGGTATATTTTTTCATCAAAGGTATGCATGCCATGTTTTAAATATATGTGTTCAAAAAGGATTAGAAACTCTTCAAGATTTGATTCTACTTATTAAAAAAGCCCTAATGTTTTTATGGAAACATTCTTCTACAATGAAAGCATGGGCAAGATATTGTAAACAAAATAGTAGACTTGTCGTTAAATTTCCTCGTGATGTTCCAACACGTTGGAATTCTACTTATAAATTGCTTGCTCAAAGTTATGAGTATAGGGATTTATTAGTTTCTTTTATTTAATTTCATGTTTCTACCATTGAACTTTTTGAAGCTCACTGGGATGCTTGTTACAATGTTTTCAATTTGTTAAAAGTTTTTAATAATGCTACAAACAATTTATCTAGTGTTTATTTTCCAACAACACATTTATTTGTTGTTGAGAGTCTTAATGTTGCTGGTGCATTTTTTTATTGTGAATCTGACCCAGCAATAGCGGAAACCGTTAGTGCTATGAAGGTAAAATGGTTAAATTATTATAAGGAGTTTCCAAATATTTATTTGATTGCTATGGTTTTTGATCCACGTTGTAAATTACAACATTTGTCTTATTATCTAAAAGGTTATTATGGCAAAGAAGGTTTAAATATTGAAAATGATGTTGATGCGTGTTGTGATAGAGTTAAAAAATTATTATATAGTTTATATGATGAATATGTTACATTTTATGGATCCTTACTGAACTTAGATGTTACACGAACACAAACTGCATCTCAGCCTCCATCATCCTCCTCCGGATTTTTGAATTTAGGGTATAGTATGTTATAAAAAAAAAAACCAAGAAACCAAGAAACCAAGATGTTCTTCATCGAGCTCCGGTTCGTTTTCCGAGCTTGAATCTTATCTAGCTTCTTCTTGTGAGTTTACAGAAGAATTTGAAATTTTAAAATATTGGAAAGAAACTACAAAGTACTATCCAATCATGGCTATGATAGCCAAAAATATTTTTTCAACACCAGTTTCTACAGTGGTAGTGGAACAAGAGTTCAGCGCCAAGGGGAATATCCTGGATGAAAAACGTTCATGCTTGACTCTGAAAGCACTATAGATACAGGTTTGTGTAGATGACTGGACGAAGGCGGAATATAGACAACAATAAATCGATCAGGAGCTAACATACGATTTCTTCAAAGATGACGAACCTGAAGCTGGAGCAGTGGAGTCGGAATAGCAAACCTATAATAAAAATTAGTCCATGTCATCATCAAACATGTAATAAGGCTAATAACTTTACATATATTTTTTTTTAGTTTTATTTTAATTTAATTTTGTAACTTGTCATTTATTTATTTTATGTTATTTTCAAAATTTGGGTGACTCAATTTCCAAATACCCAATGAAATGTAAATTGTAATTTTTCATTTTGTTTAGTTTTATTTTAATTTAATTTTGTAATTTGTCATTTGTTTATTTTATTTTATTTTCGGTCTGGTGATCTAACTTCCAACATTCAATAAACCCAATGAATTTTATTTAATTTTATTGTGTAATTTGTTATTTATATATTTTATTTTATTCAATTACAATCTACATTTTATAAGTTACAAGTTAGAACTTAGAAGTCTTTTTTTTGTTTGTTAAAAAAAAAAAAAAAAAAAAAAAAAAAAAAAAAAAAGGGGTTCCAAACCGCCGGTTCCTATGGAACCAGAACCGGAAGCGGTATAAAGCCGGTTCCAGTTCCAGTTCCAGTTCCAGTTCCGATTC
This sequence comes from Acer saccharum, assembly GCA_030490815.1. Classification (NCBI taxonomy): domain Eukaryota; kingdom Viridiplantae; phylum Streptophyta; class Magnoliopsida; order Sapindales; family Sapindaceae; genus Acer; species Acer saccharum. The sequence continues at coordinate 40,064,248 of CM059870.1, forward strand.
CGCCAAACCTTGGAACCGGAACCACCGGTTCCGAACCCGAACCGAAACCAGACCGGAACCGTGCCACCTCTACCCTGAGGTTTGCTCTTAGACAACCAGAAACAACTTTTCCATTTATTGACAATCGCTTCCCCTCCAGTTAGTCAACATCCATTAACTCCAAGCAATGATCGTTAGTTTAAGGGCATTTCAGTGCTTTCAGAAATAAATATGATTAGTGGACTGTACACATCACATCAATAGTGTACATTTAATGCTTGGCATAATTACATATATTAAAATAATAATTTTTGATTTTATTTTATTTATTTTAAATTAAATGTTTTTCTTTAAAAAAAAAAAAAAAAAAAACAGATCTCTTCCCAAAAAAAAAAAATTATAATTATAATAATCTTTGAATGGAGGAAATCCTCCATTGAAGAACCGAAGATCTGCTCTGGTGCAATCTCAATCACCAAATCTCCTCCAAAATGGAGATGTTGAGGCGATGGTGAGTGCGGCATTGGTAGTTTGGTTTGATAATCCTTTCGGCAGTGGGGGTAGCAGCGGTGGATACATACCAGCGACTGTCAGAGAAAGCAACAATGCTAGAATAACATAGATGGATGACAATGAAGTGGATGCTAAAGCTGATGATTTCATCAACAAGTTCAAGCAACAACTCAAGTTGCAAAGGATTGATTCCATTTTAAGGTACAAGGAGACTGTCAATGGACCTGTGGAAATTAAAAGTAGGTTATTTTTTTTATTCAATTTTAATTATTATTATTATTTTTTGTTGATTTTATTTAATTCAACTTTAGATTCTATTAATTGGGGTGTAATTGCAAATCTACTTGTTAATTATTATGTTTTCTCAACATGTGTTCAAAGTATGGCATTACTATTTCCAATCTAAATAATAATAATAATAATAATTTTTTATTTTTTTTAAAAGTATTTCTTGCCCACTGATCCGCTGGCAAATGCAATTTTATAGGCAATCCAAACGGTCAATTGGAATTTTTAATTAATTTTCTTCAATTGGAATTTATCAAAACTTGAAGGATATTTTTATTCATAAATTTTTTTTCATCCATTCATCAACATCCAGACTTACCCACCTACGATTAAGGTTTATTTTTATAATTTCTTTTCTTATCTCATAAGTCAAAGTAGGTGCTGACAAGTGACAACTGACTTAGGGGTACTTGAGTCATTTTACAAATTTGACATGGTTAATGTTTGGAGTTAACTGATGTTGACTTATTGAGGGGAGGCGATTGTCAATAAATGGAAAAGTGTTTTCTAGTTGTCTAAGAGCAAACCTCAGGGAGGTTGGTTGCAATTTGGTTTAAATTAAATCATACAAAGACGGACCTAAGGCTAGGCTAGGGTGACCACCCTAGCCTTTCTAATTTTTTTTTTTTTTTTTGAAGAGTTAAGAAAAAAATTAAATAATTAATATATATCTTTCCTATTCTAAACATTTAAATTTGTAGGAATAGAATTGTAGAAGAGTGTAATGTTGAACTTTTATTTGACTTCACAACTCACTCACAAGTAAGGATGGCAACGGGTCAGGTTCAGACGGGTTCTGCAAAATCTAAACCCACACCCGAAAAACTCTGTGTCACACTCACCCGCCCGTGAACCAGTGAAAATAAAAGGGTTCGCGGGCGGGTTTCACCCGTGGGTTTTCGGGGCACCCACACCTGCCCATGAACCTAAGCGAGTCCACGGGTTTGCCCAAATTGTAATTCTATATTATTTATATATAAATGAGAGTTGAAAATTGTAATTCTAAAATTTAGAATGAGTAAAGTTTTCTATATTTTATTCTCTATATGATTAAAAAGTTTCCATTGGAGTTTAAATTTATAATATTTTAAATAATAAATATTATATAATTTTTATTTATGCAGGTTTGCGGGTTCGTTTGCCCAACCCGCACCCTCACCCTCACCCTCACCCACCGGGTTTTTCTTTATACGGGTTCGTGGGTTTACGGGTCGTAAATTCACCACCCAAACCTGACCCTATAGGATCGGGTTCTGATGGGTGCCGACGAGTGTGGGTCAAATTGCTATCCTGTCATGAGGCATGAGTTATTATTATTTTTTCTTTTCTTTTTTCTTTGATAATTATTATCTATCTCAACACTTCCCAAATTTACTTCAATTTGACTCAATCTCTTTATCAACATCAAAAATTGATTTTCCAATGAGATATGTTTTTGTAAATATTGTGAATTTAAATATTTTGTTTTGTATTGAAATTTTAGAATTACTTTAATTTTTAGTCTATAAAACTTTAGGAGTAATCTAATTATAGGTTATTCTAATTATAAATTTATAATTAAACTAACAATATTATTTAATGAATTTCTTTTGTTTTGGTTGAAATTTAGATGTATGCTTGTAAAGTTAATTTTTTTGTTTTGGTTTTTAATTATTCTTTTGTTTTTAGATTAATTAGTAAATAGTAATTTATGTGTATAATTATTTTCCTATGTGACGTGAAGGCTCCATCATAACTAATAAATTATAATATATAAGAAAGTAATAAACTAGATATCTTTTAACATTATATTTTTTAGAATATACATTTATAGGGAAAGCCTCACTATGTCTTATTGATTAGGAGTTTCTTTATTTTTAATTAATACAATTTTCTCGTATTGATAATGATAAAAAAATATATATATATTTTAGTCCACCATAATGTTTAATCCTAGTTACGTCCATGAAATCATAATTATTATATTATGGTGATTGAAATAAAGGAATCATAGTTTGAATATGTTCCGAAGACTTTCTCCTTTGTGGAAATTTTGTCATACAAAAAATAGACTATATTATTGTCATGAAATGTTCGTCAAAATTCTCCCTCCAAAATCAGAAAGCTACGTATGTAGCAATTTTGAGAAATATCCGATGTGGTTCGATAAAAAAAGTGTTAATTCAACCTATAAATGTTCAGTTTCGAGTCACCGGGGAGGTGGTCATACAACAAATACAAATGACAATCATATATTATATATATAATAAAAAAAAAGTAGCAAAAGTAATTAAATGATCACTTTATTACATCCTCATCATTGGTGCATAATTCTCACTCATTACTCATATACCAATATATAAAACAGGGGCGCATTTGCATGGACTGGTCTTCATCAACTGCATACTCCACATCTCTGTTGGAATATAACAAGAAGAATCAGAACCCACACTTGACACCCCTCCTTTATAAATATATCTCTCACTCAAATCACTCACATTACTTTATTATATATATGTAAATATTCGTAACATATGATAACTTAATTAAATCCAACCACAAACAAAAGTGAAATCCTTTCTGTTATTTTTATTTTATTTTTTATGTGTTGGTCTAGCTGTGATCATGAGCGTGACCATTGTCCTTGATGTGGAATCCATGACCAGAAGGCTTTCTAGAGAAAGCAAGGTGGACACCAGGGTCGTGATGAGAGCAAGAAGAGTTGTATACGATTGAATTGTTGACTCCTTGGACATTGCTGTTCATGAATGCATTGCCCATTTGAGGAGACACCGTTGATTTTCCACTGAGACCACTCTTGTCCTTCTTTTTCGATTTCCCTTCCTCACCACTGCTACTGCTGCTGCTGTTGCTTAAAAAGCTGCGCCATCCAGTGCCGTCGACGCTCTCTGTTTTTGTGTTGCCAAGAGTATGTGGGCTGTTGTTGGCTTTCATGGGAGATTTTATAACTTCCATGAAAGCACCTTTGTTGTCTCCTGCTATGGTTATGACTCTCATACCTCCACCTTCATGATCAGAATCTGAAGAGAATTTCTTGTAATGAGGACTAGTTTTCTTATTCTTCGCTTGATCACCATCTTTAGGCACTTGATCATGCTTCCCCTGACGATGGGCAATGCCAGGCCTGTGATGGGTCTCTTCATAATCCTTTCTTGGTTCTGAACTACCATGGAGCCAAGACTTGGGCTTTTCAATGATCTTTTGAACCAGAACTCCTTTTGGCTCTGGCTCTGTTGGCATCCTGTGTTCAATTTCGGCACTAGATCTTAACTGTGGAGGTGGTAGGCTCAATGGTGATGGTGGTGGAGCTGTGGGGTTTTGCTTTGGCGACTGAACTGGGGTTTGAACCGCAGGCCTTATAATTCTCGGAGAATGTTTCGGGCTTGGATCACGATTTGTGGATGTCACAGTGGTGGCGTTGTTTCTCATCATGTTTTGAAAATTTGGCACTGAAAATGTAGCAGTAGTCGGCGCCGGTTTAGGTGGAGATATTCTCACCACCGGAGCCGTATATGGAGCCGGTTTGGTTGGAGATGTTGTCACTGAAGCAGAGTATGGAGCCGGGGCTGGTTTGGGTGGAGAAATTGGCACTGAAGCAGTAAATTGTTCTGGTTTGCGGATTGGAGAAGTTGGTAGTGAAGCAGAAGGAGCAGAGAATTGGGGTTTAACAGGGGAAGTGGCGGTGGTGGTGGTGGTGGAAGTGGGTGATGATTTTTGGACTTGGACTGGTGAATTGGGCGCCGAAGTTCTCCTAACAGGAGAAGTTGGAACGGAAGAGACACCGGTGCCAGACTCCTGAGATTGAGCCTGGGCCATTGGCCTGAATGGTGGTCTAACAACGACAGGTGGCCGCGGCTGGGGAGCTGGTTGTTCAGGGGTTGGAGTAGTACTAGCCTGCGGCTGTGGACGGCCGGCTAAGGATGCTAGACGGAACCAAGGACGAGCTGGTTGTTGTTGGGATGCCATTTCTTCAAAGAAAGACTTGTTTTACTTGTTATAGCTGCTATAACTATAGAATGAATCACAAGTATGGTTTGTTTGCAGGGTTGTTTATTTATAGCATTGTGTGGCATGAAAGCTTTTAACTTAGTAATAAAGAGAAGATAGAAGACGGAATAAGGTAAGGCATCGGATTCATTGAGCACCTACAGCTGACAAAAGTTTACCGGAGCAAGATTGGTATCCACAACACCCAAAACAAGAGTCACTTGGAAGAGTTTGCCTTTTTTTTTTTTTTTTTTTGCATGCATGACTTTGTGTGGTTTTATTAACTGGGAAGCTGGGATCCACTCAACTCAATTTTCAACTTGCAAAATATGTGTGAAGCAAACGCCAATCAACTGTGGAAACCATATATGTTCGCCCTCAAACAATCTTCACAATTACTGTTCTAGATCTCACTTTTTTGTAAATTTTAGATACCATTTCGCGAGAGTTTTTAAAATTTATAATCCTTTTGGTTCTGATTTTGTAGAACTAACACCAACTCAATAAGCAACTAGTGTTTCCTATAAAAATATCATCCGGACACAAACACAAAATAAGTCCCATGTTTTTTTAAAACCTTTGGTCGAGATTATTTCTTGTGGTCGAGACCTATTTTATTTGATCGAAACTTATTAAGTTTTGGATCCAAGACTTATTTCTGAAAATTTTCCCATGTGTTTTTCATGGATTCCTCTTATTTGTCTCATTCTCACGTTTCAGTCGCTTACAGAAGAGATAAAATCACGATTCCTCTTTATTTTCCTTAAGAGAATTTTCGTTTTCCTTAGAATCGAAAAGTGAAGTTATTGGACATTTTTATTGGTTACTTTGTTTGATTCTATTAAAACAATTTAGTATTAACTCACTGAATAAAAAACATTTTAGTTTTGATTACTAGAATTACGCGTGACGATGATATTCTCATAAAAATTTCTTCCAGTAAATCCTAGTGCGATCGAGGTGGCACATATTCTACAAATTTCGGCTCTCCATGTTTGTCAAAAATCACAACAGCGCACAGCCGTCAATCCTCCTGGTAATGTCAAATCCATGAATAGCATGCATTTTTGTCTTTAAAACGAATACAAAGGGCCCGTTTGGGATAACTTTTACTTTTGGCTTTTGTCAGTAGAAGAAGAGAAGTAAAAGCCATAACTTCTTAATTTCCGTTTGGATGGTAAATTTCAAAATAGCTTTTGTATCCAAAAGATCTTTTAAGACCGTTTGGTTGAAACATTTTAAAAGCTCTTATAACTATAATTTGACATTTTTACCCTTTAGAATTTGTTTGGTTGGAATATTTTGACATTTGTATTTTAATTTGAGTAAATAATATATATGTATTTTTTTAATAAAAGTTTATTATATTAAATAATTTAATATTTTTCTATTATATTTCCCTTAACAAGATAAAAAAAAAACTTTTTTCAAAAAACAAATAAACAAATTCATAGATTTATTTATAAAACAAGGGGCACTATCTCTCTCTCATCATCGTCAATTCATATCATATCAGTTTCATCTCTACTTTTCCAGTGAGTTTCATCTAAGTTCAACTTCCCAACTTCAATTCAATTCTCTTAATTCTTGTAAACTTTTGCCTATTTTCCTCATCTGGGTATTGTTCAGTTTTGTTGTTGATGAATGATGAGTTTGAATTTTAGATTTCATAACATTTGGTACTTACTTGGAATCTCTCAACTGGGTTTATCTCAGCATGTGAAGGTAAAAAAACACAAAAAAAAAAAAAAACCATAAAAATTTCCAGAAAAAAAAAAAATCCACCATCTATAACCAATCCAAAACAGAATCATAAACAAATTAACATAAAAACGAATTTGTATTTTTTTTTCCTTTTCCTTCGCTTGGATTTTCTTCTTTTCCTCTTCCTGTACATATTTTTGTCTATAATTTTAATTCAATTGAAACCCCTTCCACAACCAAAATCGAACCCATAAAACCCTCGCATCACCAAAATCGAACCACCACAAACAAAACCCAAACTCTCTCTCAGCTATGATCTGCTGCCGCGATTCAGACGGAATCGATCCGCCGCTGCAGCGATTCGCATAAGCTTCGAATCGACTCCCTTGTTGCCATGATTCAGACCCAGCTCCGAATCAATCCCGTCGCCACAATGCAAATCGATCGCTCTTCTTTCTCGATCACCGCCGTGGCGAAGGAAGTTGGATTTGTGGGGTTTTGTGGCGACGAGCGAGAGAGATAGATGTTTGGTTTCTAGATTTGTGGGGTTTGGTTTCTGGGTTTAGTTTTGTTGAATGAGTGAGAGAGATGGGAGATAGATGGTTAGGTCGTGAAGGAGCCCTTTCTATTCGAATTGGTTTCTGGATACAATTGGAATTATTGGTTTGTTATTTATACCAATAAGGGTAAAATTGGCAATATAAAAGTTTCATTTAACTGTTCATTTGGCTTCCTAGAAGCCCTTCCAAGAGAAGCACCTATGCTGATGCTTCTTGCAAAAGAGCTTCCAAGGTCAAGAAGCTCTTCACCTATTTTACCCAAACAGTCCCAAAAGTGGCTTTTGGGTCTCAAAAGAGCTTCCAAGCCTCTGAAAAGCTATCCCAAACAGCCCCAAAATCAGCGGACTTATTTGCTAAACTAATTAGTACCCACCATTGATCGGTGATGGCTATTCATATGACAGCTTAACAAACCACAGAATAGTTTGGTGGGGAGAATTGCTTTTGATTCTGTTGCAGGGAAAATTGCTTTTAGATTTACTGAAAGAAGAATTAACTGAGTATTTTGTAAACTGAATTTTAAAAGTGTTGTGAGATCCATAAGCATATTATAAAATAAATAATTTGTTTTAAAATATAGAATTGCTATCGAAGATGTTTTTAAAACAAATAGTTTATTTTATTTTTGTGTAAACATAAACATGTTATAAAATAAATAAATAATTTATAGTGAAAACCTGGTCAAGAAATAATAATGCATTGTCATTTGAGGGTGACATGAAAAAGAAAAGAACAAAAACCCACCAAAAAGACACCGGGGGCGGGGACATTTAAAGATTTTATAAATCCGGATGTATTTAATTCGGATTTTTAAAGACTTTAAAAGAGTCTATATTAATCCAGTATTGGATTGAGATTTTAATAGACAATTTTTGGGTGGCAGGATTTTATAGATTTTTAGGATTTTAAAGACTATTAGGATTATATGGATTAGACTTTCAGGATTTTGGAATTCTTTTTAAAAAAGTCTGTGGACTTTATTTATAGACTATTAAGATTTATCTAGATTTTATTTATATACTATTATGATTATCTAGACTTTATTTATAGACTATTTGGGGACTTTTTTTTTTTTTTTTTTTAAATATAGGCCCTATAAATTTGCTAGCTAACACACATACCCAAGTTGAGAAACCCAAACTAGGTAGTTGGTCTGAGTTGAAAAAACCTAAATAAGATGTACTCTTTTAGAATATGCATCAACACACAATGAAAATGTACATAAACAAAACCACAATAGTATGAATAATAGCCATCAACACATTTGAAATTCTAAAAAACAAGCACAAGAACCATTTTATAGGTATCATATTGTTTAATATCTCTCAAGTCATCTAATTAACAATCACATATATTTCTACACATAAATTCTAAATACAATCACAAACAAAAAAAAAAAATTCTATAAATTAAAACTAAATTAATAAACAAAAAAGTTTCAAAAAAATAAGTTTGAAGATAATGAGCTCAAAATCAACCAAGCAACCAACGATACAAAAAGCTGGTGACAGAGGACCTGTATAATTTATTTTTTCGACAGAGAAAAGTAAAAAAAAAAAAAATGGTTATGTTTGAAAATAGATGGAATATTTTTTTTAGTTTTCCAATTTCAGTACTCCCATAATTGAATTTAAAAAGCATATTGGAAATTTCTGGTGAAGTTCATACATAGTGAAGTTCATACGTAACAAAAATAATAATCTTATAAAAAAATAACCATATCTGTCTGAACCATGTATAGTTGAATCATCTTAGAAATAAAAAATAATCTTATAAAAAATAACCCTAAACCCTAACCTTAAAAATAAAAACAAATTTTTGTTGTAACGATCATCCTATCCATCTTGAAACTCTAACCTTAGTATATAATATGCTAATACTAGTAACTCATCTTGAAAATATATATAGTTGAATCTATCTTGAACCAGTAATTATTAACCATATAACCATCATAGCATGTGGATTCGATTGATAGAAATATAGGAGCCTATAATTGATGATTTTGTTTATTAGTTCACTTGTTAAAAAATATATATCCTTTCAGAGTCAGGTGGCGTGAAGAAAACAATTGGGATCATGAAAGTGGTGCATGTACGTCTACACAAGTTTCTTGGATTGTTAAAATTACGACAACCAATTCAAGTTCAATTATATGTAACCCAATTACAAGAATATAGGCCATGCAAGATACAATATGATCATTACAGAATCTGGTCTGTTGTTAGGGTTTCTTTACAGCCTTGTTGCTATTTTCTGAAAAGTCTTGAGCGAGCATAAAAAGTCTTATGGGTGAGGGCAATACAATTTTGAGGTCTAGCTATTTATATTTATCACTAAAAAGTCTAGAAAGTCTATTTTGTCATAAAATCTTATAAATCTTGATCTCAATTCAATACCACCAGACAATTTGTTGCCTCTTGAAAGTCTGGATCCAATACCACAAGATATTATGAACTTTTTAAAAAAATCTTGAAAGTCCGGATCCAATACCACAAAATATTATGGGATTTTTAAAAAAATCTTGAAAGTCCGGATCCAATACCACAAGATATTATGGACTTTTTAAAAAAATCTTAAAAGTCCTAATCGAATACCACCAGACTTATTTAACTTATTAAAAAGTCTCAATCCAATACCACCGGACTTTTACTTCCCAAAATTGTCTATTAAAATCCCAATCCAATACACCCCCCTTAAAGAGTTCGTCCAAATCCGGGTGTATTGAACTGAAACTTTAAAAATGTCTGCAAAAATCAAGGTGTATTCAATTGAGACTATATTTTAAAGGATTTTCTTAAGTCATGGATTTTGGTGGACTTGATGGTGAGAAATATAAATATCAAAGGCCATAACAAGTCCAACCTTCTCCCCAAGGATTTTGGTGGACTTTATGTGTTTTCGAAATATACAAAGGCCTGCTGGAATCCCTCTATTTTGACAAATGGTCAGAATTCGTAAATTTATTTGGGTGGGTTCCTCTATCTAGAAAATTATGAAAACTTATATGTAGATAGAATGTTATGTCTACTATTATTCTGTAAAATTTCATGATTTATAAATAAGTATAAAAATTGTTGTAATTTTTGGAGTGGACAAAGGTCAATATTGATTTCTGCTAGACAGATTCGGGAAACAAGAAAATAATGAATGTTTTCATATACAAATAATCTTGGATTAAATTGATAATTTTTCTGTAGCATGTCCTATATGTCTAGATTATCCATGTCAAATTGTGTAAGATTTGAAGTTGTAGAGAATTAATTAAAAATTGTGGATCAAAAGGAGGTCAGTTGTGACAAGGTTTGGATTAGGGTTATGCTTTTTTTTTTTTCTTCAATATTTTATGTATAGTTTTGCTTGGTTATTCGATTAGTTGATTATTGTTTGTTTATATGATTAGTTGAATATGCATATGTTTTATTATTGTTTGCTTGGTTATTTGATTAATTCATTATTGTTTATTTATAATCGTTCATTGTTTATATTATTTATGGTTCTTTATACTGTAGTGTGAATGAAAAATTTGCTTCATTTTGGGTTCATATATCTTTTATAGAATGAGATATTTGCTTCATTTTAATTCATATTTTTTAGTTCATATTTCTGTTTGTTTTAAGTAGTTCAGTGATGATATCTATTAGATGGTTGGCTAATTTTCTTATGTGCTTATTGTAAATTGTATTTGAATGTCTCAATCAAGCATATATGGAGAGAATGAACTAGAAGAAGACGAAATAGAGGGAGAGGAAATTGAGGGGGAAGGAATGGAGGTAGATGAAATTGACGAAGAAGAAATTGATGGGGAAGATTTGGATGTTAAAGAATTTGAGGAAAATAGTGAAGTGGATCCTTAACCAGTTAATGAAGTTGATCCTGAACCAGTTTTCCGAACGCAAGAACAACCACCAACTAAGGCTAATGAATGGAGATATGCTATAGCTTTCAATATTTTCCTTTTAATTTTTCTCTCAAAATTGTTATAAATTATATCACTTTCTTTCATTTGTGATTGACTTTAGTAATTGAGTGAAAATTATTGTTTTTTGTTTTTTGTGCAACATTTATTCATACATGAAGTTTTATGAATTCATATGTTATTTTGTTGGGTTTATCATGAGAGTTGAGGATTTGTGTGAAAATCGAGCTTTGAAATGGAGCTTTTCTTTGGTCGATTGATTGGGCTATATACCGGTATAATTCATCCATCTATAATAGAAATCTGAGATAACAAATTCATAAAAGTTTAAGATAGATGTCTAAATAAATTCATAAAAGTATGAGATAGATGTCTAAACAAATCAATGAAAGTCCATGTGGATTTATAAAAGTCTGTAGAAATCCATGAAAATCTGTCATTTAAAAAATGTCTTTAAATGTCCTTAAGAATCCTAATTGAATACACCCCCTAAAAAGCGGAAGCAGTTTTTAAAAGCTTAAAAGCTACAAAATGTAGTTTTTAAAAAACTCGGTTATGAGAAGCTAAAAGTGGTCAAAAGCGCTTCCTTAGAATTTTACCAAACACCCAAGTCTATGTTCAGAATCACTTTTTATCCCAAAAACAGCTCAAGAAGCATTCCCAAACTGAGCCGACATAAGGTTGTTTATTTAATTTTGCTTCACATTCACATTCAAATGACACAAAACTGTTAATAAGATTCCTGAAATCCGACTAGGATTTTTAATATCACTATCTGTCTGTGTCGTCCTGCAGACTTTGCTTGTTGAGTTTGTAAATTGTGATGCTTAACTGCTTAGTTAGCTGTCTGCAACTTTCTCTTTTCCTTTTTCTTTTGCTGTGCTTTTCCCCTACAGGATATTTCAAGGGAGACTTGAACGTACGGATGTGGTGAGTTTGTTATTTCAATTTCCAAAAGCTCAACTGTTGGTTTACATATAAAGACATCTTGTGAATGAGAGAGGACTCAAATATTCTTAAGTATTTTCATTGCTACGTAAGAGAAGAAAAGAATTTCAAGGTGGGCTCCCATGGAGGAGTATCTATACCTTTTTTTTTTCCTTTACAAGGCCAGCGTGCAGTGCAGCCTTTGTTTCCATTTATGATAAATTTGTAGATTTTTAAAACGTAATTCATTGTACATTTGACACCAAGTGAATAAACCAAGTGAATTTCACATACTGTATATAAACTTATTTTGATGCTCACAATCACAAATGTCAACATTCGAAATCAATTCATCAGGTCAGCTCTCCACTGCTTTTGTGCTGGTAATAGAAAATATGAGGGAGGTTTATTCTGCAAAATAAAAGCTCTGTATCCGAATTACGCAGGTCGTGTCTGTTATATAATATAACGAAGACTGCCATGAACATTCACAGGCTTTTACCATGAGTTCTTTGAAGTAATTGATGAGGCAGATGATATGTGTTCCATCAATATTATAAATTCAATGTAAAAGGTAATCATCTTACAAATAGAAGCAGATATTGCATTCAAATCTTTATAACTGCAGAGACCTTAACAAGAGAAATACTATACGGGCAGACGGTATAAATCACATTTACTATTAGATGTAATCAGGGCCATTTGGTGAATTCAAACACTTTGAAAACTATATCAATTCCAGTGGGAATTTGCCATATAAATAGCAGAACATTTAACGTGTTTAATGCTATGTGAAGGTTTCTCGCGGTCTCATTCCCTTTCTGCATCGCAGGTACTAGAGCAGCTGCCGCTGCCCATAGCGCTGTAATGGCTGTTGCACAAACGTAAAAACAGTAAGATCAAGCCGAATCTACAAAACATTATAATTTTTTTCATTCTGTTAGTATTCTGGTAAACACAAAAATGCAAACTTGAAACGTTACCTGCTCCTGCAAACAAATGCGGGCCTGGGAATAGCTTTCCGGTTCTAAACCAGGTGTTGACTCCCCCGCCAATAGACTCAAAAACTCCAAAGCCTAATAATATCGATCCTGCATTGAAGTGTCTATCCCTGTAAGACCCTTTCAGTAACTCCTTCCTCTCCTGGAGTTTTTAAAATACAAATGCCTCAGATTATCTATACAAACTCATAAGTTTAAAAAGAATTTTCTTCAACACAAAAAAAAACTCACTAGTTCAAGATTGAAATATGTAAAATGAGCATAAACTTTTATGTAACAACAATTATTTAGTATAATTTTCATTAAATCCATACATGCAATACTCTGGTTACATCACAGTCACCACTTCCTTTAGTTGAACACAAAAATGAACATTGTTATATAATTTCTTTAGCTTCAGCTTGTCATCTGTGTACTTCTTCTTGCAGACAAGAGTCTATTTATCATTTGTTTGTACATTGTTCGTTAACTCAGGGCATTTAAAGCTAGCTTGCAAATTTGTTTCATACTTCTCTCCCAAGAAATGGCATATTTGGTGATCTTTGGAAGGCTATCAGTTCCAAGCCTTTCAAGTTTCAAATCTCAATTATGGAATCTTTGGATATCAGGGTGCTTGTATGTTCTTCATTTCATTTCGAAAGCTAGAAAAAAAAAATATTTTTTAGAACATCCCCAGCCTCTTTAGTCTCGTCCTCGTTATATTGCAGCAAGTAAGACTATTCTTTTGGAGGTATTTTCAAATTACCCTGGTTTTATTTGTTCTTCTTTTAATTTAATTCTTATTACGGACATTAGTGGTATTGGTCCTATATTACATCGGGTTCCAAGAATTACACAATTAATATGGATAGGTTGGCAAATGGTAATCCTGGCATGGTTGCTTGCGGAGATGTTTACAGGAATTTTAGGGGTGAATTTTGTGGTGCTTTTGGCAACAATTTGGGCTTTTGAACTGCGTTTTACACGGAATAATGGCTATTGTTCTAGTTGTTCATGTTTATCATGATAAGGGATGGCATTGCTTTTGGTTAGAGACTAGAGAGTGATTCCTTGGCTGCATTTCTCTTAAGATTTTTCTATTTTGCACCTAAAGATTTTTAAAAAATTAAAAAAAATTAAAAGAACTAATACAACAATATCAATAATTTTATGTCCTATGTTCATATGACAAAGCATACATTTTGGAATCCAACACAACTAAATTTGAACTAAATTTTATCACATTTTAGTACCGAAAATATTCACCAATTTAAGTGGATACTCTGTGTTCATCATTACTTGCTAATAAGTCACCATAATTTTTTTTAAAAGGAACTTGTAAAAAACTAGAATGCTAGACAGGAAGCTACCTCAGTGAGTTGCAGGATTTGGATTTCAACAGGTGATGGTGCTGCTTCTACAGCTTTTCCTTCAGGAGTTACTGGAGCAGGCTTCACTTGCTTCTTCAGCTCATTAATGTCATTCTGGATAGTCCGAACCCGCCTCCATTGCCAACCCAAATACCCGGCCCACAAAGTGTAGGCGAACAAACTACCCATAACAAGAGGGTGTACGAGTGCAAGACTCCTCCCCTCCAAAATCCCAAACTCTCCATCAACAGCAAGCGCATCCTGACCACATAATTTAAAATCACACCACAAAAGTCACATTATTTCAAGTCCAAAAAAAAAGAAGAAGAAGAAGAAGAAGAAGAAGAAATGAAATGCCAAATTGTAAATGTACTTACCTTGGTGTCTAAAATGAAGGGTAATGCGAGTGTTGTAAGTGGAAGAGCAGTTGATTTCAGACTATCGATGGTTTGATTGAAGAGTGTTGTTTTATTGGTGTCTTGGTGAAAATTTAGTTTATTTGGGTTGGTGGAGAGAATTGGGAGTTTAGATCGAGATTGTTGAGGCTTTTGACATATAATTGGGAGTTTCAGGAGGCTGAGCGTGGCTGCCATGCTCTCTATGATTTTTTTCTGTATTTTATTTTTTATTTTTTTGGGTTATGATTTGAGTAAGAGATAGATAGAGAGTGGTTGATGATAACAGGGTAGGTAGAACTGTAGAAGATAAGAAAAAGTTAAGATATCAATAACAGATTGCACAGGCTTGGCTCGCTTTGATTTGTTTTTGCTTGTAAAAATGGGCCCTTTCAACTACAAGTCTCAAGTCTCAACTAGAACTAACCAGAAAGTTACGCTACATTGGAATCGGGGTGGTCAGGAAACTATATAGACAAATGTAGGACATCTCAAACCCGGAACGTGATGGAAAAGCACTCATTCACTTGATTTATTTTTAGACCCGTGACCTGGCGAGATTAACCACTACGACATGAAATGGAAATATATAGTCATAATTTATTGGTTTCTTTCTCTTTTATACAAGTGGATGTTTCATTTACACTTAAAAAAAAAAAAAAAAAACAAGATCAAAGAGAGGATCCTAACTCAAATATTGAATCTAAACCGTTGCTGAAATTGAATGTTTTTAACAATATATACTTAAACAAGGTCCCGATTCGACCTAAACTACCTTGCAATTAATTAATCATCATTTCGTCCTAACAGAATAACCTTAAGACTTATACAACCACATTTCAAAAGATTGACTTCTTATGTTTTTCTGGGCCGGGCTTTGTACTTCGCCTTGGGCCTCTTCTGCGACATCGAAAGAGGGTCCATTGCCTTACCAACAACAAAAGAATTCTCGTAAAATATTCAAGGGTCCACTTGAATGTTCACTCAACATTGTCCTAATAAATTATTATCTTATACTGTATAATGATTATAAAAAAAAAAAAAAAAATTGTTCAAGATTTCCACAACTATCTCAATTTTGGAGTCACGTTGTAGATGGATTCACATTAAATTATTTTATTGCCAAACTTTTAAAAGCCAATATGACTTTTAATTCTAAGATCAAGTAGACAGCCAACACCAAGAAGATAAATGGAAATTTGGTTTGAACGAAACGTGAGTCGTGAGGTAAATTAAGATGAATATTCAAAATATTTTAGTCCGCCTAACAAGACTATAGAATTTGTAATCTGAAACAGAATTCCACTTTAGAAATACTGTGTAGTCAATAGCACGTGCTGTGCATGTCGTTTGCATAAACTCAATCTAACCTAGCCAGGAATGGGTCGGATAAAGTCCAATATATAGACTAGGCCACTAGGTCAACGAAAATTTCAACTCCACACTTATCCATCTTTGCTTTATTCAAAAAACTAACATTGTTTGTGACGGCAGCTTCGATGTCCTAGTCCGATAGTAAGAGTATCTAAAATGGTCTCCCTTGAAGACCCCCTTAAATAAGAGAGATCGTGGATGTCGTTGTATGGGGCCATTAAGAGCATTTGCAACAGTTTCCTTTGGAGACCCCCTTAAATAAGAGTGGATGTTATTGTAATAGGCCATTAAGGCAGTGTTCCAACAATACTCCCTTAATAATTTTTTAATAATTTTTGTTAATGTTGTACTTTGTAATTATTATTGTAAAACAAATTACTCAATAAATAATAAATGATGTTGGATTTAAAAGTTAAATATCTTATGCTTTTCAAAAAATAAAACAAATTTAAATATATGGACCCCACTTAAGGGAGGCTAAAGTCACTCCTTAATTAAGGGAGTGAACTCCACCAAAACATATTTAAAGGAGCCTCAAAGGGATCAGTTGGAGTTGTAAAAATACAGTTTCTCCCTTAATTAAGCTAAGTGGGGTCTCCAAGGGAGACTATTGGAGATGTTCTAAGGCAGTATGTGTTCTAAGAGCATCTCCAACAGTCTCTCTTGGAAACTCCCTTATTTAAGGGTGTATGTTATTGCAAGGGACTATTAAGGGAGCATGTGCTCTAACAATACTCCCTTAAATGGGCCATTTAATAATTTTATTTATTTATTATTATTTAAATGTTACATATTGCGTTTAATAAATATTAGATATTGTTTATCAATTATGATAGGTGGATCCCACTTTAAAATAATCTTAAATAGGTGAAGCCCACTTTAAGGGGGTCTGAAAACACTCCTTAATTAAAGGAGTGAACTCCACCAGAACACAATTCAGGGAGCCATTTAGGGAGTTGTTGGAGCTGCAAAAATACACATACTCTCTTAATTAAACTAAGGGATGTCTTCAAGGGAGGCTATTGGAGATGCTCTAACAATACTCCCTTAAAAGCTCCCTTAATAATTTATTATTATTATTTTGATGGTTTACTTTGTAATTATTATTGTAAATCAAATTACTCATTGGATAATAAGTGTTGTTGGGATTTAAAAGTTAAATATCTTATGCTTTACAAAAAATAAAATTAAATTAAATATGTGAAGCCCGCTTAAGGGGGCTGAAGTCACACTTTAATTAAGGGAGTGAACTCCACCAAAACACATTTAAAGGGGCCTCTAATAACCAGTGTTCTAGAAATCGACCGACTAGGCCAATTAATTGGCTCAAAACAGATGGTTGGCGGTTCACTGTGGCGAAAAGGCCAAAATGGGCCTAATTAGTTGGCCGCCGACTAATCGCCCAAATTGCCAACTAATCGGCAAGTCGGTCTCCGTCTTTCGTCATTGTCATCGTCAGTTTGCCGAGATTGCCATCGCCATTGCCATCAAAATCAAAACGGTTCTACACTTCATTTCTTCTTCATCCAAAGCTGTCGAGATCACCGAGATCGCCATCCACTTTTATTCGCCGAAATCCACTTTCCATCGCCTCTAGTCGATCTGCACAGTCCAGCAAAAGAAACGTTAGAGCAGCGGTGGAGATGATTGAGAAAATTTGAAAAAGAAAACAGAGAAGATGACTGAGAAGAGAGAGAGAGAGCGTTGAAAAGATGAAAGGTTGGAAGTGTCGAGAAGAAGATGTGGAAAAATGGAAGTGTTGAAAGAATTTAAAAAATAATAGTGATGTTAGATGTGTGTGCCCCACTACAATGAGTGTTGAAATGTGGAACAGCATGCGATGTGCGTGTATTCCACTCACTCCCACCAAAATTAGTAACACTATGTTTGGTTTGATGGAATTGGAGAGAAAGGAAAGGAAAGGAAATGAAAGGAAATTGAGGGAAATGGAAGGAAATTGGGGGAATAATTTCTTCTTATTTTACGCACATTGGTTTCTTTCCAAATTTGGGAGGAAATGGAGGGAAAGGAATCCACCGTTAATAATTTTTTCAAAATCCCAAAAATAACACTATATATTGGTTGTATTCGTATCGTTAAAATAAGAGTATTTTCGTAAATAAAATAAAACCACTATCCTTTCATTTCCCTTTCCACCCATAATCATCTTAACGACAATCATTAAAACCACTATCCTCTCCTTTCCTTTTCTCACTATCATTTCATTTCCTTTCCTTTCCTTTCCATCAAACCAAACATAGTGTAAAAGACCGGTTGGAGCTGTAAAAATACAGCTTCTCCCATAATTAAGTTAAGGGGGTCTCCAAGAGAAACTGGTGTAGATGCTCTAATCACATATCTTGACAAGATGTTAAAGTTACAAGTTGGAATCTTATTGTGAACATATATCACATCGGATAACATTACATGTACACCAAGTAGTCTGTTTTGAGTGGAGGGGAGGTGGGGTTTTCCATTGACCTTTATGATATTGCTTACTTGCCACATATCGAAACAATGATTATATGATGAAATCATATGTGTTCGGTTCAGCGAGATATTCAGGTTGTGGCTATGCTAATTAAGCAACCAAGAAAGAAAAGAACATCACAGATAAATAAATATTTATATATTTACAGTAACATCAATTCATCGATTTGGTTTTGCTTTGTCTCCAGTCCAGTACCTAATTGATTAAATTGATGGATGGTGTATGAGGTGATTTCCAGCCACAAAATGTATATAAAAAAATCATATATGTATGTGGGTGTCACAATTTCCTTCCTCGATCTCATATTTCACTGTCAGCACACAAGAAGCTGCCAAATTACAGCACAAGGGTCCCTCTTACAGGTCTTTTTTTTTTCCTCTGCAGTTCGACAAGGAAAATATATCATGCCAACTGATGCCTAAACGACAATAATATTATTACGAAATAGAAAAATGTAATTTTCAAATTAAATGATGTTCGAAATGCAAAATATTAATATACTTATATAGATGAGATGAGGTTGATCCGATGGTAAACCCCCTCACGCCTGCACCATAAGGTTACAAGTTTGAGTCATCTCCCTCCCTATAAAACCCCGATTTATGTAAAAAGTGTAATATTTAAAATAAAAAAAATTAATATACTTATGTAGCTCTCAGCTAGGGGCCACTAAACTAGAGGCTAAAAGACATGTAAAGTTGTACTGTTTTATAATCGGAAAAATTATACGAAGTGCATTAGAATAATTACTTTTGTCAATCTATCCAGATATCTAGATCAGGTATCTTTTTTAAAGCTTTTTGCCATTAGTAAAATTCAAGTCGCTGACTCGGGAGTCATTTATCCAAACCCCAAACTCGTCCATCTACCCCTAGGGGCATATTTTCTGCTTATATTAATTATGCTGTTGGTTATGATAAAATAATCCTTACTTTATTAAATCCAATGAAATTAGCCTACTGCAAGATGCTTTTTTTAACGTCCAAAATCCGGCCACCACCTAAACTATCAATTCCCACGATTAATTATGTGGTGTTTTGGCTGGTGAATATAAACTGTTGAAATTGGAAAGCTGTCAAAATTAATTTCATTATTTATGGAGTATTTATTTATTATTATTTTTGTGACAATTATGGAGTGTTTATTTGTTTATGGGTTTATAAATATTATTATTACATAAATAAAATTTTACAATAATTTCTTCTTGTTTTTGTAAAACACCTCAATATACTTCCTTTAAATCACCATGACTCATGAGTGTTTTTATTTATTTATTTTAACTCTAATCACTATATTAAACCCACATAAGCTCTTCCACAACATTCATCAAGTCTTTCTCAAAAACACTTAATTTTATTTTTCACAACTTAGGGGTCATTTGTTTTTTTGTCTGAAGACTGAATAGTCCTGAATTTTATTGAAGACTGAATAGTAACTGAAATCTGAATCTGAATAACATTTTTTTTTTTTTTTTTCCTCACGTTTGAATGTACTGTCAACATGTTTGTTTTTTAAAAATAAAATTATCTGAAAATAAGTAATTTGACATCTATACTCATACTAATTAAAAGAAGTAATTTAACATGCAACACTCTTTATAAGATTTTGCATGTTTTTCCGCAAACAAAGTTTAATTTAACAAAACAAAAAATTCATCCAGGAATATAATTTTACATGTTATTTTGCAAACAAAGTTTAAGTTCAATTTATTGTAAAAAAAAAAAAAAAAAAAGGTTCAAATTCAATTTTACATATTGTCCAAATATCCGGTATATAATTCTAGAAATTTTTATTTTTTTAATTTTTTTTTAAAGGTTCCTAGATACCTTTTTTTTTTATTTTTTTTTTATTTTTTATTTATTTATTTATTTTTTTAAATAGGTCCCTAAATTATATACACCGGTACATATATATATATATATAAACAATTATTCTATAACTTCTTCAAACCACGAAATCTACTCAATATCGAATGCAACCACACAAAGAATATTTGATAAATTATATAACTGCAAATATTTGATAAATTATATAACTGCAACTATGAAAATCATAACAAATTATCATTCTAGATTATGTTTAAAGAGTTTTATAACTGCCACTACACGTAGATAAAAAAAAAAAATTAAAAAAAAAATAAAGAATTCTTACCAAGATTTGGTAGAAGATAAATTCAATTGTTTAATCCTATAAAGATTTCAATATGAGAAGTGATTAGGGTTTTTTTTTTTCTTTCTTTCTAAAAGGCTTTTAAAATTAAAAATACATTAAAAGAAAGAATTATACACCATATCAAATTAGGATAAATTTAGAAATATATCTTTTTTTGGAGGATAGATTTGGAAGAAAATATTTTAATTATAATTCAGTAATTTGGAATTAAGTTAAAAGTCAGGATTTCTTATTTTTTTTTAAAGTTGACCCCTAAGGGGTCGTTTGTTTTTTTTACTTAAAACTTAATGGGTCTGAATCATAATTATTAAGTTGTTTTGTTTGTTTTTTTAAGTGGTCAAACAATTTAAAAATACCAAAAAACAACTTAAAATGAAAAGTAAAAAATCTTAACTTTTCACTTAATTGCAAATCACTAAATTGTATTAAATGCAATCCAAAATTTTTTCTTCCGATACTATCTTCCATATATAACATATTTCCAATTTCATCATAATTATATATGGTATAGGAATATTTATTTTAATATATACCTTATTTTAAATAGCTTTAAAAATAAAAAAGAACCATAATCACTTCTCATATTGGTGTTTAATATCAATACTTTATTATGATATTATGGTGATGTATATATATATATATATATATATATATATATATTTAGAGTGTTTTATGTGAGTTTTCCTGCTGCCTATTTTATTTTATTTTTTATAAAAAAAAAAAAAACCCTTTTTTTTCTTAGTAAAAATGAAGTTTGTTTGTAATGGAAGAGGAAGATCATGATCATATGTGTTCATATATAATTATTATTTTTGGATTGTTTTAATTCCATATTATATGTATAATTGTTTAACATGGGTATAAATATAAAATTACTTATTTGCATACAATTTTATTTTTAAAAAACAAACGTGTTGACAATATATTTAAATGTGAGGAAAAAAAAATAAAAAAAATTCAGGACTATTCAGCCTTCAGACAAAAAAACAAACAACCCCCTGCCCTTAAAAAAAAAAATCAATAAAAAAAATTGACAATTAATAGACGAAATAGTGAGACGTTGCAATAATATGTTGGATTTGACGAGATCGATTTAAATAAACTACTCCCCACAATCAGAATATTTCTATTTCTATTTCCACTTTCCACTTTCCACTTTCGGCTACTCCATTTTACACATATTAATCTTGAAGATATTGAATCTATTTTTTACGCTAATAATATAAAAATTGAGCCAACGGAGGCATAGCTTAGCTAATAGCTAGATGAGTTTAGAGTTTAGGTAAATAACTCCTAGGTCAGCAGCTCAAATCGGATAGTTTCGTGCAATACATACACCACAAGTCAGAACTACTGTACGTGTAAAGGAAATTAAATGAGCTAGATATGCCCCTATGCTTGACCCCAAAAAAAAACTGTCTTGTTGTGTCTTTTAGCAGTAACAATATCGAAAACAGCCAATTGAATTTGAAACGTACGTAGAAAATTGAAGTGGAGAAAGTTATATATGTGGAGGTTGACATATCAGAATGAGATGGAGAATATATTCATATCATATTACTGTAAATGATGGCGTGGGAATAAAGAAGTTTTCTATTCAAGGACAACCAGGAATTAATTCTAAAGCTTTTTATATAGGACTAATTGCACAAACGTCGCCTGAGTTTAGGTATAATTGCATGTATATGGAATTTTTACCCATAATTATATAAACATCTCCTATAATTAGTTGACTTTGTTAAATCTAACTATTGACCATAATTTTAACCAAAAATGACTAAAGTGCCCCTAGTTACCTATTTTATAATTAATTATATATATACTTTTTTTTGACAATTTATATATATACTTAAAAAAATAATTATATATATACTTAAAAAATAATTATATATATATTTTAAAAAATAATTACATATATACTTAAAAATAATAATTATATATAATACTTAATTTATTTATTTAAAAAAACGGATTATAAAAATGTAAAAAATGGATTGAAAAATGGATTATCAAAATTGTTAAATAAATAAATTAAGTATTGTATATAATTATTATTTTAAGTATATATATAAATTGTCAAAAAAAAAAAAAGTATATATATAATTAATAATAAAATAGGTGACTAGGGGCACTTTGGTCATTTTTGGTTAAAATTATGGTCAATGGTTAGATTTAACGAAGTCAACTAATTACAGGGGATGTTTGTGCAATTATGGGTAAAAATTCCATATACATGCAATTATACCTAAACTTAAGGGCGTTTGTGCAATTAGTCCTTTTATATATCTAATCATGTTATCTGCAAAGTTTTTTACTTTCTGTAAAAGTGCTTTCGTCTTATACGTACTTTCTACTATTTTAATTTCTTGAAAGTTCTTACGACTTTAAAAGCACACCCTAAAAAGCAGTATTTCAACAACCAAAAAATCAAATTCTCATGGTTTACCTGAGCCTCTCTCTTTCTCAGGTTCAAAAATCTGAAACTTGGGTTCATTTTAGCCGCGTAATATTGTATTTGTAGTGAAAATGAACCCGAAAAATTGACAAAACCAAAATAAAAAGTATTTAATGGTACAATTGCTCCATGAATTGTTCATGAATTTCTGTTGTGCCCTATGAATTCTTAAAATTGTCACTAATCCCTCTAAACTTTCCTTTTCTTTGCACTGGTTTGTTTTATTGCCACCCCTCAGGAGGCATATACATAAGGGTGGTACAAAGAAAAGGAGAGTTCAGAGGGGGTTTAGTGACCATTTTAAAAATTTAGGGCACACAGCAATAATTCGTGAACAATTCAAGGGGTAACCGTGTCTTTAAGTCAAAAAAGAAACTTGATACTTGTTTGTCAAGCTTCAGACTCATCTGTTTGAGGCCAGTCAATTTACAGAGTTTCAAATGTTAAAAAAGTGTTTAATAGATTTGATTAAGATGGTTCATTCTATTAGATCACCCCACATAACATAGAAGAGAAAAAAAAAATCGATAACAAATGGAGAACTTAAAAATGATCAGTACAACGCTGTTGCTTGTCTGTTCAAATTTTCAGAAGTCGTGCTAAATAACAATTTAATTAATAAATTAACAAATAATTACATTCTCAGTCGTGAATCACAACTGTCTTCGATCTGTTGCTATATTATAAACGGGATTTTATTCAACAATCCCGTACGTAATAATGTTGGCTTGCCGTGTGAACTGAAATTAACTTCACTTTATTATAAACTCTAAGAATGTGGTAATTTTCTAGTATGATATATAATATAACTGATTCAAGTTTAGTGTATAAATAATAAGTTTTCGAAGTTTATACGTTTTTGGAGTCAGAAGACATGACACGTCAAAGTTGGCAAATTGGGAATCTACCTAATTTCTCTTTATATCTCTCCAATTGGAAAATATATTGTGAGGTAATCAATGATTTCAGGTGTCTCGGAGACAGAGATAATGAAGAAAAATTATAGAATATTCGAATCAACTCTCAATAGATAAAATTTCAAATGTTATATGTTACTATCTTCATTAGTTTGGACAGTGTTCCAAGTAAACTTCATTACAAATAAAAAGTATAGTTTCAATGAGACGGACATATCATTAATTCATTAATGACACGGCAAAATTAGAAATTTTGATCCATAATTGAAGAAATTAAATGACACGGCAAAATGAATTAAATATTAGTTGGAATAATTTGAGCAAATATATCATTAATGTGGCAAAAATTAGAAATTTCTAAAAATGTGGATGAAAATGGGGCCAATTTTTGAATTACATGGAATAGTTTTGAATGGAAATAATCAAAGATAAATCTAGAAAATATATCCGTATTTGGAATTAACTAATTAAGAGATTCTAACCGGATTAAGGGGCTGTTTGTTTTTTTCACTATAAGACTTATTGTCTCTTATATCTTAAATTAAGATAAATTAATTTGTTTGTTTTTCTAACTTATATCTTATTTTAAGATATATATGTCTTTTAGAAAAAGTAAATTTTTTTGACTTTTATCTTATTCAAAAAGTGATATAGTAGAGTATTTTAGTAAATTTCCACAAATGTTCTATATCAATTCATATATTTATAATTTTATGTGCACATAATAAAATCATAAAAATCAATTTTCCAAAAATTTCAAATTTTAAAGAAACCCTAACACAACCTAATCAATTTTATATTTGTAATAAGTCATCCAAAATGAAAAAAACAAACATATTGTAGTATCTTAATTTATAAGAATTATCCATATGTCTAAAAACAAACGGCCCCTAAGTGTGATTGATTTTTTGTTTTTTTTGGTTTGTTTGTTTGTGTGTTTTCTTCTTCTGTTGTTCAATAAAAGTTCTCTTTTACCTGTCAATAAATAAATAAATAAATAAATAAATAAATAATTTAAGTAATTAACAACTCATTTGAATAAAAATATTTGACTGTGTACTTTTTCTTCATATCACTAATAGGGTTTAAATCACACGTTTGCTATTTAAATTAGTAGAAGTTAGAATTCGAACGGAGCTTATACAGGTTGGTATGCTAATTATCTGACACATACCAACCAAATTGCTATCATATCATATTATAAAAAATGTGAGTCCTTTCATACGTCATAAGGAATTCAAGTATTAATACGACTATTATTGAGTCATTTTAGTCCTATTCTTCAATAAATTAATAATAATAACTTGTTCTAATTTAATTCTTTATATTTTTTTTTATTTTATATGTTGCAACAACGATCGAGTAATACTATACGGTTCAAAAAATTAACCCAAGTGGTGAGGCAAATGAGTTTTGAGTTTATTTTTGTACTATATTTTTTGGATTAACTAGCATTAGTGATAACGACTGGGAGGGTTTTTTTTTTTTTTAAGTTTTTTCTATTGATAGAATTTAAGTTGCTGACCTGAAAGCTATTTGTCCAAGCCCCAAGCTCATACATCTATCAGCTGAGTTACGCCCCAGTTGGCACGATTGAGAGGTTTGAGCAACTTATAGGAGTTTTTTTTTTTTTTTGGTACGCCCAAGGGCCAACTAACAAGTAACAACCTTCTTTTTTATTTTATTTAAAAAAAAAAAAAAAATACACGACTTGATAACATTCGTAGGATACATGAGCATCCTGCTTTATTATTTAAAATATGAAAATAAATATCAAATCATTCCCTGCCACATATATCAAAAAAATAAAAGGAAACTAAATTTAAAAGGATTTTTTTTTAAATAATAATAAATAAAAAATCTTAACGATCAAATTTGTTAAAGTATATCCAGATTTATATGGTAATATAATTTAATCGATATAGACAACAATGATATTATATATACATACCTTGTGGTATCTCTAGATTTAAAGGTGGTTGCCTTGGTGGTTCAAGGCTTGGCCGCTTGGGATTAAAAACTCAAATCCTTGGTTGAGGGAGGGCAGACGGATAGGTATCTGGATAAAATCTAGGATTCTCGATACAAAAATAAATAAATATATATATATACATACAAATAAATTAAATCTCCAACGTGGCCAAACCGTGTGCTACAGATTAGAGGAAATTTAACAGAGAGAGAAACGAAAGTACCATCCAAGGAACGTAAGCAAATAAACGAGTCGATTTTTACAAATAAATTAGAGCTTCCAAAGCAAGCTATTATTAGTTATAGACGGAGAAATAAAAAAGGAGATCAAATCTTCAAAAAAATAAAAAATTAAACAACAAAACCTTCCTTTATTATATATTTAATCTCCTCAAAATCTTCCTCTTCTAATTAGTTTTCTGCTTCCTTTTATTGACTTGCCGGCAACTAGCCGTCTCTTTATTTTAATTTATTTTAAATCACTTCTCCATTTAAAACCTCTCCGTCTATATCTTCCTCTTCTTCTCTTAATTTCCAACTAGCTCTTTAAAAATGACTTTTTCTGCAAAGAGAAGAAAAAGGTTCTGCTAAAGTTTTTTTTTTTTTTTTCCAGAGAAACGGCCATGGCGATTCTTTGGAACTCGTTGATTCTTTTATTTATAGTATTAGTTTCATTGTTTTTGATTCGGGTTCTTTTGTTCAAAACTGGTTTGATATATATCACAAACAAATGGTGGAGACGTTTCGAGGATTGTTTCCATGTTTGTCAATTCTACAAAGTCCCAGAATTCAGTGACGGTATGCAACACAATCAGCTCTATCGCAAGGTCTCTGTTTATTTAAATTCTCTGACTTCAATGGAAGACTCTGATTTCACCAACCTCTTCACCGGAAAAAAATCCAACGAAATCGTCCTCGGTCTCGACCCAAACCAAGTCATCGAAGATGATTTTCTCGGGGCCAAAGTTTCTTGGATCAACGAGAGAAAATTAAATCGAAACACCTTCGTGTTGAAGGTGAGAAAAGCTGACAAGCGAAGGATTCTGCGTCCTTATCTTCAACACATACACTCTGTTTCTGATGAGCTTGATCAGATAAGAAAAGATTTGAGACTCTACATAAACGTCAGAGACGACAACGATGACGGTGATCATGACGACGACGACGATAAGCTCAGAAATGGACGGTGGAGATCAGTCCCGTTCACGCACCCTTCAACTTTCGAAACGATTGCAATGGAAACTGATCTCAAAAACAGAGTAAAATCCGATCTCGAGTCGTTTATCAAAGCCAAACAGTACTATCATCGACTGGGTCGGGTCTGGAAACGGAGCTTCCTCCTGTACGGTCCCTCCGGTACTGGGAAATCAAGCTTCGTCGCTGCCATGGCCAATTTCTTGTGTTACGACGTGTACGACGTCGATCTTTCGAGGGTTTCAAGTGATTCGGATCTCAAAATGTTATTGTTACAGACAACGAGTAAGTCGGTGATTGTAATCGAGGATCTTGACCGGTTCTTAAACGGGAAATCATCGACGACGGCGTTGAGTCTTTCCGGTGTGTTGAATTTCATGGACGGGATATTGAACACGTGTTGTTTCGAAGAGAGAGTGATGGTTTTCACGATGAATAGCAAAGACCAAATCGACCCGGCGATACTCCGACCCGGTCGCATTGACGTCCACATTCATTTTCCTCTATGTGATTTCTCTGCATTCAAGACATTAGCGAATAGCTGCTTGGGACTCAAAGACCATAAACTGTTCCCGCAAGTGGAGGAGATTTTTCAAAACGGAGCGAGTCTGAGTCCGGCGGAGATGAGCGAGTTAATGATAGCAAACCGGAACTCGCCGAGCAGGGCGTTGAAGACGGTGATAACAGCCCTGCAAACGGACGGAGACGGCCGGGGATCGGCGGCGGGACGGCGGTTGGGTGACGGTGGGTCAAGAAAGTCAACGGACGAATCAAGTGAACACAGTGGGGTATTGTTCTCTAGGGACAATACTGTCAAGGAGTTCAGGAAATTGTATGGTCTGTTGAGGTTGAAAAGTCATAGAAATTCTCCATCGTTCGATTCGGCTACTGCAGGGCATAAAGATAAATCTCAATCGTCCGATTTGGCTTCACTGCCGAGAGATGACTGATCACAGATCACATGGTTCACATTTGATTGATTACATTACAAACCGTTTTGGTGGGGGGCTCACATGCTGAATTCTCAATTGGGTATGTAATTAATTAATTTGCCAATTGTAAATCAAGAAATTTAGGGTTGAAATTATATCCCAATGATGCTTTTGGAGGTTGTGGGAATGCACAAATGCAACTACAAAGTTTTGATTCATAGCACAAAACTATACATTAGTGATTTTTTTTTTTTTTTTTTTTTTTTTGTATGCTTTGTTGATACCCAAATTAGAATATGAATCTCTTTTTTGGGTTCTTTTTGCCTTTCAATGTACATATTCATGAATTATCGTGGAAAATTATTGACAGGACAAATTCTATAAAAATTCATTGTTTGTTTTAAGAGTATTAGTGGGATTTGATACGGACATTATTATGGTACTCACAGAAAATGCTTAGTATGATACCATTCTTGTTTTGAGAACCGTTTTTCGTTGATTTAAACGTTAAACTGAATTTTGTTACTACGGACCAAACAGGACAAAGTTTGGTTATGTTGTTGGATGGACATGATTGAACAGAAAACAGAGATCTAAAATGGCACTTTTGCGAGTGCCAGAGACACACAGAGACCACTAAAACCGAACCTGTGATGTAATAGTATGGGAATTGGTAGTGTTGTTTTTTTCCCAAGTTCGATGAGATGCTCTTCTTTTCCTTGTAACGAAATGTAAAAGAAGTCCCAACACTTTCTTGCTCTCATCATTGGCGATGATGTGTGTGTCACACTCTTCTTGTTTACAGTCACTTTGTCTTTTTGTCTTTGGAGTTTAATCATCAACAAGTATCACCACCACGGCACCACCACCACCATGTTTGATTCCCCCAATATAAACAAGAACAAATAATCGACTGTTTGGCCAGTCAGTTTTTATCAAATAACCAAACACCAAAATAAATACCGAACCCATGATCTCTTGGATGTACGTGTGATGGGTTTACCATTGAGACATTCTCGGCTTATTGCATCTCCAACGGTCTCCCTTGAAGAGACCTTCCTTAGCTTAATTATGAGAGAAACTGTATTTTTCAGCTCTAATAGGTCTTTAGAGACTCCCTTAAATGTCCACATATTTAAATTTATTTTATTTTTTAAAAAGCATAACATATTTAACTTTTAAATCCCAACGACATTTATTATCCATTGAGTAATTTGTTTTACATTAATAATTACAAAGTAAAACATCAAAATAATAATAAAAAATTATTAAAGGAGTATTGTTTGAACATATGCTGCCTTAATGGCCCCTTACAACAACATCTACCCTTATTTAAGGGGGTCTCCAAAGGAGACCGTTGGAGATGCTCATTATTGGTGGTTAAAAATGATTTGCAAATTGCAATTAAATGCAATAGGCATCTACAATATTAACTAGATGAAAAAAGTGAGAAATGGAAGATGCCAGCTGGTCCAGTTGAGATCAAAAGAAAGTTAAAATGGAAAGAAGAGAAGCAAATCTGACTAGTTTTATGATGAACAGCCGGATATTAGTGGCACCCTAGACATGCCCCACCCCACCACACCAATCACAATGGTCTCGATCGAGGCCTGTGGATTCCAAAGTTAGGATGAGCTGCATCTAATAATAATGACTCCTACCAACACATTCCTGCGCCCAATCATTTAAATAATCCCAATTAACACCATAATTATGAAGCTTCTTTGGAATTCAATCATGAAAGCAAACCTCATAAAGAAAATAATACACGGTTTTTAATAATTAGGGAATATCAGAATCCTAATTAATCATATGTTATTTGGTGCAATTGTGCAAACAAACACACACGTGTGAGACAGTTCGTGGCAACTCACATTTTTGCAATAATTGTTGAAAAATAAAATAAGAACATGCAACATTATTATTTGGTGAATTGCATGGTTTTGTCTCAAAATGTGGCCGCACATGCAAACGTGTGACAATTAATCAAAAGCTAACTTAGCAAACGTGTAGATTAAATGAAACCAAGTTTGTTACTTGTTCTTATCAAATTTGGATTACAGAAATGTCTGACACTAAGGTTTGTATTCTAATTGGACTTGCTTCACTTAAGCACCACAATAACGAGCGTGATGTAGATATCGGCTCCCACAAATGAGACGTTAGCTACTCCCACAAATAACGAAGAAACTTTCTACACTTGAATCAGATATCTGTTATGAATAAGATAGGACTTGAATCGCCATTGTCCAGTGAAACTTAGTGGTTAATGATGCTCTTTCAACTAGACAATTCGTCTAACAATGTCCCAATCTCCCAGGTTTGAATCGTTGAACGTAAGTATTTTTTAGTTTATTTTTAATTTATCGGTTGTTACGATTAATACCTAACACAATTATATGATTATAGCTGGTTTGATTGTGAAAATAACAGACAGAGTACTTAGTTCAACTAACTCATATTTTTATCACAAGAAAAAAAATATTTCATTAAAAATACTTGACATTTGATAATGATGTTAGCAGATATTTTTCATCCACCAAAAATGATACCTTAGTTTTGTGTATATATTCTCCAAGCTGTACAAAATTAGGTTGTCTGATGGAAACCTGACAATTTTATATTGTGTTCCACAAATTGATCTAAGAAGCCAAAGCAAATATCATTATTGTTTAACAAACCTAACAAAACCATTCATGCAAATATATGGAAACATTACAAGTCACTCAAATGGGGTGGCCTTTCTAGTTTTAATCAGGCAGGAATTCTATCAATTATTTATGGTTACAAGGTAAATCAGAAGGTGAAACATATAAAGTGAAAAAATTGACAAATGACAACAAAAGTCTAGCTGTGATGTGGCCCAAAAATCCTTTTTTTTTTTTTTTTTTTTTTTCCTTGTTTGTAATTAGGGTAAATTTCAAAATTTCAAAAACCCTTAAATCCATTTTTTTCCTTCTTAATTACAATATAAGAATTGGAGGCGTGGGATATGACTTAAATATACGGGTAACATTTAATAAGTTCTAAAATGGAACTTGACCTCAAAAATGAGAGAGGAGAATTAAGTTTCCTTTGTGTATGAGACCCGTCTAATTTAATTTCCAACTTATTTTATCAAACAAACAAATGAGATGGTAGTGCACCTCCCTTCCACACCTAAAGTTCAGGGGTTCAAGTCCCACTATACGCATTTTACAAGCATGTGTGGAGAGTAATTTTCTCCTGATTACCGGAAGCAGTTATTTGGGCCGTACATGTATTGTCTAATCCTGGTAAATCCTGGCAGCCTTATTATAATAGTTGTAAATTTAATACTTTAATCAGAAATCAGAAACTTAATTTTCGTTTCGTTTCTATTATTATAGAATTCAAACGTGACCTACAATCATATTGAGCTAGGCTGAGAATCCCATTAATTTATGCTCTACTGTGATTGGCATAAAATTGGGCTATACATGCCCATACTTTGGGCTTATGTTGGGCCAGATTGAAGAAGACTAGTCCTGGAAATTCCGGGCTGGAATATCACAATCCAGCCAGTTACGTTTCTGCTAGCAAATCCAAATCAGTATGAATGCGAAAAATACTTGTCATCGATCTTATATTATAAAGACAACAAGAAGTCAATAAGAAATCGGGATAATATTCACCACAACTCAATTAATACTCCACCAAACTTTTCAATCAAAACTAAAATCCACAAGAACAAGTAGACAATTTCTTCATTTCACTGATCTCCAGATCATTCCCTGATAAAACATCAATCTTTGATCCTTTAAGCGTTGCATCACTACCGTTGGATTTCCCACCAACACATTCCAGTCCCTTCTTGGAGGCCACACTATAAATTTCTTCAAGCAGCCTGAAGAAAGCACTGTCCACATTGTCACCATTGAGAGCTGATGTCTCTGAGAAAAACAGGCCTTGATCCTCTGCAAACTCCACAGCGTCCTCTGTTGGAACCGCGCGGAGGTCCACTAGATCTGCCTTGTTTCCAATCAGAATTATCACTATTGAATTATCAGCGTGGGCTCGGAGCTCCTCCACCCATCTCGCAACATGATCAAACGACTGTCGTTTGGTTATGTCGTATACTAGCATCGCACCCAATGCACCTCTATAGTATGCACTTGTAACTGCCCTGTACCTGTATAATGCGAAACTAATTAAATGGTAATGGGTTACCAGGAAAGTACGCTCATTCAGTCTGACAATATCCGACGACAAAATTGTGAAAAAAGAGACGAAATTTGAAGAAGGTGTTACCTTTCCTGACCAGCAGTGTCCCAGATCTGAGCTTTGATGACCTTGCCTTTAATGGTGACAGTCCTGGTTTGGAACTCGACGCCAATGGTTGATTTAGAGTCGAAGCAGAACTCGTTCTTGGTAAACCTGGACAGAATCTGAGTCTTGCCCACTGCAGAGTCACCGATCACAACCACTTTGTACACATAATCTATTATGCTCTCGGGAACATTCTCTTGATGAAGCTTCTGATGATTGTATTCAGTTTCATGAAGATCACCATTCATCTCTGCATTCATTTTTTTTTCACTTAGCTACTAGAATCAGAGCTAGAAAGCAATACCAATATGCTCTATATGAGCCTATAAAGCTTAAAAATTGGTGCTGGTGTTGGATTTTAGTGAATGGTGGTGAGTGGGAGTGAGTAAATGAGGAAGAAAAAGAGATTGAAAAGTAAGATGAGCAGATTACGTTTGGTTTATGTATTCCAGTTATTGGTGAAAAAGAAAGAAAAGAGTCATGACTCATGACAGTATACGGCCCGGTCCTTGTCCTCTTTTAATGCATTATGGTGGACGTAATACTATTGAATTTTATTTATTTATTTGTGTGCTGTAACCCTGTAATTATTCAAACAACTTTGTATGTTGTAACTTTACTCATTGTCTGTTGTGACTAAACTATAATTTTTTTTTGTGGGAGAGTGGAAATACATTTGGATTTGTAATTGCAATGAGTGGCTACCTTGACAAAACCCTACTTGGTGTCTTGATTTCTGCCATAATTTATGGGCTTGCCTTTTAACAAATTATGCTTAAAGTGGTTTCCAAGTAACTAAAGTAAATTGGACTTGTCCTTAATCATGGGATCAGCATCAACTTTCCAAAATAGGATTACGAAACAATACTTTTTTTATAAAAAAAAAATATCTAACACAAATTGGGTCTAACGAGATCAATCAGTATAAACACGGCTTGACCGTACAGGTCACGGTAGAAAAAAGTTCACTCCACACCCCAACAAGCGATTAAAGAATAATAAATTTAAAAATGAAAGAATGTTATTTGAGTATGAAGTTAATTAATAGCCACTTCAGGTTTGGTCTCATTTAAAAATCAATTTCATTTTTTTTTTCTTGATCTAAGAGACGACATATTATGAGGGTAGGTCCCGAATCTTGTTCTTTTTGTATATTTATTCAATGTAAGCCAATGTGATCCTGACCCATAAATAATGCTTTGCAACTTTCGAAACCTTTTGAATTCATCTTCTGATGGAAGGAAGTGGGCCTTCTAATGTTTGCACCGACAAATTTTGGTACACTCAACTATTACTGGAGGGTACAATAATTTAGTAAAGTAAATCCACCGCAAAATTATTTCCCATGTAATAACTTTTGCTATATTTTACCATTAGATCGTTGAGAAATCAAAATATTTTAACCTTTTTTTTCTCGCCTACAATTTGAGGAATGAAAGTGAGACTCGACTTTTGAAATATTGTTTGTCAGAAACTGTTGAGAAAATAAATTAGAAAACGAAAGATAAAAAGAGAATGAATGCTGTTGGTATGGGCAAATGGGAGGATTTCCACAAGGCACCAGCAAAGTAATGAATGTTGGTTCAGGACTTCAGGTAAACAACTTCCATGCAACATCTATCTCCGAGTAACAGAGCATTTCAGCTTTACTGGGCCTGGAAATCTCCATCCGGATTTTTAGTGAGCATCTGGTGGTCTGGTCGCGGGCCACAGATAGAACTAACATGTGTAAACTACTATGTTGTGTCTTGGTCTTGAGACAGTAACAACTCATCAGGGTAACATGTCTAGGACAGTAACTGACGCAGGAGGAAGCTTCAGAATCGTGCCAAATCCATGGCAACAAGAAAAGAGAGCTCTGCTCTGTACTTTCTATATCAGACGACGACAACAACAACACAATATTCAAGTCCCCCTTTTACAAAGGCTGAGGACTAATATATATAGACAACACTCACACCTAAAGCCCAAGTCTAATTGCCCAAGCCCAATACAACAAATACTAACAACATCAGTTAACAATATATATTTCCTACATCAGTAACACTAACACGGCCCAATATGGCTTGGTGGCAAATGATGCTATCAAAAAAATAAAAATAAAAATTGGGAACTAGGAAGGGGAAGAAAATTCCACCGACTTGGTGTTATTCACATATGCAATAGAACAACAAATTTTGTAATGTTATATTCCAATATCTTTGCTCATATATCACTACAACATTAGAGGGCTATTCTGACGATAAACATTAAAATTTTCAAATGAGGGCACAAACTTACAATTGGTTTGATTGAGATGTCCACATTGCACTAATCAACAGCCATGGCTTCTGAACCCCCACTAGCGTCCTCCATTCCATTCTTCTGCTCTTCAGCCATTTTCATCTCCTCAATCAAATTCTTCTGCTCTTCCTCTATTGTATTCTGTAGCTCATCCACCTGTATATAAGATAAGACGTGAAAATTGGAGGCACATATCGTATAGGTTCATTCATCATATAAATTTTGTTAGCAATCTGCGGTATTACTGCATTTCCATTGCATACAAACATGGGAAAAAGGTTTCAGAGTAATCTGGCTTGAATTGCAGTATATGCAACAGTAAGTGATTGAAATCTGTGAGAACAATCTACATGATATGTAACTAAAAATTAATAACCTAACTCTTATTTCCAAGTGAAATACCAAGTCAACAACTGTACAAACAACTGAATATTGCTTTAAGTGTACAAGGAAAAAATACTACCAACCTAAAGCAAATGTAAATGAAAACTGTAACTAGATTAATTATAAGGAATTGAGGATATCAAGAGACAATAGCAACCAACAAAATCAACTACATAGATTCAATTTGTAATTTCAAGCAAACTGTAACTAAATTAATAATCAAGAATTTTGAAGCTATTTTTTATTGAGGTTGTATTCTAATACTGAGAGACAGTTCTTTAATTGATGGCTATAAAGTAAGAAAAAAAAAAAAAAACCATAAATGAAACACAATGGTGCAATGCAGCTGATTAACTGAATACATCCTAAACAGAGAGTTTAGAAGTCAACAGATGAGTGAAATGAAAGTTGTTGTGCACTTGTGCTCATAGTCATAGTAATTATTAAACTCTTTAAGGCAAATATATGAAACTGAAAATGCGTTGGTTATAATGGTGGCAAAGCCAACCAGAGTACCAAACAGACAAACAGGTATGCGGTTCACCACTCAATAGTCATTCACATACTAACTCAGGTGAAAAGGCAATTATAAAAGCGCTAATTAAATAATGTATTCAAAAACTGCGACATACCACGTGCAATAAAAGAGCAAACTGTTTCTTGCGAAGCTCCAGCAACCTTGAACCAGCTGTATTCTCCGCCTCCAAAGCTGCAATCTCTTTCTCTAGGTCCGTTATGATCTTCTGTGTCTCTGATCTTGGTGGCTGCTGAGCAATCAGTTTCCTGATTGCCTCACACTCCTCCTTGTGCTGTCTTTCAATCTTACTCTCTTCAAGTTGTTTCTTTAGATCTTCTATGTCAGCCTGCGCCAGCGATATCTGCCTATTTATCTCTTCTTTTAACTCATTAAAGTTCTCCTTCTCTCTAACATTTGCATCGATAACAGCTTTGCTCTTGAGTAGTGGAATCTCAAAAGTGGACAACTCCTGTAAGAAGGCTTTGGAAAGTTTCACACAATCATTGTAGTTATCATCACCCTTCTCAATCTCAAGAACAAATGAAGTGAACTTCTTCTGAAGTTTCTTCAAAGGCGGTTCACCCCTTGTGGTGGTTGTACGGGTTAGAAGCCTGTATTTTATGATTAAGTCATCTTCATGTGGACCAAAAGCATAGTTTACTGGCGCTGTGTCTCCCCTGCCAGGAACTTTCCGTCCTTTCGTTAACATTTAAACTGCTTATTGTTATTACAAACCTGCAACATTGATGCAACAAGCAAATTCACATATACATCACACATATCTACAATTGCCACACAATTCAACCACTCTTTTGTGCACTTGAGTTGAGTGTTTAAAATATAGAAAACTCAGTGTATTCACAGTACATAATTCAGATATGCAAATATGAATTCACCACAGTCCACATATATGATATATACTACAGAATCATCCTCAAATAGTCAAAGGGCATCTCTGGTTCTCCATTGCAATCCAAAATAATACACTACTAAACAGATCGATCCATGGTTTTACTAAATCGTAAATACTCAATAGGTATTTATTCAAAAACATAAAAAATCGTGATTACCTTGATTGCGGCGACGGCAATGGAGGTTGGTTGGTGAGTGGGCGTTGATATTAGGTAAACAGCCGCGGCTGGACGGAAACATGAATGAAGACAGCAGTTTAATTTGATTTGAATGAGTAAATTCAAAGATAATTTAAAAAAAAAAAAAACACACACACCTCGATGAAAACTTCGGCAGGCGTCGGAAT
The DNA here is from genome assembly GCA_030490815.1 of Acer saccharum. Lineage (NCBI taxonomy): Eukaryota > Viridiplantae > Streptophyta > Magnoliopsida > Sapindales > Sapindaceae > Acer > Acer saccharum. Next base: position 40,101,102 of record CM059870.1, read on the forward strand.
GTAGCCAGAAAGCGAAGGGCGGGCCACTGGCGAAGGTGACGGGTGGCGACTGTCGGCTGAGGGTGGTAGTGACCGTGTGAGTGGGCGCGGGAGCGGGCGGAGAGTAGGGATTTGACAAGATGAAACTAGGGTTTTGTTTGACATTTCATAGTTATTTGGTGTAATCACATGTATAGTAAGCAGACTATATCACCAATAAGAGTTTGCCGCGTTCATTTTGAAAAGTTTCGGGTTTCGGTCGGGTTTCAGTTCTGAAACCCGAAACCAATATAACTGGAACCATGTAGAAAAAACTTGCATGGGTTAGGGTAAGTGAAACATCAACTCTAAGGGGTCGTTTGTTTTTTTCACTTAAAACTTAATGGGTCTGAATCATAATTATTAAGTTATTTTATTTGTTTTTTTAAGTCGTCAAACAACTTAAAAATACCAAAAAAACAACTTAAAATAAAAAATAAAAAATTCTGACTTTTAATTTAATTGTAAATCACTGAATTGTATTAAATGCAATCCAAAATCTTTTCTTCCGATATTATCCTCCTTATATAACATATATCCAATTTCATCATAATTATATATTGTATAGAAATCTTTATTTTAATATATTGCTTATTTTAAATAGCTTTAAAAATACAAAAGAACTCTAATTACTTCTCATATTGGTGTTTAATATCAATACTTTATTATGATATTAGGGTGATGTATTTATATATTATTATTTTTAGAGTGATTTGTGTGAGTTATCCTGCTGCCCCTTTTATTTTTTGAAAAAAAAAAAAAACCTTTTCTTTTCTTAGTAAAAATAAAGTTTGTTTGTAATCAAAGAAGAAGATCATGATCATATGGATTCATATATAATTATTATTTTTGGATTATTTTTATTCTATATTATATGTATAATTGTTTAACATGGGTATAGATGTAAAATTACTTATTTTCAGATAATTTTATTTTTTAAAAACAAACATGTTGACAGTACATTCAGATGTGAGGAAAAAAAAAAAAAACATGTCATTCAAATTCAGGTTTTAATCACTATTCAGTCTTCAATAAAATTCAGGAATATTCAGTCTTCAGATAAAAAAACAAACGACCTCTAACACTGGTCAACAGATTCCAAAGGATGTTTGTGCAATTATGGAAAACGTTGCCGCTAAGTGAAATACTGTCCAAACTTTTAAAATTATAATAATAATAATAATTAAAAAAAAAAGGGGTCCTTACAATAGGTGCGGCAGGGATTGTTGAGCTGGGAAACGGTTGTTGTTGGGCTTGGGTTGGCCCAAAACAGATCGTAACAAAAATCATTTTTAGATATACCGATGATACAAGAACACTTGTTTAATTTTTCACCGTATTTGTTTAGATGTAGACTTTAGTGGCTGAAATTTAACCACATCCTTTTCTTTCTACAACAAGACAAAATTCAATCACGAACAAATATCGATTTTCTGTCTCCTTTGATCCTCTCTCTCTCACCAGTCACCATGGATACTCTTTCAACCTCCGTTTCCACGTCCCTCAAAGTCCCGTCTCTTCATTCAACAGCACCAAATCGTGATTTTTTTCACTTCAAACCTCCATATCCGTACACATCTCAACAAATCTTCCCACACCACCACCACCACCACCACAGCTCCCATCTCTCTTCTTCAACAACCAAATTACCCAACAACAAAAAAACCTCCTCTGTCACAGCCAAGAACCTCAATCCTCCTCCATTACTCACCTCTTCAGGAGCCTCGTCTCCTCTCAAGCCAGCGAATCCAAATAATGTTCATCGGAAACCCGCCAGTGGTTACGCCGCAGCTCTTCTAGACAAAGCTCTGTGCGACGATTCTGTTGAATTAACTCGAAAGGACGTGAAAAGGGTATCGAAGTTGCTGAAAAAAGAGCAAATTCAAGCTCTCTTGAATGACCCATTTGTGGGTGAGAAAGAGAAAGGAGAAGTAGTGAAAAAAGTCGTGAAAATTGGGAAGGTGAATAGGTTCTTGGCGGGTTTGGTGAAGATGATGGTTGAGAGAAACAAGGTGGGGATAGTGAGTGAAGTTTTGGATGAATTTGAAAAAATTTACGACGAGTTGTGTGGGACGAGAACTGTTTTGGTTTCGTCTGAGAAGAAAATGGAGGAAAATCAACTGTTTGAGATTGCTAAAAGAGTGCAAATGCTTACTGGAGCTGTAAATGTGAAGGTCAGGAATTTGGTGGAGGACAGAGTACCGTCGTTTGCTTTGTAAATTATTAGGTCCATTGATATCAAACATGTTTGTTCAAGATTTAAAGCAAATGCAATTGCTGTATAAATTTTGTAATCTCTGATAAAAAAAAAAAAAAAAAACAACTCTCTTGTTGGTCGATTAAGAATTCGTGCATCATTGCAAACACTTGTTACGTTTATTGTTTTCTTTTGTGGATAGACTTGAATGAAAGAAAGTTCAATGCAATATCAAGATCAAGTTGAGTATTCGAATTTTTGGTCTCTGTAAATTTTATTAGATTGAATAACAATAATAATTGAGCTAGAAATTTAAATTAATATTAAGCTCAATTGATGTAGATTGGTTAAACGAAAGGTAATCCTGGACTTCAACTGCATAGTGATTATGTAAAAAAAAAAAATAATGGAAAAATTGATTTTTTATATTTATTTAAAAAAAAATCCCCTTTTTAATGAATGTTTTGAAGTGTCCTTATCTCGTCATCAAAACGGCGTAGTTTTTGAGTTCCAGTTAAACCTCATCATTTGCATAAATAAACTTGACGACTTAACTGTTTCTTGGCAGCTGCAATGTGGTGTCTCCGCCACCTCAAGATCACAGCCGTCGACTCACTCCTCCGTTCAATCACCGCCGTCCGTTGTTGTTCACACTACACCGTCACTCCCCCAATCAAACCCTGGCCCCAACGCCTCTACCCAAAACGGCTAGTCTCCATGATCAGCCGCCAGCAAAATCTCGATCTCGCCCTCCAAATCTTCCACCACGCCGGAAAATACCACCCCGACTTCTCTCATAATTACGATACCTACAACTCCATCATCCACAAACTCTCTCGCGCAAGAGCCTTCGACGCCGTCGAATCCCTCCTCTCGGAGTTGAAACACAACAAGCAAATCAAGTGCGGCGAGAATCTATTCATCACAGTGATTCGAAACTACGGGCTGGCGGGTCGACCCGAATTAGCGGTAAAAACCTTTTTACGCATCGAGAAATTCAACGTACAACGCTCAGTGAGGTCGTTGAACACTCTGTTGAACGCTTTAGTGCAGAACAAGAGGTACGATTTGGTTCATTTGATGTTTAAAAATAGTAGAGACAAGTTTAAGGTTGTCCCAAATGTGTTCACTTGTAACATTTTGATCAAAGCCCTTTGTAAGAAAAACGACGTGGAGGGTGCGATTAGGGTATTGGACGAAATGCCGTCAATGGGGATGGTGCCCAATGTGGTAACGTACACTACAGTTTTAGGTGGGTATGTTTGGAGAGGAGATATCGAGAGTGCTAAGAGGGTTTTCGGCGAGATTTTGGACCGCGGTTGGGTCCCTGATGCCACCACTTACACGGTTTTGATGGATGGGTATATCAAGCTAGGGAGATTGATTGATGCAGTGAAGGTGATGGATGATATGGAGGAAAATGGTGTGGAACCTAATGATGTTACTTATGGAGTTATGATCGAAGCTTTTTGTAAAGGGAAAAAATCCGGCGAAGCACGTAACTTGCTTGATGATATGCTTGAGAGAGAGTATGTTCCGAGTTCTGCGCTTTGTTGTAAGGTGATTGATGTGTTGTGTGAGGAAGGGAAGGTAGACGATGCTTGTGTGTTGTGGAAAAGGCTTTTGAGGAAGAATTGTACACCAGATAATGCCATTTCGAGCACCCTTATTCACTGGCTTTGTAAAGATGGGAAAATTCGGGAGGCTAAGAAGTTGTTCGACGAGTTTCAAAAAGGTTCTATTCCTAGCATGTTGACGTATAATACATTGATTGCGGGAATGTGTGAGTGTGGGGAGTTGACTGAGGCAGGGAAGTTGTGGGATGACATGGTAGAGAAAAAACAAGAACCGAATGCATTCACTTATAACATGTTGATTAATGGGTTCTGTAAGATTGGTAGTGCAAAGGAGGGGATTAGGATTTTAGAGGAAATGTTGGATAAAGGTTGCTTGCCAAATAAATCAACGTTTTCATCCTTGATTGAGGCGCTCATTGAATCAGGAAATGAAGGAGATGTTTCTAAGGTTGTTTTGATGGCAGTCTCTAGTGGGGTTATTGATAATGATTCTTGGCATTTTTTCGTGAACAGAATTGTTAATAATCTGGACAGTGGGGCTACTGCTCTTGATAGATTATTAGTGGAGAATGCTACTTAAAGATCTACGAAACTTGGAGATCTAAACGGTTCAGGGAACTTAGTTCGGGGCCAGGGCAGGGGAGGTCTGTTTTAAACCGAATTTGTATGAGATATAGTTCATATTTGGACTAACAGGTGCTTTTCTGCCTTGTTTAATTTCACTAGCAATAAGCTATTACAAAATTGGTCATGTAGAAGTGAAAGAGCTTGAGGACTCCATGTTCACATTGTGAACATACGGTGCATGCAGAGTCAAGAAGAAAGGATTTTATTATGATTTAGTTTGATGACTTAGCCACAAGATCTAAATTTTACAGTGGTCGAAAATACCATACTCGAGTTTGCGCGTCTTTGTAGGGTACTTAAAAGGACTTGGGTCAATCGACAATGGATAAAGAGATGTAAGGCTGTTTCATTGTTATAGTCATAGACAGTGAAGTATGTTGAATTCACAGCTCCATACTTTTTTTTTTTTCAAACTCAAAAAGATTCTTATCAAATATATATGTAGACACGTTTATGTTTATTTAAGTGGCGGATCGATTGATTACATGAGGTGGACGATGAATGGATGTTGATCTGTCACTTTGTTGGTTGAAGACTGGTAATGGACTGGACTGTTGAATTATCATAAGTTTCTAACCTTGAGAAAGCATCTTTGTTTTTGATTTGTCAAATAAGAGTGGGAACACGAACAATCTGATGGTTACCTGTTATCTTGTAGATGAACTTTCAATTTATAAGAAACAGAATTTCTTTGCTTATCTGTGTTGCATCTGATTGATTCTGCATATTCCTGTTGATATTTCATATTTGGTGTATGTGAAAGTATAGAGCCCATTCGAGCTGCTATCATTGCAAGTGATATTAAAAAAAAAAAACAAAAGTACGATATTGCCAGATGAAGAAGTCTGTACAGTTGAATTATTTGGGCAAATCTCAGATAAGGAACAAAACATGTGACTTCATGAAATTAGTATATTTGTCATCAAGACAGCAATCTACATGCATGTTTGTAGACGTGAATAGCAACAATCATAGCTGCTAACTGTCCAAAATTCCTAACTTTTCAATGTAAATGGAATCGAGTTTACAATTTCTCTCTGTAGACTGTAGGCTGAGCTGACCATGAACCAGGGCCGGCCTTAGGGCAAGGCAATCAAGGCCTTTGCCAAGGGCCTCCTCTCTTTGGGGGTCTAAAAAAAAAAAAAAAAAAAAATTGGAAAAAAAAATTTGAAAAAAAAAATATATTTTTTAAGCATTAATTTGAGCCCTCATCTTTTTAGGGGGCCTAAAAAAAAGTTATTGAAAAAGAAAAAATATTAATTTCTTTTGAAAGCTTCACCCAACGGAATTGTTTCATTATTTGTCATTAATTAGGTGATTTAGAGTTAATATATATATATGAACTCCAATTTCATTTTATAATTACAACATCATTTTTTTTACATTGCAAAACCTCCCACTACATCAAGATTTCTCTTTCATCAATCTTAATCAATATTCTTCTTCAATTGCAACCAATCTCTTGTGTTTCATTAAGGAAAAAAAAAAAGTAAGTTTTTTATTTTATTTTTTATTTTTAATTTAATGTTTATTTATATTTTATTAGTTTGAATTTTTTTTAGGGTTTTAACTATATCTTGGGTTTGTTTTCTTGTAGCTATTGTGGAAGATTGAGTGTTACTTCAAATCTTTAATATTGTCGAAACTTGCTTCTTCTAAAAATCAAATGCTATTTTTTCATTTTATTTAATTAAAATTATGTATTTATTGTCTTTCATCATTTTATTTTGGTAAAAATGTCTACTAGAAAATTCGAATCTGGTTATGACAAACGAAAGAAAAAGAAAAGAGTGGAAGATTTAGTTAAATCTCCAAAAGGTGCATTAATTTTATTGGGAATGCAAGAATCTCAAGTTTCGATGTGATACCCAACGTCATCTCAAGATTTTTCCTTTCGAAGAGCATAATACTTTTATTTTTATAATTATATTTTTAGATCTATTTCACTTTAATTTTAATTTTTATTTTTATTTTTAACTTGTATTTTATAATCTTATCATTTGAATATAATTAGTTTATTTGAACAAATATATATATATATATATATCACGGTACAATTGTGCCTAGGGCCTCACTTTACCTAAATCCAGCACTGCCATGAACACACTCCTGCGGACCTGCACCGAAAAATTTCCAAGTTCATGTAAAATTCTAAACTCTTCATTGATTGTCCCACTAACATTACCATAGTATATATCATTGACAGTTTTCTTTAAAGGGATAGCTGGTTAATTTAACATGAGTGGTAACGACCAACTTGCTTTTGCAGTTTTTTTTTCTTTCTTTTTTCTCGATCAATACAAACAGAATGGTGTCAAGTCTTTTTTTTTTTTTTTTTTTTGGGAAGAAATACGTCTTTTCAAATCCTACTGTCATACATTAAAAAAAAAAAAAAATCTTGAAAAGTTGAAGATATGGTAGATTTTTTTTTTTTCTCCAGCTGTGTGTCTGGGACCTGTGAGCTGCATAGAAGAGAAACTTAATATTCCATGTTGAAAAGTCAATTCGTTGGTGGAATTTAATTGAGAAGTCGTATCTCTCTTGTGGATACTATTCTCTTATCATTTTCATGCTTGTTAAACGTGTTTCCATAATGTTGTGCTGCATTTCGGCTGCAATAATTTGGTCTGGAATTTCAAAAAGTTCATTTTCCATATTGGTATTTTTTTTTTTTTTTTACTTTTGAAATTTGATAGGATTTAAACCGCTGATTTATGAGTCATTTGTCCAAACTCCAAACTCGTCTACCTATATAGTCATTTGACAGGTGATTTGAATCCTAAATTTTCTTTCATACATATGCCATTTGGTAGTTGAAAGCATTAAAAAAATAATCAATAAAGGGTGCACCGCGCACACGGCCACTGTGCAATGCACTCCATTACAAATACAAAAAGACAAAGCAGAGAAAGAGTAATACTAAATATCCCACTTACAATCCCATCATTTCCATCCCAATATATGTGGCAGCTGATGTATCACTTGATGAGTGGATTCACATTAATTGTAATTTATCTCACTTACCCATGTATCCACACAACAATTAATGTGTATCCACTCATCAAGTGACACATCAGCTGCCATATATGTTGGGATGAAAATTGTGGGATTGTAGGTGGGATATGTAGCATTACTCAGAGAGAAAACAGATTTTTTTTAAATAAAAAATAAAAAATAAAAAATTATGCGACTATATATATATATATATATATATATATATAGTTGTATGTTGTTGTTGCCTATTTTTGTAGTAAATTATTTTTGTTACTCTTTAATATTTCTAGTGGGTCAAAAAAAGAGAAGACTTAAAAGACACAGTCTTCACTCTTTTGTTGTCTCATGTCTGTCTTGTGAGTTGAGACACACAACATATACTTTTCTTAGAAAGTTATAAGTCACAAAATAGTTGAAACATTTTTTTTTATTTTTATTTTTTAATTTTTTTTTTAAAAAGAAAAATTGTTTAGTGTTTGGTTTGGTTTATTGGGGTCTCTCTGTACTGTACCTGCGGCTGCTGACACCGTGTCCTTTCTCAAGACTCGATCGGACGACTATTTTTCCAGGAACATCTGTTCGCGTTTTCCTCGGATTTCTCTTCTTTTTTTGAAGCGAGTCTGTCTGCTTGGAAATTTTGTCAGGTTCTTTCTAATTTCGAAAGATTGTCGATACTGCTAGTTTTATTTGTGATTATTATTATTTTTAACTTGTTTGAACTAACTTTGTTGATCTTAGTCTGTCCTTTGATTGAAGTTCTTGAAGTTGCATTTATCTCTTCTGTTGATTTTTTTCTGTTGAATTGAGACTGAAATTGACATTTATATACTTATGCTAGTTATATATATATATATGTTACAATTTCGTATTGTTTGATTGTAGAGAGAATAAAAGGTACAAATTCTGTTTGGCTGTGGAGAAAATGTAGGAAAGAAGAACAATTGTTATATTGAATTTTCGGATTCTTCACGATTTTTGTGAACTGATTCTAAAACAATAAATTATTTATATTATGCGAATTGGAATTGGGTACACTGTCTTCCATTTATTGAGAATTTAATCAGTTACAAAACTGAATGGTGATTATGTGATTACATTATCTGATTTTCATTTTCGTCCTCCATATTTCGAGCAACTATTTGTTAGTTTAGATCCATTTATGTTAAGTTTCAAGCAAATAGCTGACAGACTATTCAAATTGGAACTAGGTTGTCAGCATTTTAGAGCCTTTTTCGATCAAAATGCTCGGATGCTTGCCTTGCAATTGGATGTCTGCCATTTGTAGTCAGCTGTTTTATCACATGAAAAAGGAGGGTTTTGCTTCCTAGCTCTAGTTGGTTGTGACATGATGACAGTAGATTTGGTTACTAGTGCCTCCAGTGTTCCGGCCTCGGAAGTGCTTTCTCAGATTGTAGAGGTCATTCTTGAGATTGTGACTTCTGCCAGCAATGTCCTTGTTAATAAGGAGAGCTTTAAGGAACTTGCAACTTATCTGGAAAGGATTGCCCCGGTCCTTAAAGAGTTGAATAAGAAGGATGTTGGTCAGTCCGAGAGCTTAAACACTGTTACAGAGATTCTCAATCGAGAAATTAAAGCTGCAAAGCAACTTATGATTGAATGCAGCAAGAGAAACAAAGTGTATCTCTTAATGAATTGTCGGTCAATAGTTAAGCGCTTGGAGGATACTACTACAGAGATCAGTCGGGCACTGGGTCTCCTTCCGTTGGCCTCTCTAGATATTTCGACAAGTATTCGTGAAGAGATTGCAGAGCTTTGTGACAATATGGGGAGAGCTGAGTTCAAGGCAGCCTTAGCAGAAGAAGAAATTTTGGAGAAAGTTGAGTCAGGAATACAGGACAGGAACGTTGATCGTTCCTATGCGAACAATTTGCTGTCTCTTATAGCAGATGCTGTTGGTATCTCAACTGAGAGGTCGGCATTGAAGAAGGAATTTGATGAATTCAAAAGTGAGATTGAAAATGCCCGGTTGAGGAAAGATCAAGCTGAAGCTATACAAATGGAACAGATTATTGCTTTGTTAGAAAGGGCAGATGCTGCTTCATCTCCTATGGAAAAAGAAACAAAGTATTTCTCCAAGCGGAGGTCTTTGGGTAGTCAGCCACTGGAACCTCTTCAATCATTTTATTGCCCGATCACTCGAGATGTTATGGTGGACCCTGTGGAGACTTCTTCAGGACAGACATTCGAGAGAAGTGCAATAGAAAAATGGTTTTCAGCTGGGAACAAATTGTGTCCCCTAACAATGACCCTTCTAGATACATCAATTCTTCGACCTAACAAAACTCTGAGGCAGTCAATTGAAGAATGGAAGGATAGAAACACCATGATTACAATTGCTTCCATGAAATCAAAACTCATGTCAGAAGATGCGGAAGAAGTGCTTCATTGCCTGGAAGAGCTGCAGGAGCTCTGCCAAAATAGAGACCAACACCGGGAATGGGTCATATTAGAGGACTACATACCAAGTCTCATTCATTTACTCAGTTTCAAGAATCGCGATATAAGACAGCATGCTCTTGTCATCCTTCGGATCTTGGTAAAGTATAGTGATGATGCTAAGGTACTCAAACTATATCTTTTTTTTTTTCTCTTTTGGGTTCACATAAGCTTACAAGGTTGCTATAATCCCATTGTTTTAACTGTCTCTTTTGTTTCAAATTGGTTCTAAATGTGCATCATTATACTTGCCAAAAAGAAAAGGCCAATAATTTTCGTGGAATTTTGTTTTCCCTGATAATTGGAAACATATTGCAGGAAAGACTTGCAAATGTCAGCGAGGGACTTGAATCTATTGTTAAATTTCTTGGGCGTCGTATTGAGGAAAGGAAGTTAGCAGTTGCATTACTATTAGAATTATCAAAATATGACTTGTTACGGGATTGCATTGGGAAGACTCAAGGTTGCATTTTCTATTTGGTGACAATGTTAAGCAGTGATGATAGTCAAGGTTCCAGAGATGCAGAGGCCCTATTGGAGAATCTCTCAGTCTCCGACCAAAATGTTGTTCAGATGGCAAAGGCAAACTATTTCAAATATTTGCTGCAGCGACTCTCTGCAGGTTCTTTTCTTGCATGTGACATAATGATTCTTACTAAACTTCAAGTCTAATTAAATGTCATGAATGTCCCTTCTATATTTTCTCCTTTTAAATGTAATTTATTGTTTATTAAATGTTTTATTTGGCGGAAACTAGGAAGACGCAATTGCTTGAACTATATTAAACACTTGGTCTTCCGAGGTTGCAACCTGTGAAATTGTTTCACTCTGAAGCTTTTTCATTGATAACCCCTCCACACTTGAACCCTGAATCTTTTGCCCTCCAATTTAAACATTCTCCAAAATTTTAGCCTCTTTTTATATGGTTTCGTATCTCTGAGAATTTTTCAGATTTGTGATTGTGACTGTGATATTTTCCCTCTTATTATAATTTTTATCTTTGCTATAACCTTTATCTAGGGCTTGGCTTCATGGTTAAAGAAGCATGTGTTTACTGTTTTTCTTTTTTCTTGCAAAAAGTTTTCAAAAATGTCTCAATAGCACTTTTTATTCATTTTTTAATGCAGGAACTGAAGATATTAAGATAATCATGGCAACAACTTTAGCTGAAATGGAGTTGACAGACCACCATAAAGAATCTTTGCTAGTAGAAGGTGTTCTGGGTCCACTTCTTCACATGGTATCTAATGGTGACATTGAAATGAAAAATGTGGCTGTTAAAGCTCTTCGAAATCTCTCAAGTGTACCAAGAAATGGATTGCAGATGATAAAAGATGGAGCGACACACCCATTACTTGATCTCCTCCTCCATCAAAGCTTGTCATCCTCAATCTTGCGCGAACAGGCAGCTGCCACCATTATGCACCTTGCTTTATCAACCGTGTCTCAGGAAGCCAGCGAGACACCGGTTTCGCTGTTGGAATCTGAACAAGAAGTTCTTACTCTCTTCTCTTTAGTTAACTTGACAGGGCCAGATGTGCAGCTAAGGATTCTCCAAACCTTCAACGCCTTGTGTCAGTCACCCTCTGCAAAAAATATAAAGTCCAAGTTAATACAGGTATACCTTTTATCTGAGAAAATGTGTGTGCGTGTGGGTTCATGCTTGCAGTGTGATTGTGTGTTTGTTCCACAACCAGGATAATTGGAAACAGTAGCTTTTGTACTTGGAAACTATTGTCAATTCGGAGAAGCTACAGTAGCATGTTAAGAACAGTATCAAAATATTAAAATTATTGGCTTCTTGCTGACACAAATTATCAAATAAAAGGTAATGGAATCTAGATGTGTAAATGCAGTGTAAGGCCAAAAGGTTGGCTTTTCTCGTAAAACTTATCTATATAGCACCTATCTTTAGAAGGCTATTAAGGTTAAGGTCATGCCATAAGACTAGGCAAGAGGAGATTATCATATACAGTTGTAAGTAGAACTAGGCATCTCTCAAGGCATTTATTATTATTATTATTTTTTTTTTTTTTAAAGAAACTCTCAAGGCATTTATGATTATGATGCGGAGGCTTTGCCTAATTCCCATCAATTGCCTAGTGGCTAATGCAGAAATTTGGTGTCAGCCAGTGAAGTGAAATGGAGTAAAGGTCTAATGTGGTGTGTTGTTTTTAAGTCTAGACACTTAAATGTTTAGTCTAAATGCATGCTTATGTTGTGATTACTGGTGTGATACTCAATGACTTCTAACTTCTCCAAAACCTGGCTCCTGAATGGGTGTTGAACTATTTTTTGTTAAGGATAAATATTCCAATATTGAAAAATGACTAGAAGGGCTGGCTTCATATATGACTTGAACACCATTTTACAGGGACGTCTTTATTTTCATGGTTCCTCTAATTGTGGGATCATGCATATGTCAGCTTGCTTCTCTTTCCTAATACTGTACTAATTGTGAAAACAGGGAATGCAAACAGTTCCTATTGTTTCCTTTAGATGATTCTGAGTACTACTTTTTTGTTATGTAATTTTTTAGTTTTCAACCCAACTACTCATCATTCATCAAAATATCCCTATTATTATTACACATCCAGTTTCTGTAGGATATCGTTGAATCAATATTAACTGGGTTTTTGACATTGACAGTGTTCAGCTATTCAAGTACTAGTTCAGCTATGTGAGCATGATGACCAAAATGTCCGACCAAATGCGGTGAAGTTGTTCTGTTGCTTGGTAGATGATGGTGATGAAGCCATCATCCTAGAGCATGTGGGTCAGAAATGCCTTGAGACATTAGTAAAGATCATCCAGACTTCTGACAACGAGGAAGAGAAGGCCTCTGCAATGGGGATCATCTCTAACCTTCCAGAAGTTCCTCGAATCACCCAGTGGCTTCTTGATGCCAGGGCACTTCCGACAGTTTTGGAAATTCTGAAAAACAGCAGGCGAAGTGATCCAAATGGAAGAGAGTTAGTTGAAAATGCTGCTGGAGCAATACGGCGTTTCACTAATCCAACCAACTTGGAATGGCAAAAAAGAGCAGCAGAAGCTGGCGTTATTCCCATGTTGGTTAAGTTGCTGAGGTACGGAACCACCCCCACAAAAGAATATGCAGCCATGTCTCTTGCTCGATTTTCAGAGAACTCTATTGGGCTGAGTCAACCAATTCCAAAACGTAAGGGGCTCTGGTGTTTCTCCCCTCCACCAGACGATGTCTGCAATGTTCATGGAGGACTCTGTACTGTTGAATCGTCTTTTTGCCTTTTGGAGGCTGAAGCGGTTGGACCCCTTGTGAGGGTTCTCGAAGAACCAGATCCTGGAGCCTCGGAAGCTTCTTTAGACGCACTTCTGACTTTAATTGAAGCTGAAAGACTGCAAAGTGGTAGTAAGGTGCTTGAAGCAGAGAATGCCATAGACCCTATAATAAAATTTCTTAGTTCCCCTTCCCCAAGACTTCAGGAGAAGGCTCTTCATGCTCTGGAAAGGATTTTCCGACTGCCAGAGTACAAACAAAAGTATGGACAATCTGCTCAGATGCGTTTGGTCGACATAACACAACGAGGCAACAGCAGTATGAAGTCGCTTTCAGCCAGAATACTCGCTCACTTGAATGTGCTTCATGATCAATCATCTTATTTTTAATGAGATATCGTGCCATTTTACCTTTTCGAGAATTGTATAGATTTTGCTTCTGCTGTGGAGATGATGAAAAGGCCCAAAACTCTGCACAACACTCTCCTTTACAGACAATGACTATGCATGGAAAGCCATGACACTTGAGTTTGCACTTCTGATGCAGAAGGGCATGAGAACACTTCATCTCAAAGCCTAAACTAGTGTATGTTCGGCAAAGTAGCAAACCAGTTCTCTTTCACGCAGTCCATATACAGTGCTGGGCACTGTAGTCTTTGGCTGCTGAAAGCCCAGCATCTTGTAGCAAGGTAACCCAGGCACATTTCATTGCTTCCGTCGTAATGTAAACCATTGTTTTAAGTGGCTCATATTAAACGCCACAAGATTTGTTCTGTCTGTACAGTTGAAGCTTTCCAATTCTCATTGTAAGCTACTCCTAGCAGACTAGTTATTGATACAGATTTTTTTTTTTTTTTTTTTTTTTTTCCTGTTCTTTGTGATATAGTTTATGTTACTCTAATGTATAAGATAGAAGCTAAGTTTACAATTGACACGAAATTGAATCCTGAATGTGTCCAGTTTCTGTTGTAATTCAACTGTAAGTTCAAATTAGTTCTTGAAGTATGTAGAGCTTATAAAGGTTTTCCTTCTTGTACCCTAATTAGGAAAACTGGTTTTTCACTCAATATGTTGTTTATTTGAGTGTTATAAATAATTTTCATTGAATTTCTATAACCCTCAACTTGATTCCATGGCTGCAAAATATTGCTTAATGATCTAGTAAAATAAAAAGATTACTAATTTTGTCCTCATATTGCCTCAATTGGTATTATATGGTGTAGTTAGTGGTGGTGGTAATGCCCCATAGTGCAAAACTTGTCATGAACCAGTTGAAACAAATACATGCCTACACACTGAGAAATGGCATCATAGAGCAAAACAAAGTCCTCATTGTTCAGCTCCTCCAAATCCCAAACATCCCTTATGCACGCAACGTGTTCGATCAAATTCCCCATCCAAATGTCTTCCTCTACAACAAGCTCATTCAAGCCTACTCTTCTCAAAACCAACCCCACCAATGTCTTTCCCTCTACACCCAAATGCGCCTCAAAAACTGCCCTCCAAACCAACATTCATTCATTTTCCTCTTCACTGCCTTCGCTTCGCTTCATTCCCTCTTTCACGCCCAAATCCTCCACACTCAATTCGCTAAATCGGGTTTCCAGTGCGATGTCTTTGCGTCAACTGCTTTGGTTGACATGTATGCTAAACTTAGACGTTTAACATTAGCAAGGAAGGCGTTCGATGAAATGCGTGAGAGAGAGATACCCACTTGGAATTCGTTAATTGCAGGTTATGCAAAATGTGGCGACATGGAGGGAGCATTAGAATTGTTTGGATTGATGCCCAGTAGGAATGTGATTTCGTGGACAGCGATTATATCTGGTTACACGCAAAATGGACGTTACAAAGAGGCCTTATCGATGTTTTTGAAAATGGAGACAGAGAAAGGCATTAGGCCTAATGAAGTGACCATAGCTAGTGTGATGCCAGCTTGCTCGAATCTTGGGGCCTTAGAGGTTGGGGAGAGGATTGAAAAATACGCAAGAGAGTATGGTTTCTTCAACAATATATATGTGAGCAATGCTGTATTGGAAATGTATGCTAGGTGTGGTAGAATTGATGTGGCAAAGAAAATGTTTAATGAGATTGGCAAGAGAAGGAATTTGTGCACTTGGAATTCTATGATCACAGGCTTGGCTGTCCACGGTAAATGCAGCGAGGCTCTTGAACTTTATGAGCAAATGCTGGTATACAGCCTTGTTGATTACTTTTGATGTCTTTTTTTCTTTGTTGGTATTGGATTTTGCAAATGATTCATTACCATGTTTATAACTTAATTTTTGGTGGTTGCAGAGAGAAGGAACCGCACCAGATGATGTTACATTTGTGGGACTTATCTTAGCATGCACTCATGGAGGCATGGTAAGAAAAGGCCAGGAACTTTTTGAATCAATGGAGACAAAATATAAGATAACGCCCAAATTGGAACACTACGGATGCATTGTTGATCTACTTGGACGTGCAGGAGAATTGCAAGAAGCTTATGAACTGATTCAAACTATGCCTATGAGACCAGATTCTGTAATATGGGGTGCTCTTTTGGGAGCTTGCAGTTTTCATGTTAACGTCGAGTTGGGTGAAATAGCAGCAGAGTCTCTCTTTAAGCTGGAGCCATGGAATCCGGGGAACTATGTTATTCTCTCCAATATATATGCATCAGCAGGAAGATGGGATGGGGTTGCAAAGCTAAGGAAGGTGATGAAACACGGTGAGATTACAAAGGCAGCCGGGTATAGTCTGATTGAAGAGGGAGGTGATATCCACAAGTTTATTGTTGAGGATAAAACACATCCTAAATGTGATGAGATATATGCACTATTGAATGAAATTTCATCAAAGATGAAACTACAAAGAAATGTATCAGATTCTGAACTTGAAGAACTATGCACAGTGGAGTAAATCTGATCATTTCATTATGAACACGGAACATGGCAAAGTAATTCTCGAGAAATATGTGGGAAGGTGATATCCTGTTCCTTTGTTTGCCCTCGTCGTTTACAATTTGGTGTTATTTACCTTGAGAAAATGGAACACGGCGGCAAAATTCTTGTAAATCGATTATGAAAATATGCACCAGCTGGGATATTTTGATGACTAGTTGGGTCGAAAACGAAAAAATCATCTAAAGGAGACAATAGGAATTGTTTACATTGTTAATATTTTCATATTGTTCCTACACATGATATTGTAGCTTCTCCAAATTGACAATAGTTTCCATATAATGTCAATCTATGCATATTGTTGTTGGTATTTCATATTTGTTGTATGATTGTATGTGAAACAAGTATGATACTAACAATCTGGTGAAAAATTAAACAATTGAAAGGTCCACAAAACGACGTAGTTTCTCTTTACCAGCTTAACCGACGACTATCTGTTTCTTGGCCGCTACGATGTGGTGCTCCGACTCTCCGCCACCTAAAGGTCACAGGCATCGACTCCCTTCTTCGTTCAATCACCGTCGTCCGTTGTTGTTCAAATTCCAGTAAAGATGATGTCAACGGGTTGAAACCCCGAAACTTTTACTCTTATTCGTGATATAATCTGCTTACTGTACATTTGATTACACCAAATTACTATGAAATGTCAAACAAAACCCTAATTTCATCTGGTCAAATCCCTACTCTGCGCCCGCACCCACCTACTCACTCTAACGGTCACTACCACCCTCAACCGACAGCCACCGCCCGTCACCTTCGCCGGTGGCCCGCCCATCGTTTTCTGGCAACATTAAGACGCCTGTCGAAGTTTTCATCAAGGTGTGTTTTTTTAAAAAAAAATTATCTTTGAATTTACTCATTCAAATCAAATTTAACTGCTGTCTTCATTCATGTTTCTGTCCAGCCGCGGCCGTTAACCTAATATCAACGCTCACTCATCAACTCGCCTCCATTTCCGTCGCCGCAATCAAGGTAATCACGATTTTATATGTTTTTGAATAATTACTTATTGAGTATTTACGATTTATTAAAACCATGGATCGATCTGTTTAGTAGTGTATTATTTTGGATTGCAATGGAGGGGTGTATATGCAGTAATCCGAAAACAACCTAGTATCTACAAGAAATTCTGAGCCATTCAACAAGTAGTCTATATTGCTCTTCAATTGACACTAAGCCACAACCGAGGCACGGAAATGTTTTCTTGCACAAAAACTTGAATAAGAAAAATGCAGATATCAAACCAAACCTATTCAAAACTATCAGATTCATTTAACTGTTTTCAATCTCAATTACCAGAACCTGAACTGCAGTTTAAATTAGTGTATTAGCATATTATATAAGCACCCAATTGCCATGTAAACCCATTTTACTCTGTCATTCAACTTGAAATCTATTCATTGCTCATTAAAAAAAATGAAAAGAAGGATTATAAAATGGAAATGAAAAGTAATATAGATATAAATAGTTAAAATTCAAGTTCATTTGTTTTTCTTCCCATATTAGAATGTTAATAATGGTGTTATTGATATATCTGTTTCTTGGCAGCTGCGATGTGGTGTCTCCGCCACCTAAAGGTCACAGCCATTGACTCCCTTTTCCGTTCAATCACCGCCGTCCGTTGTTGTTCACACTACACCGTCACTCCCCCAATCAAACCCTGGCCCCAACGCCTCTACCCAAAACGGCTAGTCTCCATGATCAGCCGCCAGCAAAATCTTGATCTCGCCCTTCAAATCTTCCACCACGCCGGAAAATACCACCCCGACTTCTCTCATAATTACGATACCTACAATTCCATCATCCACAAATTCTCTCGCGCACGCGCCTTCAACGCTGTCGAATCTCTCCTTTCGGAGTTGAAACACAACAAGCAAATCAAGTGCGGCGAGAATCTATTCATCACAGTGATTCGAAACTACGGGTTGGCAGGTCGACCCGAATTGGCAGTGAAAACCTTTTTACGCATCGAAAAATTCAACGTACAACGCTCGGTGAGGTCGTTGAATACCCTGTTGAACGCTTTAGTGCAGAACAGGAGGTACGATTTGGTTCATTTGATGTTTAAAAATAGTAGGGACAAGTTTAAGGTTGTCCCAAATGTGTTCACTTGTAACATTTTGATCAAAGCCCTTTGTAAGAAAAATGACGTGGAGGGTGCAGTTAGGGTTTTGGACGAAATGCCGTCAATGGGGATGGTGCCGAATGTGGTAACGTACACTACAGTTTTAGGTGGGTATGTTTGGAGAGGAGATATCGAGAGTGCTAAGAGAGTTTTTGGCGAGATTTTGGACCGCGGTTGGGTCCCTGATGCGACGACTTACACGGTTTTGATGGATGGGTATATCAAGCTAGGGAGATTGATTGATGCTGTGAAAGTGATGGATGATATGGAGGAAAATGGTGTGGAACCTAATGATGTTACTTATGGAGTTATGATCGAAGCTTTTTGTAAAGGGAAAAAATCCGGCGAAGCACGTAACTTGCTTGACGATATGCTTGAGAGAGAGTATGTTCCGAGTTCTGCGCTTTGTTGTAAGGTGATTGATGTGTTGTGTGAGGAAGGGAAGGTGGATGATGCTTGTGTGTTGTGGAGAAGGCTTTTGAGGAAGAATTGTACGCCAGATAATGCCATTTCGAGCACTCTTATTCACTGGCTTTGTAAAGATGGGAAAATTCGGCAGGCTAAGAAGTTGTTCGACGAGTTTCAAAAAGGTTCTATTCCTAGCATGTTGACGTATAATACATTGATTGCGGGAATGTGTGAGTGTGGGGAGTTGACTGAGGCAGGGAAGTTGTGGGATGACATGGTAGAGAAAGAACAAGAACCGAATGCATTCACTTATAACATGTTGATTAATGGGTTCTGTAAGATTGGTAGTGCAAAGGAGGGGATTAGGATTTTAGAGGAAATGTTGGATAAAGGTTGCTTGCCAAATAAATCGACGTTTTCATCCTTGATTGAGGCGCTCATTGAATCAGGAAATGAAGGAGATGTTTCTAAGGTTGTTTTGATGGCAGTCTCTAGTGGGGTTATTGATAATGACTCTTGGCATTTTTTCGTGAACAGAATTGTTAATAATCTGGACAGTGGGACTACTGCTCTTGATAGATTATTAGTGGAGAATGCTAATTAAAGATCTATGAAACTTGGAGATCTAAACGGTTCAGGGAACTTAGTTCGGGGCCAGGGCAGGGGAGGTCTGTTTTAAACCAATTTTGTATGAGATATAGTTCATATATGGACTAACAAGTGCTTTTCTGCCTAGTTGAAATAAAATTGGTCATGTGGAAGTGAAATAGCTTGAGAACTCCATGTTCACATTGTGACTATATGGTGGATGCAGAGTCAAGAAGAAAGGACTTTCATATGATTTAGGTTGAAAAAACCTTAATCGAGTTTGTGTGTTTTTGTAAAGAACTTAAAAGGACTTGGTCAATCAACAATGGATAAAAGAGATGTAAGGCTGTTTCATTGTTATAGTCATAGACTGAAGTATTTTGAATTTACAGCTCCATACTTTTTTTTTCAAACTCAAAAGATTCTTGTCAAATATGTAGACACATGTTTATGCTTATGTCGTATATGTACCCACTTGGAATTTGATAATTGCAGGTTGTGCAAAATGTGGCGGCATGGAGACAGTATTAGAATTGTTTGGATTGATGCCCAGTAGGAATGTGGTTTCATGGACAGCGATTATATCTGGGTACGTGCAAAATGGACATTACAAAGAGGCCTTATCGATGTTTTTGAAAATGGAGAAAGAGAAAAGGCATTAGGCCTAATGAAGTAACCGTAGCTAGTGTGATGCCAGCTTGCTCGAATCTTGGAGCCTTAGAGGTTGGTGAGAGGATTGAAAAATACGCAAGATAGTATGGTTTCTTCAACAATATATGTGAGCAATTCTCTATTGGAAATGTATGCTAGGTGTGGTAGAATTGATGTGGCAAAGAAAATGTTTAATGAGATTGGCAAGAGGAGGAATTTGTGCACGAGGAATTCTATGATCACGGGCTTGGCTGTCCACGGAAAATGCAACAAGGCTCTTGAACTTTATGAGCAAATGCTGGTATACAGCCTTGTTGATTACTTTTGATGTCTTTTTTCTTTGTTGGTATTGGATTTTGAAAATGATTCATTAACATGTTTATAACTTAATTTTTGGTGGTTGCAGAGAGAAGGAACTGCGCCTGATGATGTTACATTTGTGGGACTTGTCTTAGCATGCACTCATGGAGGCATGGTAAGAAAAGGTCAGGAACTTTTTGAATCAATGGAGACAAAGTATAAGATTACTCCCAAATTGGAACACTACGGATGCATGGTTGATCTACTCGGACATGCAGGAGAATTACAAGAAGCTTATGAACTGATTCAAACAATCCCTATGAGACCAGATTCTGTAATATAGGGTGCTCTTTTGGGATCTTGCAGTTTTCATGTTAACGTCGAGTTGGGTGAAATAGCAGCCGAGTTTCTCTTTAAGCTGGAACCGTGGAATCCAGGGAACTATGTTATCCTCTCCGATATATATGCATCAGCAGGAATATGGGATTACAAAGGCAGCTGGATATAGTCTGATTGAAGAGGGAGGTGATATCCATAAGTTTAATGTTGAGGATAAAACACATCCTAGATGTGATGAGATAAATGTACTATTGAATGAAATTTCATCAAAGATGAAACTACAAAGAAATTTATCAGATTCTGGACTAGAACTTGAAGAACTATGTTCGCAGTAGTGAATCTGATATCCTGTTTTTTTGTTTGCCCTCGTCGTTTGCAATTTGGTGCTATTTACCTTGAGAAAAGGAACATGGCAGAGTAATTCTTGTAGATCGATTCTGAAAATATGCGAAAATTCAAGCCGTAGTTCACTGTTCTATTAGTTACTACTTCAAGAAAGATGCAATGGCACAGGACTCTGCTGAATTGAGCAGCGAACAAGATGTTGAAATTTAGCATTTCTTCTATTCTAGATTACAAATTACAGAGCTGAGAAATGTTCTTCCCTTAAACATAAAAGGATGTGATTGTGATAAAAATAAAACAAATTTATCAAAGAATATAAATAAACAGATGCTCCAAGATTTTTTCTGTGATCTGTCAGTGTCACCCCTGAAAATTCTTCCAAGCCATTCATAAACAGAATAATGTATTATGCTGTCTTTTCCTTCTTCCGACGAATTCTTCTATTCCTTCCCACATATTTGAGAACCTCATCAATAAGAATCACTGGTGCTGAGACCAGGATGACCAGAAACCACTCATTCAAACTCAATGGAACTATACCAAACACGTCTGCCAAGAATGGAACGTAGAGTATGAGGCAGTGGAGGCCGAATGAGACTGACATGGCAACTAAAAGCCAAGGGTTCCTCCAAGGTGGCATTGTCACCAAGCTGTTATCTTCAGAGAGAGCATTCAGGGAATTGAACATCTCAATTGCCACCAACACAGAAAGTGACAGAGTCATTGCCTTAACTTTTCCAATGGTAAAATAGTCACAAGGGTTCGAGAAAGTGATCACACGCCCCCCACCAACAGTGAATGGAGCTACGGTGAAATTTGACCACGTAGAGCACTCCCCCCAATTGCGAAGCTGAGATAGCTCAACAAGCGTATGTCCATCACTAACAAGATTGATACCCATAAACGAAGCTTGAGTGTACCACAAGATGAATACGCCAACTGTTGCAATTCCCACGTAAGAACCAATTACCTGCCAGAATTCAACAAGCAAAAAAGAAGAGTATCAGTCCAGTCTTGCTTGCCTCATGATCACACACACACATACCTCTGTTGAAATCTTATTGAGAATAAGGATGTTGATCAATACTAACCAAGTAACGCAACATAACCCAGGAATTTACTAGAGGATCATCACTTTTGCGGGGTGGTTTATGCATTATATCAACATCAGCAGGATTAAATCCAAGAGCTGTTGCAGGAGGGCCATCCGTAACCAAATTTACCCACAGAAGTTGCACAGGTATCATACATTCTGGTATCCCCAAAGCAGCAGTCAAGAATATTGATATCACTTCTCCAACATTAGACGATATCATATACCTGAAGATTGAAGAATAAATGAAATGAGCATATATGCACCACTTAAAAGGAAGAAGAAGAAGAAAAATAACAAAGACACACCTGATAAAAGCTTTCATGTTATCATAAATTGAGCGACCCTCAGCAATAGCAGAAACAATGGTACTAAAATTATCATCAGCCAAAACCATATCTGAAGCTTCTTTTGCAACCTGTTATATTACACATGCAGATTTCACAAAGTTGAAAAGAAAACCAAGTGATTATTAGTTTCATTTGAAAACATAAAAACGCACCAAAGTAGAAAAGCCGAGGTGCTATACCTCTGTTCCAGTGATGCCCATAGCAATTCCAATGTCAGCCAATTTCAGTGCAGGTGCATCATTGACACCATCACCAGTCATTGCTACAACCTCCCCCATCTCTTTTAGCATCCTCACAATTTCTTGCTTATGCCGAGGCTCAGCACGAGAAAAAACCTTTCCTCCAGGTTTCGATAAAGTTTCAATTTGCTGCTTAGGGGAAAGAGCCATGAATTCCTTACCTGTAAAACTTATACCATTAAGATCCTCATCTTTGGGAAATAATTTAATTTCTCGACAGATAGCCTCAGCTGTGGATTTATTATCTCCGGTTATCACCATAACCTTAATCCCAGCTCCTCTACAATCCTCAATTGCTTTGTCCACTTCATCGCGAGGAGGGTCCTGTTCAGATGTGTTTGGTAAGTGTCTTTGGAATTTACAACTCAAAACAAATGACTAATGATATGGACCATAAAAGGTGTGACATATACTCACCCTTAGACCAACAACTCCTACAAAAACTAAGTCACTTTCAATGGAGGAGTAGCAAGTTGGATCAAGCAGCTTCTTGTGTGCAGGATGACTCTCAGAATAGTAGTCTGAAAATTCTCCCAAGTCATCCTTATATGCCAACCCCAAGCATCGCAAACCCTTCGAACTCATCTCCAAATGTCTTGAAAGCAACAGTTGCCTACAAGGTTCATCTATTGGAACAAGAGATCCATCTGCAAGTTGCACATGTGAACTGCGCTCCAGTAAACTCTCAACAGCACCCTGCAAATCCACCATGAGATGGAACCATTAACAACCAATAAACCAAAGCAAATAAATAGATATTTGAATACTAACTCGACAAAGCTACATCTCTATTGATAAAGCTTGTAAAAAAGGTGGCAGTCACCTTGACAAGCAATCGATTATCCCCTGTAGGCTCCCGGACAATAACACCCATGGATTTTCGGATGCGATCAAACTCCAATGTAGCAACCTTTTTTGATCCTTTTGTCCACCACTCACAGCAGCCTATATGTTGAGCAATATTATTGAATGAAATCAAGAAAAGTGCGTGTGTTTAATAATTAATGAGCCTATATCACAATTGAAAAGTTTATGCTCACCTAATTTAACCGTGCTGCGGTCAATCAAATAGTTTGCAGCAAGTTGTGTGTCCCTTAATCTGTTCCTCGCCTTTACATCTGGAACTCCCATCTTTTCAACCAAAACCTTTAGAGCAGCTTCAGTGGGCAAACCTGTAGCACGAAAGAGACGACCATCGCAATAAATCCCAGCATCATTACAAACAGCACATATTTCTGCCATAGCCTGCAAGTTAGCATCCATATTGTAGCATGGCCAGTCAACAATTCCACCATCTTTAGGATCATAAGTTGTTCCTTCAACACGGAAAGTTCTGCAAGAAGTAGTTTTCCCACCAAAAGTGAAGAACTCTGCCACGGACATCTGATTTGTGGTCAGTGTCCCAGTTTTATCTGAACAAATCACAGTTGTGCAACCCAAAGTTTCCACACTAGGAAGCTTTCTCACAATAGCATTCTTTTGTGCCATTTTCCTGGTACCCAGAGCTAAGCAAGTTGTGATTACAGCAGGAAGGCCTTCTGGAATCGCGGCTACTGCAAGTGCAACTGCTATTTTGAAATAATAAGTGCACTTCTCAAAAGAAAATCGTATATTCGCAGGCCATCCATCCACAACATCCCATGAGAGGAAATTTTTGTAATTTATAATCCACACAACAAGGCAAACAAGTCCAATTGCAGTTGTAAGCCTGTTGCCAAATTCATCCAACTTCTTCTTCAAAGGGGTGTCACTCTCTTCCAAAGACGCCTCGTGAATTTGTTTCTGTATCTTCCCAATCTCAGTGTTCATCCCAGTGCTAATTACGATACAAATGCAGCTCCCATTCACAACTGTTGTGCCTGCAAAAACCATATTTTCTTTAGCCTGCAACTCACAGTCATCCATGAATACAGGACCAGTCCCTTTTAGAACAGGCATTGCCTCTCCAGTCAATGAACTCTGCTCAACTCTCAAAGTTGAGGTTTTCAATGAAGCAACTCTCATGTCAGCAGGGACTTTGTCCCCAACCCGCAACTCCACTATATCCCCTGGAACAAGTTCTCTAGCAGGCAAGTCCGGTACAATATACCCATCTCTCAAAACCTTCGCGGATTCACATTGCATCTCCTTGAGTGCTTCAAGGGCTTTCTCGGCATTGGTCTCTTGCCACACTCCAACAATGGCATTGAGGACTAAAATCAACACTATGACCAATGGTTCCACATAGGACTCAAACCCAGACTCCCCAGATCCACTACCGTGCAAATAAGCTAAAATGAAGGATATAAAGGCCGCGACAAGGAGAATCTTCACAAGGGTATCATCGAATTGTTCTAACACGAGCTGCCATAAGGGTTTCCCCTTCTCCTTGGCAAGCTCATTCCATCCATATCTTTCGCGCCGCTTTTCAACCTCATTAGAACTCAGACCCTTGTCTTCTTTCACATTGTACTCTTTCAAACATTGCTCCACAGACCATGACCAAGCAGGAAACGGTTTTTCCTCCATTAAAATTACAATTCGAAGTTTGAATTATCACTCCAAAAGAAAAATTAGTTCAAAACCCTGAACAATCATAACAAATTCCTACAAAACAATTCAAACACATAAATCAAAATTCAGTAAAACATGGCAAAGAAACAGAAATCTCTTACCTAACATGAAGAAAAAAAGAGATACAAAAACAATAACAATCATCTGTACTTCTTTAATAGGAAAGGCAACCAACCACCTAACAAAACACTAATACATGATAATGACTAATCAATGAAGTTAATCAAATCCCCTCCAACCCAACACAAAGACAAAAACACGAAATAAACTATATAAATACAAAAAAGGTGGTT
This sequence comes from Acer saccharum, assembly GCA_030490815.1. NCBI lineage: Eukaryota > Viridiplantae > Streptophyta > Magnoliopsida > Sapindales > Sapindaceae > Acer > Acer saccharum. The sequence continues at coordinate 40,126,456 of CM059870.1, forward strand.
TAACGAATCTGCAAAAAAAAACAAAAACCAGACTTGCAAAACACCTAACAAAGTAACTGCAAACATAATTAGTAACCAACTTTTCAGTACCTTCAATTATGAACTATAAATCTTCACCATAAAACAGCAAACATGCACTTTACTTCACTCTTAAAGGCAAAGATTAGAAGAACAGGGGAAGTAGAACAGAACCTTTAAAGATGAACAGGAAGCAGCACAACAAAGAAGAAAAATGTTTGGCTTGAAGACAAAGCAAAAGACCAAAGAAAATTCTTTGTTCGGTTCTCTGCTACGACCAAAATCTTCTCCAAGAAACAAGTGGAAAAGTATATCTATAATTTTCTTCTTGTTGGAATCGGACTATTCAGTCTTCTAAACTTTGTATGGATGGCTCCGTCTAGCTTTTTTGAAAAAATTATAAATAAAAAAAACTGTAGTGGGATTGGAATTTTGGATCTTTTTCTTTCGAAAATTCTCTCACTCCGTTATAAAAACAAAATTTGAAAAATATGTAAGTAAATTATGAAATTACCCTTAGGTTGACTTCTGGCCGTACATTAATTGCAACTTCTGGCCGTACATTAATTGCGTGCGTCCGTCCGCAGGCTCCCATAGTCCCGTGGAATCTATGTTTTTGTTAAATACAATATGGTATTTGTACTGAGCAAATACAATACGTTATTTAAAAATAAAAAAAAATAATACATATTCAACGACGAGAAGAGGTTGGTTTGGTGATAAACTCATAAACCCCTCACACCTGCACCACAAGATTACGGGTTTCAGTCTTCCCCCTCCTCAAAAAACCTCGAATTAATATAATACTTCAAAGATAATAATAATAATAATAATAATACGTATTCAACAACAAATAAAACAAACAACCATCTAACGTGCGTTGGTATTAAATAAAATATTTATTGTCCGGGCTAAACTTTATATAGTAACTTTCTAATATGGGATTTCCCGTACATAATCGTCGATTGCTACCGGTACTTATTGGATTTCTACCGGTAGCAATCAACAATTCTATACGCCAAACTGAATTTATTACAAGGTTAGTTATTTTATTATTAGTTGTTATATGTATCTACTCTTGTATAATCAATCAATTAGAAGTCTGGCCTTAATTAATCTTAAAAATTGAGGACTGTATTTATTTCTTCAAAAAAAAAAAACGACATTTTTTAGTGGTGAACTACTCAACAGCATGTAAAATTGATACATGATAATTATTGACTTGTAACTGACTTACTTCTATAATGCTAGAAACAATAAATATTATCAATGTTTTTACTTTTTACAACTCACTCCGAACAATACAAGAAATTTATAATTCATTAAACTTTGACACAAAAAATAGTTGAAATGCTTAAAGATATTATGTTCTATAAAAGGATTAATGTAAAATTAATATTGGATGAAAATAAAAAGCATAATGGATAATGTTCTATTTAAAGGAAAGTTTAATAATATTGGCTGAAATAAAGGGTAAATTTAGATAATGTTTTATCTACAATATAATTGTGCAGTATTTTTTTTTATTTTTTTTTAAGAAAGCTGCCCGACTATAGCTCGGGCAGCCCTCCTTCGTGTCCGCCTTGCTCACAGGTTTAGTTCACGTGATTTATTCAAATAAAACGGAACGAGACGAAGGTTGACCGGGTGATATGTCCTTCGTACCCTTTTTCGAGTCTTATATCTTTGGTAGTACCCTTTTCGGGAATCAAATTCTTATTAATTTATTATAATAAAATACCAAGAAACAAACAATTTCGCGTGTTATAATAATTAGCATTTGTTTATGTTGGAGCGGATTTTCCAGCAAAGTTGTGTTCTGTCACTGTTGTGTTTTAATTTTATAAACTGCTAGTCTGCAAGACTGCAATAATGCAAATTGCTATATTGGGTTTGCAATTGTTTATTATTTTATTTTATTTTATTTTGTTAAAATATTACAATAATTTAAAATTTGTAGAAGATAGTAGGTGTGAGGGGCAAACCAATGGATCAACCTCATCTTATCTTATAATTGTTTATTTTTATTCATTTAGAATTACCGAAAAGTATTTTAGTCCGAGAATGTCTTATGTTAGAGTCGTCGACATACATCATGTATATAAAAACAAACACTGAAAATGAATTTGTTTAATACTTCTTTTAATTGATCAAAAGGAGTGTATTATTATTTTTAACAAAAAAAAAAAAAAGGAATGTATTGGAAGGAAATATTATGGCATATTCCTCCTTCAAGGTTGTTGGTCATTGATGGTTACTGGTTGGTGGTACCTTTACAGTTTCCACACCTTACCTTATATATATATATATATATTTAAAAAAATGGTTATTATAATATTTATCTTTTATTTTTCTTGGGTGGTTTGCACATCTATTTGAATTATGGATTAATAATTGATGAAAAAAATGTTGTTGAATAAAAAAGAGAAGTACAAAGGTTTGTACCAATGGCCTCTTGCTTTGGTGGTTGGAATCTCCAAGTGTGGTTCCACCACCAAGGTTCAATAACTTGATATATAAATAATTATTGTCCCACATTTGGCTATTAACTCCCAAAGTGTGGGTAGCCCTATCCCGATATAATGAGATCAACCCTCTCTCCAGTTGACCGTGAGAGTTGTAATTCAGTTGTAACATCTCCCCGATAATGAGAGTAGTATTCCGGGCTAGGATGCTAACGGGATCTATTGAAATTAAACACTACAGTGCGGTCCGAATATTTACTTTTATAATTTGAAAAAGTCGGTTCCCAAAACTTGAAGAATATATACGATACAAGCTGTCAAGACTTGAAACAAAATCGTTTGGGTCATGGTTTATAAAACAAGATAATTTATAAGTTTGTAAATTCCATTCCATGGGCATGGCCAGTCGTTTACAAGCAGAGGAAGTGTGGGCAGTTTCGTCAATGTATCCTAGCGGTTTCAAGTTTAAACTTTACAGTGGTGGAAAATGTGGGAAATGGACCCACTACGGGACAATTCTTCCGCAGAAGGTGACATGTGGGCACATTTTTTTTTTATTTTTTTTTATTTTTTTTTAATATACAACAACTGTCAGGACCAGCGAGATTAGGCTCTACTAGCGCAGTCCGGATTACAGCTCCCACGAGCGGGGAGAGAGCACCCACAATAGGTGGGACAACAACCACCCTTGGGATTAATAATATATATATACATGCATATACCGGGCGTTGAACCGTGGTGGTTGGCACATTGGCAAGAGGCTCAAGTGTTGACATGTGGGCACATTTTATCGTGCACGATAGAGAAAACTTTACTGTGCTGACTTTGAATACAAAATTTCCGATGACCAATCATAATCGTACTATGTGCAAATGTGCAATTGCGCATTACGTTAACCAGACAATTTTAAATCTGTGTTTTATTGGCTGCTTCAAAATATGTAATCATCATCAACTGCTACGATTCCTTCTCTTTTTTACTTTTTCTACAAACTGAATTTCCCTCCCTAGTCAGTAGTCAGTAGTCAGTAGTCAGTAGTCATCCACAATCCTTTTTTTCATGTATTTTGAGTTTAATAGTCTTAAGTTTTAATTATAAACGTCATGTTTGTTCAAAAACCTGGACCGAGACTTCATGGTCTTATTAATCCATCAAGATTTAGGGGGTTTATTGGATTGAGATTTTAATAGACAATTTTAGGATGCAAGGACTATATGGATTTACAAGACTATTAGGATTATTAGGATTATACTTTAATTTAGGATTATTATAATTATATGGACTGGACTTTTAGGATTCTGAAAGAGTCTTTGGACTTTATTTATAAACTATTATGATTATCTAGACTTTATTTCAAGACTTTTTGGACTTTTATAAATATGGACTTTCAAGAGTCGATTGTAGTATTCAATTTTCTTCCCAAGTTCCAGTGCTCTATAATTTTGTTGAAGGCAGTCACTGAACAACAAAAAATAAATGAGAAACATGTATAAGCTATGAAGAGAAGTAATAAAACTTTAAAATACCACCAACCAACGCATAACCTTCAACTGATTCGGTGACCATTTGTGTAGAAACAAGCTGAACCAAAACACGAACACATGATAGACAGATATATAGATATAGAGAGTGAGAGAGAGGGAAGCCCAAGGTCGACAACAAATTTAAACAAGACAAAACTCAAAGACTCAGAAAGCGAATTCAATGTGGGGGGATTCATGAAAGATTCTTAGACCACCACTTAGTTTTGTTTCTGGGCTGTTAAGCCTTCTTTCTCACCAAAAAAAAAAAGATTCTTAGACCAGGAAAGAAACAACAACATAGCAAAGCCACTAGATCAAATTTTCTTCAATAAAATATCTTTCTCTGGGTAGTCATTCTTGACTATCTTGCTATTCTTATGTCTATTTTCCTGGTAGACCCCGGTCGAAATAGTTTTCAACTTTTCATAATCTTGTATTGGTTGTTCAATTCTATTTGAAATTACTATTGAAAATAATTGTATCCATCATGATAAATGGAAATAAGAAAATAGAAATAAGGATGCAAAGCTTACACTATCCTTGATTTTCCAACAAATTGCTCAAGATCCTTGTAAGCTTAAATAAAACTTGAACTATTGAGACTTGAGAGGATCTGGATTCTAAGATCGATATTAATTAAAAATTAAAATAAAAAAACTTGGGCGAAAAGGATTCACTATGCATCCTCCGTCTAGATCATGCATGATATGGACGAGATATGCTATTGCAGGACTAACCAAAAACTTGCATAGAGTTCAAACATCATGGGATTATAGTCAATAATATTTCCTTGTCTAGTTTTTCGAAAAGAAAAACTGGTTTAATATGCATCAAAGGCCCAACATTCAAGTCCATTTTCTGACAACCCCTAAAATTGATGTATAGTAGATTGAAAACATCCAAGATTAACCTTTGCTAATCTCTAGCATTGACAAATTATTACTGAGAATCATTAAGGATTTTCATGCCGAAGGTTAAGTTGATATCAAATATCCAAATGCTGACTTAGGACAGCATCATAATTTGAAAACGACCAATTAACTTCTACAAGTGCATCATTAACAAAAACATAATACAAGTGAAATCATGCTACAAGGAAGACGAATCAGTCTATATACTAGCAGCAATTACAAATGAGAAACTATAAAAGCAATATTGAACTGCAATAACATCAATTGGAACCATTAATTCTATAGTGATGGGAGTGTGGAGGTTGAGGAAGTTGAAGATGATTTTGAGCGAGAGAGAAAAGTCTGGAAAGTATTGAGGCAGGTGGCAAGACGATTTTGGATTCAAGTTATTTATACATATCACTAAAAAGTCTGAAAATTCCATTTTGTCATGAAATCCTAAAAATCTTGATCTCAATCCAATACCACCAGACAATTTGATGCCTCTTGAAAGTCTAGATCCAATACCACAAGACAATATGGACTTTTTAAAAAAATCTTAAAAGTCTAGATACAATACCACATGACAAAAATCTTAAAAGTCTTGATCAAATACCACCAGACTTATCTAACTTGTTAAAAAGTCTCAATCTAATACCACCAGACTTTTATTTCCCTAGATTATCTAATAAAATCTTGAACCAATACTCTCCCCTTAAGCTTTGAGACCTTATATATATTATTCATAATTATTTATATATAAAATTATAATAAATATATAAAACCGACTTTTTCCGATTATAGAAGTAAATCATTCAGGCTGTGGCAATCCTAATCATGTTTGCTTTTCATGAGAGTAGGGTTACACATTGGGGAAATGAGGATGGATATAGGTCTCCTTATCCTCATCCTCATCCCTACTTCCCAGACCCTTCTCCACCCCCACCCCCCCGGGATGGGGAATTTTGAGGGGAGGTACCTCCATCCCCAACCCCAGTTCCCCGTTTTTCTCTGTTTTCCTATTTCCCCATTTCCCCGTTTGACTAAAAATTACAATTTTTTTTTTTAAAAAAACATTCCATTACAAATACAAAATAAAATCCATTAGTGCATTACAAATATAAAAGAAAATCCATTACAAAATAAAGTATTTCAGTAATTCATTAGTGTAAATGAGGTTTATATAGTTAGGTTTTCAAATAATAAAAAAATTAAAAATATATATATATAATTATATTTATAATGTTTTGAGGGAAATGAGGAAATGGGTATGGGGGGACCTCCCCCCATCCCCATCTCAATATATTAGTGGGGGAAATGGGGAAATGAGGATATGGGAGGGTCTCCCCATCCCCATTTCAATTTGCAGGGAAATGGGGATCCCAGGGAAAATGTGCAACCCTATATGAGAGTGACTACCAAAATAGAATTAAGACAATAAGACATTATTTGGTTCGTATGAATAAATTCAAGAATGAAATAGTAATTGTTCGTTTCAAAGGAATCTATCATTAAAATAATCGTGTACGTAACATGTGTTGTTTCGTATAGAAAATTAAAATGGGATTCATAAACAAGATTAGATGAACAAAGGTGTGAGCTCGGATTATTAGTTTGTAACTTATAACTTATAAGTATTAGTCGAGAGTACAAGCATTGTTATGCAAATAACATAAATTTAAAATTTCACATCCACCTTCAATTGAGTAGTGTACACCTCCTTTATTATATTTTGTGGTTGAGGGTTCTTGTCTCACATTACACATTTACTAGTATCCATGGTTTCAAAGTATTCAATTTGAAACCAAATCCATTGAAAAATTTGGATTCTCATAGGTAAGCTTGAAAAATGAGGATAATATATGCTAAAAAGTAAAAACACAATTTTAATTTAAATATAAAAAATAAATCAATCAAATGATATAATACTCCCATATAAGTACACATTAGGGCAGTTTAGACGGATTCAGTTTCAAACCACATCTGTCAAAACACCGAAACTCTGGTTCTTATAGTTTAAGTAAAAACAAAAAAGAGTATAAATTGGACTAAGATAACAAGTTTAATGCAAATATAAGTAACAAAAACCATCAAATGAATGCATGTTAACAACACTTGCATTTGCTTGTATTGGTGGTTTCGACGAATTCGGTTTTAAACTGAATCCGTCGAAAACATGGGTTCTCAAAGGTAAACTTGAAAAATGAGAATAAAATATACTAAAAACATAATTTTAATGTAAATATAAGAAATAAGTCGACCAAATGATACAATGCTCCTATATAAGTACCCATTATGATAATTTAGACAGATTCGGTTTGAAACCGAATCCATGGAAACGCCAAAACTCTTGTTATTATAGTTTAAGTACAAAAAATGAGTATAAATGGGACTAAGATAACTATTTTAATGTAAATATAAGTAAAAAAATAAACCATCAAATGAAAACATTTGAATAATACTTGCATTTTCCCATATTTGTGGTTTCGACGGATTCGGTTTGAATCCGAATTCGTCAAAAACATGGGTTCTCAAAGGTAAGTTTGAAAAAATGAGTATTAAATGTACTAAAAACACAATTTTAATATAAATATAAGAAATAAGTCAATAAAATGATACAATACTCCTATATAAGTACACATTAGGACAATTTAGATGGATTCGGTTTCAAATCGGATCCATCGAAATGCAGAAACTTTGGTTCTCATGGTTTAAGTACAAAAAATGAGTTTACATTGGACTAAGATAGCAAGTTTAATGTAAATATAAGTAACAAAAACCATCAAATAAAAAAATGTCAACAATACTTGTATTTTCCGTTTTGGTGGTTTCGACGGATTCGGTTTGAAACTAAATCTGTCAAAAACTTGGGTTCTCATAAGTAAGCTTTAAAAAATGAGTATAAAATATACTAATAACACAATTTTAATGTAAATATAAGTAACAAAAACTATTAAATGAAAACATGTTAACAGTACTTGCATTTGCCCTTCGACGAATTCGGTTTGAAACCGAATCTATCGAATCACTGAAACTCTAGTTCTCATAGTTTAGGTATAAAAAATGGGTATAAATTTGACTAAGATAGCAAGTTTAATGTAAATATAAGTATTAAAATAAAAAATAAAATAAAAAAAAAAATAAAAAAATAAAAACCTTCAAATGAAAACTTGTCAACAATACTTGCATTTTCCCGTTTTGGTGGTTTCAACGGATTAGGTTTGAAACCGAATCAGTCAAAAAGTTGGGTTCTCATAGGTAAACTTGAAAAAAAAAACGAGTATAAAATACATAATAACACAATTTTAATGTAAATATAATAAATAAGTTGATCAAATGATACAATACTCCCTTATAAATACCTATTAGGACAGTTTAGACGGATTCGGTTGAAACCGAATCTATTGAAACATCAAAACTCTGGTTCTCATAGTTTGAGAACAAAAAATGAGTATAAATTCTACTAAGATAAGAAGTTTAATGTAAATATAAGTAACAAAAACTATCAAATGAAAACATGTTAACAATAATTTGGGGTAAGATAAGAAATTAAAAAGTTTAGAGTCTGTTCGGTAATGTTTTTGTTTTCTACTTATTATTTTATATATTTTTATTTGAAAACGAGTAATTGATTTTCATGTTTTAAAAAAAAACATGAAAATCAATTACTCGTTCAATTACTCTTATTAAGAGTAATTGAATGTCGACCAACGCATTTCCATATGTTTTCTTAACTCGAAAATCAAAGAAAATGTTTCAAAAACGTAGCCGGACGACACCTTAATGATTTGGTACTTGGTTTTGAAAGTTAAAGAACGTAAATAGTAAGTAACAAACTTCATATGGAGAGTAAAAGGTGTGGGGATAACTTTTTTGAGCGGCAATCCACCGGTAAATAAAAAGAAATCAAGGATTCAAGCCCTATTAAGTTTGCACCTCACCTATTTTTAAGGAAAACTCATTTTTAATGCAGTGTGTGCTATGTTACTTCAAAAATACATACAGGATGAATCGGGATTTCACACTTTTTTTTTTTTTTTTGTTTTTTTTTTTTTGACTTTACAAAATCACTTACAAATATAAGTTTTTATTTCGAAAAAAAAAATAAAAAAATGCAGGCCCAAAAAGAGCGGCCTTCCGTTTCACGCCACCCCTTCACCTAATCGAACGAATCATATCGTACCACGTCAGGTCAAGTGATCGTACGGACACGGAGGACTTGCTGCTAGCGTCAAAATTAGGGCTTTGTTTTATGTCTATCAGTCGATGAATACGCAAGCAAAGTCACTGTACTTGATCTGTCACTAATTCCAACTCTCGCTCTCTCTCTCTAGGGTTTTCTTACCTTCGAATCCAAACTTTTAAGGTGAATCTTCTCACTTTTTATTGGGTACTGTTAAACTTTTTCTCGAATACTTTGTCAAGTAATCAAGTTCGATTTAAACATAAGTTTTGTTCTCAATTGTGTTGATTTCAGGTTTTAAGTAATTAACGATGTCGAGACCGGTTTTCGTCGGAAATTTCGAGTACGAGACTCGCCAATCTGATTTGGAACGGTTGTTCTCCAAGTACGGGAGGGTCGAGCGCGTCGATATGAAATCTGGTAAAACAATTTGGTTCTAATGATTTGTTTTTTCATGTATTTGTACTCCAGTAACGAAGTATGTTAATTCTCGATTAGTTAATTGACAAGATTTTTGACACTATAATTTGTAATTTAGTTCAATTTTTACTCTTAATTTCCGATACTCTCTAGCATTCCCTCTGTAGAGAAGGTCCAATAGATCATTAAATTCCGGCTGCAGTAATGCCTGCTAACTTATTCTATTAGCTGTTAGCTGTCTTACTTTTTGTGGGTCAAATAAACTTGCACGTGTTGAGTACTTTAGTTGAATCATTTAGATAGTTAAGTGGTTTTATTGGGCAGATTTTTTACACTTTAAAGTTCATAGTTTTCACTTCGTGTCTTCCCGCCACTTATAGAAGAACAAATGTGTCTGTCCGTCAGACATGCTTTGTTTTGCTGTATCATCTGGAGTTGTTAGCTTGTTTGCTTTGCAATCCGGTTGCTTTTGTTGATGGTACCTGGTTATGTAATTCTCCTAAGATTGTCCCCACATGGGTTTGTGTAGTTTGTTTTATTTGGCTTTGCCTTTTCGCCAATTGTTTAGTTTCTCCCAATAATGAACATGGCTTATGCCTTGTCATCCATACATGTATCATGTGTTCCAGGCACATGGGAACCTCAAAATTTCAATTTTTCTGGAGAAAACCTCCATATTAAGTGTTTGTTTTGACGCAGGAACTTCTACTCAGGGAAATTGAGCTTCTATTTGGGCTCGCCAACTTCTCTGCAAAAAATCTTATTGCAATGCCTGCTTGTTCTCCTTCCATTCTCAGATGGCGTCATCCTGCATTTTTTTCTCACGATCTTCTGTCACTTGCCCACCTCACCACTAAGTTTTACATTTCACCAGAATGGTTGTGGTGGGGAGCAATCAAAAATTATAATGTCATGCCTCTACCATTGACTGGATCAATGAAATCTTTCATGCCATGCCTACCATTACTGAACTCGTGCTGTCTGAATGGCGAAGCATTCCCAGACCTGAAAATTTGGATTTTAAAACTTTAATATGACATCATCTTGACTTAGTTGATCATGCAAATCATCTTGACTTAGTTGATCATGCAAAGCTTCATCATCTTGACTTAGTTGATCATGCAACGCTCCATCATCTTGACTTAGTTGATCATGCAACGCTCCATCATCTTGACTTAGTTCACCATGCAACGCTCCATAATCCTTATGTTCATCAGCCCTTCTCGTATATGCAGGTGTCGTATATTTTTTAGTTCATGCCAGGAAAAAAAACCTGGATTTGGCTGATGTACTGCAGGTTGTATGGATACAATACCAGTGATTTTCATTATTACTTCTGCCTCTGATTCTAGTCATGGTATTGCAGGGTTTGCTTTTGTTTACTTTGAGGATGATCGAGATGCTGCGGATGCCATTCGTGGTGTTGACAATACTCCATTTGGTTATGACAGGCGCAGGCTGTCGGTGGAATGGGCAAGGGTAAGTTATGGTTCTTTCTAGTAATATTGTGGCTTCAATTGTCACTTGTCCTATGCTTATGTCCTGTCATCCTGATAGATATTGGCAATTTTTTTTGTCATTAATCTTTTGCATGGTTCAAGATCCATATTCTACTTGTATTTATTATTGAATGATAATTCTCTTTCAGGGTGAACGTGGTCGGGTCCGTGAAGGTTCTAAGTCAACGACGAATCAGAGGCCCACTAAAACCTTGTTTGTGATCAACTTTGATACAATACGTACAAGGGAACATGATATTAAGAGACACTTCGAACCTTGTGGAAATGTTGTTCATGTCCGTATCCGACGGAACTTTGCATTTGTGCAGTTTGAGACCCAGGAGGATGCAACAAAGGCGCTTGATGCAACAAATAGGAGGTCTTATAATATGCTTTTGTTTGTTATGTTACTTGTTATTGTTATTGTGGTGTGCTGCTCCTAACATACTACTATGCACTTTTACAGTAAGTTATTGGACAGAGTTATTTCTGTTGAGTATGCTCTAAAGGATGATGGTGAAAGGGATGACAGAGATGATAGTCCTAGAAGAGGTCATGGTAGGCGTAGGGATAGTCCGTATGGAAGGTCTCCTAGTCCCGCGTTTCGGCGGCGACCCAGTCCTGATTATGGTCCAACTCGCAGCCCAGTTTATGATAGGCACACTGGTCCAGTGTATGATAGGCGAAGGAGTCCTGGTCCAGCTTATGACAGGCATAGGAGCCCTGATTATGGGAGGCATAGGAGTCCTGAGCATGGTAGATACCGCAGGTAGTTTTTTAGCAGCCAAGTGTTTGTGCAACCTTTTTTGGCATATGCATTTTGTAACCTTTTTTCCTTTCTGAACCTCCTTCAACAGCCGATCACCAGTTAGAAGGTCAAGAGCTTGAAGAATCATCTGCTTGCTGGGAAGAAGTGTGCTCAACTCTCGACATGTTTACTTTCGTGCTGTCTGTAGTAATTTTACTGCATAAAAGTAGCATTTTACAATCTAGGTTATCATTTTATTTCTTGTACGAGTATGTTTTAGTTATGGTTTCTCAGGATTGCAGTAGTCAGTAATTGAAACTTTCTATCTTATGTAGTTATGTCTGAATTGAACAATATGGTAGTACTCACAGATGTGTATTTATCAGTCTCCTGAGGCTATTAATCAAGTTATTATTTAGTCGGCACACTGGTTTACTTATCAGTATCACTATGGTACATGATTTTAAAGTAGTTTTACTTTGAAAATCAATATCCGTTTGACTCGAGTGGATAATTTCACAGTTTTGATTTTTAGTTTGCTTGATCTGCCTATGCAAGTCGTTTGTATACGGTTTGTTTTACCTGATGATTGTAACTTGTAAGAACTCCTTTATGCCCAGGATGTGAACTTATCTTTGCCAAACATTGTTTTCCCAGCTTGTGAGGACCATCTCCTAGGCCATTCTTGATAAGTGATATATTAATCTAATTACAACCTCAAGTTGGCCTAGTGGTAAGGGCGAGCTTGTGATGTGTAGTTCGGCGTATAGTCATAGGTTTGATTCCCGCGTGTCAAATTCTTGAGGCCAGCCCTTAGGGTGGACAGGTACGGGAATTGGGTGGCTCTAAAGTCAATGGTTTGAATCCTACCTAGGTGTCTGCTTGCATCCTTGTGGGTTGATTCCCCCTAGTGTCAAATTATTGGGGCTAGCTCCTAGGGCGGACGGGTATGGGAATTGGGTGGCTCCTAAGTCAACGGTTTAAATCCTACCTATGTATATGCTTGTATCCTTGTATCCTTGTGGGGCCGGGGGTGTGGGCCGGTGTTTCTTATCTGTCTTACTCCATAAATCCATACCACGGCAAGTTGCGCAGTTGGGGAGGATAGGGAGATAGCCGAATAGCTGTCTATATGAAATCCAGGATCCTCGAAAAAATAAATAAATAAATAAATAAATAAATATGTTTACAGCTTTGGCAGCACTAGATTTTGTCTGTTTAGTTGCTGCCAAGGTATGCTGATTGACAAATCGTAGATGGTGGGTAATGCTAATGTGGCGTTATTCACAGAATGCCTTGAATGTGTAATTTGTCATTAAATGCTAATTAGGAAAGTGTCAGCGTTCAAAGGGTGGCATCATAATGTATAGTAATTGGTTGTTGAGGCCTGCTCTTAATTTAAACGTTGGAAATAAATGCATACGGCGGAGAAAACGAGCACAGCTCATATGTCCATTTATTAATTAAGGGTTGACAATCATATGTTAACATATATAGAGGGGGTAATGCTCACCTCCTTTTTAGAGATGCACGTTTGGGGAATGGAGATAGATATAGGTCCCCCCATCCCCATCCCTCCTCATTTCCCCATTTAGAGAAAATAGGGATGGGGAATTTTGGGGGGACCTATATCCATCCTCATCCCCAATCCTCATTTTCCCTATTTTTTCCCGTTTTTCCCGTTTCCCCTGCTTCCCAATTTCACCATTTGACTAAAAATTATAAATTAAATTAAAAAAAAAACATTTCAATAATAATAATAATAATAATAATAAACAAATTAAAGAGTAAATGTGTATATATACTTAGGGAGTTAGAGTTTTCCCTGTTTTTCCCCGTTTTTCCCGCTCCCCAATTTCCCCATTTGACTAAAAATTATAAATTAAATTAAAAAAACAAACATTTCAATAATAATAATAAAAAAAAAAAAAACAAATTAAAGAGTAAATGTGTATATATACTTAGGGAGTTAGAGTTTTCAAAGAATAAAAAAAAAATTAAAAATATATATTATAATTATATTTATATATGTTTGGGGGAAATGGGGATGGGGGACCTCCCCCCATCCCTATCCCCATTTCAATATAATTGTGGGGAAAATGGGGAAATGGGGTCCCCATCCCCATTTCAATTTGGGGATGATTTTCATCCCCATCTCTCTCCATTTCCCCATCTTTCCCCCCCAAAAAAATCCCCAAATGGGGATGGGGATGCGGGGAATTGGGGCCCCGGGGAAAAATGTGCATCTCCACCCCCTTTCAAGTGAGGTGAGCAAAAATGAACTCGGAGAAAACTGTACCTGTTAAGCTGTTCATTGCAGTTACGCTGTTTTTTTCTATGTTGTTAATTTGTTAAAAGATGCGGACTATACATTTTATCAATCAATTATTTAATATTCTCAGCAATAACTCAATTCTTACAAGATCACAAACCCATGAAAATAGCAGTAGTGATGAGAAATTTTGAGAACAATAAAGTGATCAAGGTAAGGATTTGTTGAGTTGCTGCTCAAGTGCCTTTTCAAGCCAAGTCTCAGCATCCTGCATCATTCCAGGGCTAAGTCTGACCATCAAAATACAGAATTCCGTCTCGTTGAGTGCTCCATCTCCATCGAGGTCTCCTTCTCTAACCATGGCCTCTGCATCTTCTTTGCTCATCCCCTCCATCCCCAAATGTGCTGAATTTTGCTTTAGAGACTCCGGTGTTATGAGCCCCCTATCCAGGTCCGATAGCAGCCTAAACCCCCCACATAATTCGGACACAAAATCCTCTACATCAAGCTTCTCAGCCATCACTGGTAACAAATCCTCATACTCGCTCGCCGTCGCCGCACCCGTTGTCGTTTTTGATGAGTTTTGTTTACCCTCCATACTTTTGATGATGGAAGAAATGATCCAACTTGCAAAACAAGTTAAGTTAACAATGGATGGGAGATATGCATATGAGTTAGAGAGGACTTTATAAGCATTTAAAAATAGTGTCAATCTAAGATACTAAATGGTGGGGTTGTCAATTGTGTGTGTGTCACTTTCATGATCAAATTTTGGCTTAGAATTGTATTCTTGATCTCAGCCGTCCGATTTCTATTATTGCAAAGGCTCATGACACAAAAGACTGTTCCAAAACATTTGGACAGTTTTCTTAAAATAAAAACCAAATCGAATGGGAGCTGAAAAATTGGACGGCTTGATCAATTAAAAATTTACACGTGTATGGTCTACAATTCTCCAACTATATATGTCTATGATATTGCCAGTTTGCCACCACATACTATACAAATTCTTTTTGATAGAAAAATTGAATTATTTTATTCCCAATAAAACAGTCTCTACTTTCCAGGAAGGTGCTATTGTTATTGTTAGGAGGAATGGGAGATTTCGTAATCTTTGATAAGAGTTGGATGGACTCTGCAGGAATTGCTTAAATTATCCGGAGTAGTGTTTCTCCGAAAGTTCCTATTCTCTTTCTTTGTCAATGGGGTATTTGGATTCTTGTCTTTTTTTTTAATCAATTATTATCAGCCGTCCGATATTTTAAATTAAACATAATCGGACAAGGAATAAGGCTCCAGGCTCCGGCCGTGGCCCAATCAAAGGCGGTGGTAGTTTCCTTTCACATGCACAGATGCACTCATGTGTTGTCCACTTGTACGTATCTGTGATCCATCTATGTTTATAGCTTGATTGGATGGGGATGCTTATCTAATAACAAAGGAGAAATTGGTTTTTTTTTTTTTTTTTTTTTTTTTTTTTTTAAGTCAATGAATTTGGATATTGATCGTCTGGACTTTTTAAACCTAACTTGCCTTTCGTTTGGGGTTAGAAAATGTTGACAATGAACAATGCTCCGAGTTTAATGGAATTTCTTTTTTCAAACGGTACTATGATGGCAACGTTTCTTTAAATTTCTACCGTTACATGTAAACCATTCACATCTACATTCATGAGGTAGTGATTTCGACAAAAATGCATATACATAATGGTGTGATCACCTCATGTTTATATCATTGAAGTTGTGAGATCGAATCGTAATCCCCTCCATCAAGCTGTAAATTAATTGTAATAGTTAAAAATAATAATAATAAAAAAAAAGGTGAGTTATAAGTCTTCTATAAACGATATTTTCGAGGACCTTCGTGATGGTGAAATCTAATGCCATAATAACTTAGAAGTTAGAAGAAGTTAGAAGATAGAGTTTTTCCTAAAAAAAAAAAAAAAAAAGAAGAAGATAGAGTTGATTTATTTTTCACAATCATTAATAGGGGGGGTATGTCGACCCTCTCACCGACTCACCCTGCCAAGCTAGGTTTTAAATGGTTGATGGAGTGTTTAGGACTTTCGGTAAGACTAAGACCACACACAAAAGTAGAATGAGAGAGGTAACCCTCGATCAAATGTTTTGCATTAGGGTTTAGCTACTATACATGTTATTGTTATTTATTGTTGGGTTAGGTTATATCAACTCAAATTTCTGACTTAATTTTTTGACTTCAATATCTCAACCAGAGTTAATATAGTCTGAACCTTTATAGTTGCATGTTTTTTTTTTTGTTTTTTTTTTAATTACTTTTTTCCTTTTTCGAAGTATTGCATTAATTTGGGGTTTTTTAAGGAGGGGAGAACTCGAACCCGTAACCTTATAGTTACATGTGTGAGGGGTTTACCACCGTACCAACTTCATCTTATCAGTTACATTGTTTGTTGTTAGTCATTGAATTTCAATCTAAAAAGGCTTACGAAAATCAAAGATTTGAAAATTGAAAAAATAAATAAATTAAAAACTAAAGGAAATAATTCCCTCTCATAACTACATCCGTGTCTAATAGGCAATAGCTAAATCTCTTGTATAAATGATGGGATTTTGATATAAGAGCATTTCCAATGCAATGTTAAACCATTGTGTCAATACTATAATTTAGCACATAGTGAAAAATAAAAAAAACATGCTTCAATGCAGTGCTAAAAGCTGTGCCAAATTTGGCACAGTGTATAGCAAATGTCAAATTTGGTACAATAATAAATGTAGCCGTATTTGTTGACTTTTTTATTTTAAATAATAAAAATTTAACAAATTTGGTAGAGAAAATTGAGATTGGAACAATTTAAAAAATATATTCAATGCATTGGTTGTATTTGTTGACTTTTACAATTTCAAAATAAATAAATAAAAATAACATATCAAATAGAATTTTAAATTGGAGTACAATGCTAAAATGATGTATCAAATATAACATTTTACTATTTTTTGTACTAAATTTGGCATTGACATTGACATTAACATATGCATTAGATACGGTATAATATACTAAATAATTGAAATTAATATAGGGCATAAAAGGTCCCAATCACGAAGTAAAATATTTGTCTTAGTGGGCTATAGACGGAGAGAATTGATGGAGAAAAGGATAATTAAAAGCTTTGTAGTATATCCTTCAAAATGATGTAAGGACCTAATGTTTTCAACTTTAAATCGAATGATTACAAACGGAGAAAAGTTAAATTTTTTTTTTCGAACTTTTACTAACATAGCCTTTGAATGATTAATGAATATGCAAAAGCTTTAAATAGACTTTAAAAAAGTGGTATGGCCTATGTATTCTTAATCATTAATTTTTTTTTTTTTTTTTTTTTAGAGTTATTGGCACCAATCCCCCTTGAACTTTACGCGAGTTTTCATTTTACCCTCCAAAATTTTTTTTAGACGTTAAACCCTCTAAATTCTCATTAATTGGCCAAACAGTTTGGTTCAGGGGGTTTAACGCCTAAAAAAAAGTTCAGAGGGTAAAATGTAAACTCATGTAAAGTTCAGGGAGGACCGGTGCCAATAACCCTTTTTTTAATACAAATTTATCTTCCTTTGATTTATACAACGCCACGTATACTAATTAGTTCAGCCAATAAGTTCTTCAATCGTATAAAAAGTCTTGTACAATATGATTCGATTATATTTCGTTATCCAGTTTGTAGTAACATTAAAACTTTAAGTTTTTTTGGATATTGGCAGAATAATACAACTAAATTGTTTTAGTATTTACAAACTTGTGCCCAACTTTTGTACATAGTGAAGATAATAGTAATAGCTTAAATCAATCACTTGCGATACAACAATATGAACAGGTTGAAGTTGGCTACCAATTTTCCTTGACAATCTTGAATTTTTCGAGTACGATTTTGCCTTCCTTGTACTTTTGAGAATCCTCGTAAGCTCGTTCGTACTTCCAACCCAAGACTTGTCCGCAATCAGAGCAAGAAACATCAGCAATCGTGTGGAGACCGGTGATGAGTTGCCGGTCCTGTTTAGGCCCCTCAACTACGTTCATTGCGTGACTAAAAAGAAAGGCTCGTCCATTGCTTGCCTATGGATAAATCAGATTTATATCCAGGAATATTAATCATAAAAACAAGAATTTGGAGAGTTCGTTCACCTGAAAAGCTTTAGAGATAATATCATCGTGACGCGATACAGGATTCCGGCAATTGAAGCAGCTGTAAATTCGTGGTCCGGTCGAATCCGCCATTGAAGAATCCGATGATAACATCAATAGCATACCAGGTATTCTCCAAGCAGAAAATCTGGTGGCCTTTGAATCAGAATTTTTTGCTTGGAAGCAAACGTCAACAACAAACACTAGACATTGTGATTTGTGAGGCCTATTTATGATTATTGATTGATATATATTTTAATCAAAAGATAAAGATTGAGATGAGTGATTGAGTGAAGATTCCAAACAAGAAATTAGAAATTAGAAATCAAATCAAATTAATTAAACAAATGGGGTTGAAAATGACAGGATTGGGTCAAGACTGAGTATGATTACAAAGGAGGGTTTGATTAAAAAGTAAAATACTTATGATATTAAATTTTAGAGAAAATAGCACTATACACCATTAAATGGTGGATGGAGTCCTAAAAAGGCCACCGACTATTCAAATTGTTCCAAAATCACCATTTTGACGAAACATTGTTCATTGGCAGTCATTCTGTTAAATCTAACAGAAAGCCGCCGTTATCTATGACATGACACTCCTAAAAAATAAAATAGCACTAGACACCATTAATTGGTGAGTGAAATCCCAAAAAGGCCATTATTTCCATCTTTGCAAACTATTCAAATCTAACCTATGTCCACATTCAAGTGTACATCTCTAAAAATACTCAACGTTATTTGCTCAAATTTTGACACAAGAAAGTAGACATGCAAACAAACACTTTTCATTTAGAAAATATTCCAAAAATCGATTTGGAAAAGTGTGAAAATGAGCGATGAACACAGCTCACTTGCGGATTCGCGTTGCTTCTGACCTTTGATTGAATAATTGATCATAACTTTCAAAATACCGCCAAGAATTTTACATTCTTTATACCGTTGGATTCGTATCGAAAAATCAAAAAACCCAACATGGACAAAAAAATTTATTTCCTTGCCAAAAGATACATTTTTAAGGAAAAAGAGCGATGAACACAGCTCACTCGCGGATTCATGTCGCTTCTGACCTTTGACTGAATAATTGATCATAACTTTCAAAATACCACCCAGAATTTTACGTTCTTTATACCGTTGGATTCGTATCGAAAAATCGAAGAACCCAACGTGGACGAAAAAATTTATTTCCTTGCCAAAAGATACAGTTTTAAGGAAAAAGAGCGATGAACACACCTCACTTGCGGATTGCGCGTCGTTTCTGACCTTTGATTGAATAATTGATCATAACTTTCAAAATACCGCCCAGAATTTTATGTTCTTTATACCGTTGGATTCGTATCAAAAAATCGAATAACCCAACGTGGACGAAAAAATTTATTTCCTTGCCCTAAGATGGTGACTTGAAAAGAAAAGTGAAAAAATGTTTTGAACATCTTTGTCAAATTGGGCACTAAGATGGTGACTTGATGATTTTACAATATTGCCCCTTCTTGTTTTACTATTTTAACCTCAATTCTAACAGGTTATGACATAAGCAAACATTTTATGACATAAGTAAATGGACTTCAAACAATTAATGGGCAAAATGGCAACAATTGATACTTTCTTTCAATGGAATGGCTAATTTGAGCCATTTGGAAAAATTAATGGTCATTTAGAGACCGCCTCACCAAATTAGTGGCTCTAGATATCACTGACCCTAAATTTTATGCAAAAAAATAATAATGAATTTTTTTTAAAACATGATGGTCCTTTGTTTACGTTGACCAAAATATTTAAACACAATAATAAAAAAAAAAAAGGTTAACAGCACCGATGTCCCCTGAACTATTAACGAATTTGCAAGTTGCCCCCTAATCTTTTTTTTTTTCTGGACAATTAACCCCCTGAACTCTCTTCATTTGGCAAAACATAACTGTAGATGCCTCCTCAAACATGCGTTCAGGGGGCAATGGACTTAACTATTTTGCCAAATGAAGAGAGTTCATGGATAAATTGTCCAGAAAAAAAGGTTAGGGGGTAACTTACAAATTCGCTAATAGTTCAGGGGGCACTGGTGCTATTAACCCTATAAAAAAACTCTTGTTTAAAAATGAAACAGAGAAAGAAAAAAGAAGACCAATAAAACAAATCAAAAGCAAAGAATTTTCATTATGATGCTGTCTTTTGTGTTTGTTTTGTATATCATAAAATATTTGTTTGGTTTTGATTAAGGAGAGTAATTATATCTTTCCATTTTTTATGTCCTGTTGTCTTGTTGTGCTGGCGCTGCGGACATTTCTTTTTAGTTTGTTCCTAGACTTTGTAACAAGGTGGTTTATAGTGCTGCCCGTTTTGCTATTTCTTTGAATGATTTTGATTTGAGTACGGATATTGATATCCATAAATATGATAAGCACACCCATATTTATAAGTACATGCATATCTAAAATTTAAAATTAAAACATTACTATAAACACACATCTTAATACCAATAATATCCTTATTTAAATGAATGTTTTCATTTTAATATAATTTATTTATAAACCCTCTTAAGTTATTAATACACCTAATTTCTCTAGAACTAACATCTAGAGATTGATAAGATTCTGAATGGTCACCTGAAAGGCTAAAACACAAGGAATTTCTCAGGTTGAGGAAATTAAAGTATTGACATGGCTAGAATCATTTGAAGTGCAAGATTGGATTTCTTGTCAATTTTCATGAGATTGTCTTTTTTTTTTAATTGATGCAGAAACAGATGAAAGGAATAGCATTGTGTAGAAGGTTATGCAAATTGACAATAGTTGGAACAACACAGACGGCAAATACATAGAGACCTACAACTCAATTAGAGTGAGATGGTGATGGTATGATGTAAGCCTAGAATGATGTAAGTGGTCGAACTCCAATAGTATCTTCGTTATTTCACATTTGAGATGTGTGCTTTTTTTTCTATACAAGCTCAATGGAAAGATCCTATTCCATTTCTTGGTTTCTAACTTGGGATCCGGGGTTATGATCAACATTCATAATGATCGCATAATGGTTTCGAGTACCATCACCATCTCACTCTAATTGAGTTGTAGGTCTCTATGTATTTGCCAGCTATGTTGTTCCAACTATTGTCAATTTCCATAACCTTCTGCACAATGCTATTCCATTTAATGTCAATTTTCATTTGAAGTGCAAGATAGAAATTGGGGTTTAGTTTTTTATTTTTATTTTAATAAAGTGATATAGTTGAAGATATGTGTGTAATTAATGAGTGTACATAGTATTTAGTTTATTTTTAATTAAACTAATTTGTCCTTATTGGTAAATTCCTATTGGGATATTTTTGTAATTAAATTTTTTATTAAAATATGGGTGTCAATATCGGCACCCTTTTGATTTTTGGTTTGCTTCTGTTTCCGTTTCCGTTTGGAAGAGCTTCTCAAATAGATCTTTTTGTTGTAGATTTTTTTAAAGTAGATCTTCTACGGATAAAGATTTTAAAGGAAAGTTGTTGGTCGTTTGGTTCTCTTTTTTAATTATAAGAATATCAAAATACTCAAACAAATATTAAATTTAGGGTTATATTAGACAGTTTAGTGTTATTAAAAAAACTCCAAAAGATCTACTAGAAAAAACTTTAAATTGGAGATTATTCCCGTAGTCGTGAAACAATTTTTTTAATTGTCCAAAAGCTCTATAGGGTAACAACCAAACGACAAAGCAAAATTTAAATAAACTCTTTTAGCTGGTAGAGAAGCTCTTCCAAACGGGCACTTAAATTGTCGGCACTTAAATTGTTGGTCAATTCTGATTTATATGATTTTTCTTCGGTTTAATAAAGTCCTTTTTCTTTCGGAAAAAAAAAAAAAAAAAAGAATTTTTTTTTGGAAAAAAAAAATTAAGAATTTATTTGGACAAAATGATGACAATAATAATGAAATCTTGCGAGTCTTTAGTGTAAAATGGGCTGGGTCATCAGTACCCTGGCTCAGTGTCGTGAAACTGGATCTAGATTCCAGCCCAACCAAAAAGAGACACAGTATTAAGGGTACAAATTAAAATACACAAAAAACAAGGGGGGTTTAAGACTAAAAATCATTAAACCCTAATAAAATAAAATATAAAAAAAAAAAAAAAAAGGAGCAAGCGACTCCGACTCAGGCCTCAGCAACGGAAACCGAAGGTGGTCGAAGAAGGGTTCAGCAAACCGCAGACAAATCTCGATTTATTGCCTCGTCGCGTACGTATAAGAGAAGGAGATGGAGTTTTGCCCGACATGTGGTATTATGTTGCAATACGAGTTGCCATACATGGATCGTCCTTCTAGATTCGCCTGTTCTTCATGTCCCTACGTCTGCAACATGGAGACCAGAGTGGGTTTTTAAAAATTTTTTTTTTTTTTTTTAATTTGTTATAATGTTATAGGCAATTGTTGAGTTAACGATGATGGTGTGTAATATTTTGAAGGTTAAACTAAAGCGAAAGGAACCTTTGGGTAAGAAAGAAATCCAACCAATTTTCACTCAAGATTCCATGATGGAGGGCCCTCAAACCGAAGGTGTGTTCCTCTTTTGTTCTGTCAATAAAAAATAAAAAAAATTCCCTTTGTAAAATCACTGATTTTAGATTGGTAATTTGATTTTTAAGTGGTTTAAGTTTTTAACAATGTTTGTTTGGCTTTTTTGGGCATGGCTTAATTATTTATTATATTAGAATTTCCATTCATGATTGTTCATGCTTCTTGATATTTTCTTTACTCTCTTATTTTTTCCAAGAGTACTTTTTTTCTATAGGTTGGTGATGGAATTGAATTCCATGTAAAATGCTAACATTTTTTCGTTCTGATTTGAATTCCATGTAAACCATGATTCTTTATGAGACATTTGGGTTAATACCAGATGTTCACTATCACTGGTGACTTCTATAGTTGTTGTTACTTGTTAGATAGAAAAATTGCTATATTTCATTTGTAGGTGCATGAAGAATGAACAAGTAATCACTAGAGAGTAGAGACAACGAATGGATTTCTCTGAGTCTACTTATATTATTATATGATACATTTGAGAAGCCATTAGCCCAACAAAGTTAAGCTTAGAACTATAGTGGTGAGGTGGTGATGGGTGAATTTTCGTATTACAGAAGTCGTATTTGATTCATCGTAATTTGTTTTCAAGTTCTGAGTTCATCCTTCAAGTGGTTGTTATAATCGTTCCTGGTTTTACGAGATAATTTTTTATCTAATTTCTTTATCAGCTGTGTGTTAAATTGTTCCTATTTTTGCTCTTCGTTTACCCTGTTTTTTTTTTTTTTGGCAGTAACATGTCCTAGTTGCAAGTTCGGGAAGGCTGTTTACCATGAACTTCAGACGCGGTCAGCTGATGAGCCGATGACAATATTTTACATGTGTGCAAATAGGGATTGTAAACACAGGTGGAATGAATGAGAAAAGTGGAAAACAAATGAGAGAGATGTTGATTGTTTCTCATTTGAATTACCCTCTCATGACTTTCTGAATTTATACAATCTAGTAATTTGTTCTGAGATTTAAGTCTTGTGATCATCTGTAATTGGACCCGTTTCTATCTTCTTAATGAACTACTTACTTTCTTTCTAAAGAGTAATTTGAAGATGAATTGATTTCATAGATTGGCCTTCTCAATTCTAGCTTCAAAATTGTTACATTTTTAGAACTCAAAATTCTAAAGTCCTACAATATTCTAGTAGTCAATGAAACCCAACTCTTATTGACTTCAAAATCGCCAAAGTAAAAAGCCAATCAATAGAAGCAATATGAAGATTTGTAAGAATATAACAAATTGCATTTGAATGAAACAATAGCACAACAATGAGGTACAAAGATGTTTACAAAGGAGCCACCAAATTCTAGGAGTTGGGTTACAAGGCATAAATGGGCAGTAAGTATCATAAAAACTAATTATCTACATGCATTTATGTAAAAGATCAATAGGAAACTTAGCTTCCAACCCACAAGTCCAAAGGAAGACGACTTGCGTAAAAAAAGAGTCGAAACCTGATAGCGGGGGTTGTCAATGGAATGATAATATAAACAATGAAATAAAACCTGATAAAAAGAATTGACTCCATCAAATGCATTTTGATCAATTAATAGCTAGCTTCTTCTTTGCCATCCATCTCTTTCTTGTAGCCTCCATTGCCTCTTCTCTCTTCTTCAAAAGTTCTTGAAACCAACGGTGATATTGAGCTTCAATTGCGTTAAGTTCCTGCCTTAGTTCGTCCAAATCTTTGTCAACCAAGGACAGAGATGAACAGCTGCTTCCCAAGCTCATTACTCCGCTTAAGTGAGGGAACGACACTCCTGAATTCTTCACTTGTTCATTATTCAATAAGATGCCTTCGTTGCTATAGTCTCTTTGCGATTTGTAGTCATCATAATACATATCCTCAAATTCAGAAGCATAATCGCTCAAGTATTTAGAGCTTTCATCCATATTGGAGTCACCTGATTCAGATGCTTTATCGTTTTTAGTGGAAGCATCTTCAGCAAGAACATCTGAAAAATATGAAGCATGTGATTCGAGATCTTCCAGATTAGCCAAACTTGGAGAAGAAGGATAGTTAACATAGGACATAGGTGTTAGTGTACTCATGTTTTTTATAAAACCTTGTTGAGGACTTATAGCAAGTGTAGAGATACCGTCTTGCTCAGTCATCAACTCTGAATGAACACTAGTTAGCATTGCATCCCATGGGCATGCCATTGAGGTTTTGCCATCTCCAAGTGGGGATTCACAATAGAAATTTATACCACACGAGGAACGATCAAATGAGGGCTTCCAACCAGGAAGAAGTTTCATTATCAAATAATCGATGAATTCAGCTATGAAGGCCACATCATGATTCGCCAACTCTAGTTGTTCAACCATCTCAGCAGCCACTGATACAGCAGTATCACTATCTATATAAAAAAGAAAATGTATATTCCTTACGCGGCCTGCTAGCAGAAAAAAAGAAAGAGAAAATAACATGTTATACACAATTAGAAAAAATAAAATAAAAAGATAGGCAGCATTTCTAATGCAATATCTCTCTTACCAAATGAGTCAGCAATACGCAGAGTCAATGATATCGAGGTGTCATCATTTTTCTTCCCTCTCAGTCTAAACTCATTGTTCTTATGTGTCCTCTGAAATTCCAAAACTTGACACACTGGACTTTCATTGTTGCTTCCTGTAAATGTGCTTCGAGATAGCTGCTTATAGTCGGTATCTATATCCATGGACAGAGGTCCAGGTTTTGGCAAATTTAGCACTTTCAGATTTTGGTGTGGTAACTGTAAAGGGTCCCGCATTGGTTCCTTTGGATTCTCAACTTGAAGAAATGGGTCTTTCAGAAGATCTTTTGCAGACAACCTCTCAGAGACTGGAACCAGGCATTTCTCAATGAACTCCTTAATTTGAGGATCACTCACCTTTGCAAGGGAAGCAGGTTTAATGCCCTGCAACAGAATAAAAACAGAATGAATCAACATATACTTTCAAGGAAAAGCATTTCAACATAGAAAGCCCCCCTGTAGATGATAGAAGATAACCAGGTAATTGGTTTACTTACAGATGTAACCTTCTTATAAATTTGTGCTGGATTTTTGCATTCACTATAAGGATACTCAAAAGTAACCATCTCCAACATGCACATCCCAAAAGAATATACATCGACAAGTTCATTATATTCCTCCTCATAAAGCTCCGGAGCCATAAATTCAGGTGTCCCTGGGATAATGAAAGTAAAAGCTCAGTACTTCTCATAGAGCCAATGTAACCTAAAATACAGCGTTTGAAAAAAATTAACAAGTTACCAATAACACTTTTAGCCATAGACTTCTGCATGACAATTGCCAATCCTAGGTCTCCAATTTTAACTTCTCCATGATTGCCATTAACAAAGATATTGTCACATTTTAAGTCTCTGTGGATAATAGGTGGGTTGTGACCGTGAAGATAAACTAAACCGTGGAGAACCTGCCTAGCCCAGTTCTTTATGACCTTCATATCGACACTTTTATGCTGCTTACGATATCTAATAACAAGAAGGTATACAGTTACTTCAGATGCTCACAATAACAATTAAAAGAATTTTATTTTATTTTTATAAAAAGAGCAAGAAAACATACTGCCTCAGACTCCCAGAAGTGAAGAGCTCAGTAATCATGTTAACAGTTTTCTTCTTGTCATCCACCCATGATTTATAGAACCTAATGATGTTTTCATGTTTCAATGATTTCAGCAAATGAACCTCTGAATAGAGTTTCTCCAAATCATCTGGCGATCGCAACACAACATCAATCTTCACCAGGCTCCAAGCAACTTCCATTCCATCAACTTCATCAAATGCCTTGTAACTGCAAAAGGGTATTACAGAATCAGAACAAAAACCAACCTTAACAAGCAGATCAGGACAGTGAGTGCAATAAAAAAAGAAAAAGAAAAAAAAAAGAGAGAGATAAATTTAGAAAGCATACACAGTCTTGAAAGCACCCTTGCCCAACACCTCATCAGACTGTTCAAAATTAAACAAATTAAAAAATATAAAATAAATAAAAATTCATGACCCCAGAACAGAAAACAAACCAAAGAGATAATCGCCAAACAAGACACGTAGATTGTCTCAATTTTATCACTTAACATGTCCTTCAAACGTTTGAAATTATATAAAAACAAACAAACAAACATTTGGCGGGTTCCAATATTTGAAAAGGTAAAAATCCTGTTTTTTTATAAATTTCAAATGTTAAGAAGTCTCAATCTTAAAATAATAGCAACAATTTTGCATACCCTAACGTATCGACCGGTGGGATCTTTCTCTAAGAAATCGGGCTCGTTCTCAGGAGGCGGTGATTTGCGAGACGTTCCATGCTTCGTTGGTTGCATCAAACCGGCGGCGGTAACAGGATTCATTACTGCCAAGAACGGAACAGCAGCAAGCAAGAAGATAAAGGAAATGAGGAGTCGAATGTAATAAATATTGTTTTTGTAATTCAAAAACGATGAGAGTAGAGGAGGGATCAAATTAGCAGCCGTCGCTGGTAGGGCACCACCGGTGTTGTGGGGACAAAACAACCACGCAGCTGCTGATCGAAGAAGAAGGGTCCAGAGGTAGTGGAGAAGGAATCGAACGCGGATCTCAATCGGATCCGGCATTCGACAACTACTACTACGACAAAGCTTAGTTTTTGAGGCAATGAACCTGGATAATTCATAACCCCAATTTCCATTCCACGATTCAAAACTCTCATTTCTCAAATCACATCCAACACCAAACAATATTTCAATAACATCTTTATCTTTCTCATCAATCTGATACAAAATTTCAAATTAATAAAATGGATAAAAATTTGAAATTTCAAGAAAAGAAGAAGAATCGGAAATTGTTGGGTTTTTTTTTTTTTTGTGAGAAGAAGAAGAAAAATGAATGAAAATGCGATTTTGGATTTAAAAATGATGAAATGAGAGGAGGAGAGGGAGATGGGAGTTGTTGAGATTTTGGTTTAAGAAAGACAAAAATGGTTGGATGCGGAAAACAAGGCGAGAACGGAGATTCGTATGGTCTGAATTCATAAAACAGCATGCTTTCTTCATTTGTTTGCTTGAATTTGTAAACCGCCAATTGTAACGACTTTTTTTTGGGTAACAAATGGTTGTTGGGGCGTGAGGCTGAAACCATGTAGTATGTGAAAGTCCAAAGAGAAAGAGGCTTCCTTGAACTTATTTTGTTATGCTGGAATCAACTCTAGCTTGAGTTTAACATAATAAAATGCCCATTATTTATTTATTTTAATGTATTAAAGTTTGACACTCATCGAATCAAGGGTTTACCGGGACCTGTAAGATCAACCGTTATAAGTACGATTCAAAAAACAACTCCTCCCACTGTAGACAAATATGAGAATTAACCCTTATTGTAGATGCGAAAGGAAAATGTACAATGACATGAGTTATAAGTATACGTATAAAATGATCATTTAAATTGTTATAGAAATTTTATTTTTATAAGAAATTTTGGAAGAACTTTTACTAAATATTCAGTTCTGTAAAAGTAATTAAAAAATTATGTTCTATAATTGCAAGCGCTTTCGTAAAATATACCAAATTAGTATCCAAAATACACAGATTATCCCTTTATTAACATATAAACAAGATTACAACTGAAGTTGTTACATAACAAGAGAAGCATACAATTTACATTCCTTTTATATTTTCTTCTATTGATGATATTAACAACATATCTCACTAGTTTGTAGAACAATTTAAACATTCTATTTTTTTTTTTCATGTGTTTAGACTTTAGATTATACATAAAGCCAAAAATTACAGTAAACAACCTATAGTCCTATATCCTATTTGATTTTTTTCCAACCTAAAACCAATGTACAAGATGATATAATTTTACAGAATCTATCAACAAGGTTTCGTGGTGTAGTTGGTTATCACGTCAGTCTAACACACTGAAGGTCTCCGGTTCGAACCCGGGCGAAGCCATTTTTTACCGTTTGTGTTTTTTAAAACATTATAAACAATTTCACTTTTTTTTTTTTTTTTTTTTTTTTTGAATTAAAACAATTTCACTTTAGTCCCATGTTTGTGTGTTTTGTTTCGGTGACCCGTAAATTATCATAAATTCATCATTTATGTCAACTATGGTCCACTTTTTTTTTTTTTTGGTTGTTGTTGTTGTTTCCGTGACCCCTTTAAATCGAATTTAACCGTTTTACTAGGGATGTCAAAAATCTCCATAGGTACGGAGCTCCGTGGGGACCCACCCCGTTTGGGGCGGGTTTAGTATATGTTAACTGGGGTATGGGGCGGGGATGAAATTTGATTTTAAAACCCAATTAATTTTGGGGCGGGAAATGGTATTGTGGTCCCCGCCCCATACCCAAATTAATATGTTACATGGATGATTAAAAAACAAGAAACATGGTTATGTTACAATTTTTTTCTTCAATTTACTTTCAAAATATAATTGGTAAGAAACCTTTTTCTTATAAACAATTAAAATGTACTATTTTTTATTTTTTTTGATAAAGGTATACATGGAGATGGAAGATGCATGGTCACATTTTTGTCATTAGCACTTGTTCTTAGACAAGTATCATGAGTTAAACATTCAATCTTTATTTTCTTTTGCCAGATTTAATTATGATGATTTTGTATTTCAATTTCAATTTTTTTTTTTTTTAAAGAACGGTGTAATATTCATATGTTTGATAATTTAGTTTGCGATAGACTTACTATGAATTAAAGTTTATTTACTTTTTTAACTAATTTTTTTCTTCAATTATTTAATATTTTTAAAGACCAATTGACATTTGTGATTGTAGCTTACAATATAAAGTGTATAATTATTAATTTTGTCTTAACCAGCAGGTGTGGTAGCAAAAAATGGTCTAACGGCCCAACATGCCAAGGCCCAATCTCTACCTGTCTAACCCAGGCCCATTGTGTTGGGTCGACCCAAACTAGCTGCCAGCAGAAGTTACCGTTGAAGACTCATTCAAAGTGAGCAGTTACGAAACAAGATGTAACTGCCCATTGAGAGGAAATCTCTCCTAGAATCACGTCCACTATCAAGTGCAGATAGTGGACGTTGGAGCCAAGGTGCTTGGTATAAATAAAGAAGGCCTCCTTCACTAGAACTCTCTGATTTTCTCTGAACTAAAGCTTATTAATTGCGTACTAAACCTCTGATTCTAGGATTATTTCGATCAGTGAGATTCTCAAGTCACGATTGCTCAGCCCAAGCATATCTAAGGCTAAACGATCCAAACCCACCACCTTCGTTTTTACTGTGTTCTATCTCTGCTTTATTTTCTTGCAGGTTCTTAAGGAGACGACATCCCCCCATTCGACAAGCTCAATCAAGTTGCTTTGGGCCTAGCACACATCCGACCCGATCCACATCGACCGTAGGTCAACCCCCTACAGCAGGGCAAGGTGGGGCGGGTACCGGGAGCCCTCTCCCAAAATGTGGATTCCCCATCTCCGTCCCAAGTGGGGAATGGGGCGGGAACGGAGATCCTAGTTATATTTGGGTTTGGGGAATGGGGATGGTATCCCCACCCCGTACCTGCCCCATTGACATCCCTACGTTTTACCCCTAGTAATAGGATATTGGTATTAAAAAAAAAAAAAAAACTTATTTGTTCTATTTCTGACACCTATTTGTATTTCTTAATTTTTGACGTATAATTTGTCTAATTGAATGATATAAAAGATAAAAGTTAATAAAATAATATAAAAATATATATTAAAAAAAAAATGAAAATGGCAGGGCCATGGAGGCCTCTTCCTTCGTTGAAGACTTCGTCCGGATCTCGCCGGCCTATTCTATACTATATCTTTAAATCGAATTTAACCGTTTTATCCCTAGTAGTAAGAGGATATTCATATTAAAAAAACGTATTTGTCCTATTTCTGACACCTATTTGTATTTCTTAAATTTTAACGTAAAATAATAAAAGATAAAAGTTAATAAAATAATATTAAAATATATATTAAAAAAAATGAAAATGGCGGGGCCATGGTATGGAGGCCTCTTCCTTCGTTGAAGACTTCGTCTGGATCTCGCCGGACGCCGGCCTATTCTACACTATTTCATTTTTCTATTATCTATTTAATTCTATAAAATACTAAATAAATTTTTTTGATATATATATATTTTTTATCATTTTGTTTAATTTGTCAATTTTAATTATTATCAATTTTTACTTTTATTTTTAGTTTTTAAATATATACAATTTCGCTTCATTTTTAGTCGACTACTTGTTTTTTAAGATTATGTTGTTAAATTTTTAATATGTAATGTTTAATTTGTTAAGTAATTATTATTAAGGATTTTTTCTATTATTTTATTTATTTTGTTACCATCACTATAAGTTTATTTGTTATAAGTTTGACCTTTGATAATATGAGATTAGTCCGTCTAAAGCCCTTCACACTCACATCATGAGATTATAGGTTCGAGTCTCTCACCCCTCCCCCATAAAACCCCGAATTATTGTAATATTTTTTTAGTGCCGATATTGACACCCATAAATATGATAAGCACATCTGTATTTAAAAATAAAAAAATACAAAAATACAAAAATATTCTAATAGGAATTTACCAATAAGGACAAATTAGTTTAATTAAAAATAAACCAAATATTATGTATACCCCTTAATTACACCAATATCTTTAACTATATCACTTTATTAAAAAAAAAACAAAAAAACAAAAAAAACTAATTAAACCCTAATTCTATTTCAATTTTCAAGTATCGTATTTATGGGTATAAAGAAAATGAGGGAATTGGCTATCAAAATATATTGGTCT
This sequence comes from Acer saccharum, assembly GCA_030490815.1. Lineage (NCBI taxonomy): Eukaryota > Viridiplantae > Streptophyta > Magnoliopsida > Sapindales > Sapindaceae > Acer > Acer saccharum. The sequence continues at coordinate 40,157,952 of CM059870.1, forward strand.
CCGCATGGGTGGTGTGCAATAATATTAATAATTTTCATTAAAAGAGGTAGAATTGTTGTTGTCTTTTAGTGTATAGCGACGATAGTTAAAATAAATAATTAGATTAAATTAAAATAATAATAGTAAAAAAATCTCCTTGTTTGAAGGGGTGGTATAGTGGGGAGAATCTGCGACATATCCCTTTTGAGAACACTGTAGACTGGATCATGAGCAACCTGTGAGAGAAGAACAAGTCTTAGGTCACCAAAACAGAAATAACCACCCACCCTTCCTTCAAACTCTCAATTAATTCAATACTAAACTTTTTTATTATTATTTTCATTTTTGGATTATAATGAGTGTAAGACAAAGATTTGATTACTTATTATGTAATTGATAGATTTTTCCAACATTCCTTTTAATGTAAGTTGAAAAATATAGATTCTAATTGGCTCTAGATAATTTCAGAGTATAATCGTAGGTGGGTATAAAGAAAAGAATTTAAGAATTCTCCAGACTGTGTGTTTCGAACCTGGATAACTTAATAATTTATCATTTGTGAAATTGAGTGTGTTAATAACTTAAGAGAGTTTATAATTTTTTTGATAATATCTATTATAATTCGGGACCATGTATTTTTTAAAAACTTTTGCAATTGGTAAGATTAGAACGGCTGACCTGGGAGTCATTTGACCAAACTCCAAGCTCGTCTTTCTACTAGTTAAACTATGCCCCAATTAGCAGGAGGGTTTATAAATAAATTGTATTAACGTGAAAACATTCATTTAAATAAGAGTACTATTGACATTAAGATTGGTGTTTATATTAATGTTTTAATTTAAATTTTAGACATAGGTGTATTTATATATACAGTAATGCTACACATCCCACCTATAATCCTACCATTTCCATCCCAACACACGTGGCGGTTGATGTGTCGGTTGGTGAGTGGACATACATTAATTGGTAAGTGAATACATGGGTAAGAGAGATAAATACCAATTAATATGTGTCCACTCACCAAATGACATCTCAGCTGCCACGTGTGTTGGGATGAAAATGGTGGGATTGTAGGTGGGATGTTTAGCATTATTGTTATATATATATGCTTATCATATTTATGGGTGTCAATATTCTCACCCATATTTTTTATTTTTTGTAAGTTATAAGGTTGACATTTAGATGAACTTACGATAATCTAGGGTAGGGTTCATAGAACCCCGTTTGATTTTTTGTCTGAAGACTGAATAGTGCTGAATGTTACTGAAGACTGAATAGTGACTGAAAACTGAAAAACATGTTTGTTTTTTTTCACTGAAATCTGAACATAAGTGATAAGTTGTTCGTTTTTTGAAGTTATAAATATTTGAAAATAAATATTTTTACCTCTATACCCTTTTAACTATTATTTGTTATATATTTACATTTTAATATATTAAGGACAACTCTAACATGTAAATTAATTATAAAATAAATTTATTTAGTTATTAATAATTATTCAAATTTATATTATTTTGGATTGGTTGGTTTGTGAATAGATTGGTTTTTTTTTTTTTTTGGTTCTAAATTTAATATCATTATCAATGAATAACAATATGAATATCATTTTATTTATTTTAAACAGTAAACATTTATTAAAAGGGCAACAACAGCCCAATAGTAGAGCACAAACAGAGACAAAAGCAAACAACCAAACCCCGCCAGCAAGACAAAAAAAAAAAGAAAGGATAAGGCAAGAGCAGTAAATAGATTAAATTATAAATACAATTAGGGCTTTAACAGAAGACAAAATTAGAAATAGATTAAATTGGTGAGGATAGTTTTGGAAGTAAAACTTTGTATTAAATTCTCTTGGATTTGTGTTAAGTGAAAAGTGAAAAAATTTCAGTGCTCATTAATTGATTTTACTACTTAAAAAATCAAACAAAATAATTAAATGAAACATATTAAGTGTCATTTAGTGTTAAATGGAAAAATCAAACATATAAATAAACATGCAATGAAAGTGACATTTTTACAAAATTTGAAAGAAAAAATAAAATAAAATAAAAAATGAGAGGACATGTGTCTCTCCAAGAGTAGCGACTGTATAGTAGCATTGCTCCGTTTTCATTTCCAAATCAGTCTTCTTTTTATCTCTCAGATAGAGACTTGGTCAAAGACTCAAAGCTCTCATATAACCAACCAAACGCCTCTCTCAGTTCTACCGGATTTTCTCGGGAAGAACCGTCGGAGATGGAACCCCGAAGAGATAGGAAATTGTCGAGAACCAAACAGAAAAAAGCGAAAGCCGATTTGGCTGCTGTTCTGCGGAAATCATGGTACCATTTGAGGTTGTCGGTGAGGCATCCGTCGCGTGTTCCCACGTGGGACGCTATAGTTCTCACGGCGGCTAGTCCCGAGCAAGCCGAGTTATACGAGTGGCAGCTCAGGCGCGCCCAGCGAATAGGTCGGATCGCTTCCTCCACAGTCACTCTTGCCGTGCCCGACCCGGACGGCCAGCGGATCGGATCCGGTGCAGCCACTCTCAATGCCATCCATGCGCTCGCTAAGCATTACCAGAAGCTCGGTTCCGATCTTAGTCCGCAGGTTTTCGATTTAGTTACAAGCTTTAATTATAATAATTCTCTAGTCAGGTCCGGTCCTGAAATTTTTTGTCAGGTCCTTAGAATTCCCACCCATTATACTTATACCGAATGGTGTGAAAATGTTGATTCAGTAAAGCAAAAGTTTATTTGCATATGTACTGCACTTTATCAATTGTCAAGTGTTAAAAGAACAACTGTAAAAATTGTAGAACTGAATACTTGGCAGATTTTAATAATATTCTATGTCATAGATTATATGATCTTGTTGGCTGCTTGTTGTGTTATGAGAATCTTGGTTTTTATATTTATGTCTTGTAGCATAGCATTATTTGAGAATCTATGTTGCTATCGGTGAAATTGAAGTCTTTCAGTTGGTGGCTTTAATGGGAAAAATATGATCAACAGGTGACAGTTACAAATGGGGGAGGATCTGGATCTTTTGTGAACAATGAAGATTCTGTCTTGGCAATGGCTAAGTTCATGTCCAAAAAGCATATACTATTGCTTCATGCCGGAGGTGACTCTAAGAGGGTACCATGGGCCAATCCCATGGGGAAGGTTTTCTTGCCACTACCGTATTTGGCCTCAGATGACCCTGATGGGCCTGTTCCTCTCCTTTTTGACCATATACTTGCGATTGCTTCTTGTGCAAGACAAGCTTTCAGAAATGAAGGTTAGTTAATATGTCTTGTATGTTACGTTGAATCATAGTTGCACAAGCTTTCAGAAATGAAGGTTAGTTAATATGTCTTGTATGTTATGTTGAATCATAGTTCTCAGCATTGCTCAAATTTTATACAGTATGGTATTCTATTTTTATTTATACGGATATGGATATGAATATACTGCTGTACATCTACCAAATGATTATTTAATTGAACCGCTTATGGTTCATGTCTTGATCTCTTATATATGTGTGTGTGTGTGTGTGTGTGTGTGTGTGTTGAGGATAATTTACACTCTACTGCCACACCCGAAAATGTTGTGTCAGCTTCCTGTAACTAGAACAGAACAATTCTGTAAATCTAGAGTTGCAAAGTATTGACAATTTTAAGACACAGTTGTTAGTTATTTTATTATTCAAATCTATATGTTAATATTGTTATAGCTGCATTTTGTCACATAACTTCAATTGAAAGATGGTTGTTACTAGTAAACAGTCATTTCCTGTCATAGTTTCGGATGTTTACCTGTCAAATTTTTTATATTTGCAGGTGGAATATTCACTATGACTGGGGATGTTCTTCCATGCTTTGATACCTCCACCATCATCCTTCCAGAAGATGCATCCTGTATCATCACTGTTCCCATCACGCTTGATATTGCATCTAACCATGGAGTAATTGTGGCAGCTAAAACTGGGATTTCATCTGAAAATTATACGCTCAGTTTAGTTGACAATCTTTTGCAGAAACCAACTGTAGAGGAGCTTGTCGAGAATCATGCAATTCTAGATGATGGTAGAACATTGCTTGACACAGGAATAATAGCAGTTAGAGGGAAGGCATGGGAGGAGCTTGTCATGCTTTCATGCTCCTGCCAAGCAATGATTTCTGAGCTTCTTAAAAGCAGAAAAGAGGCAAGTTACTGACTTCAGTTTGTAATTTTATTTTTAGGACTGGAAATAAAATTTACTAGAAATAAAAGGAACCATTTCATTCTATGATGTCTCTCTGTCTCTCTGTGAAGGACCTGGCTTGAGTATTTGAAGGATGCATGTGTTGGTTTAGATATTAAGTGGACAGGTAAAATTATAGATATTAAGTTTTCCTTCTAATAAAACTTGCTTTTCATTTGATAAACTTCCCATATTTTACCATACCCCAAAACCAAATCTTGGCTCCTTCCAGTTGCTCTATTTCTATAGACTGTAACCCTATTTGTTTCCCCTCTTTACATATGATCATCCTAGCTCAATAAAACTTTCAGTTTTCTCTTGGCCATCAATTTTCTCTGTTCTCTTAGGCCTCTATCTGCTTATTCTCAGACGATTTGATTACAGATTGTCTCTGACTGGAACTTCTACCTTTTGATAAAGAAAAAATAATATTTTTTGTTGTTTCTGGTATAAGGTCCTGTACATGGCTGTCCAAGAGTTAGTGATGGAACCTTATTGGAAACTATTTGCATTACTCTGACAGTTTCAAGATTGTTATATTTACTTGTAGATGAGTTTATACGAAGATTTGGTAGCAGCTTGGGTGCCGGCGAAACATGACTGGTTGAAATTACGCCCTCTGGGTGAAGAACTCGTCAGCAAATTGGGAAAACAGAGGATGTTCAGCTACTGTGCCTGTATGTTAAATACTATCTGTCTATCTGAAGTATCAAGCGTTCTGATTTTGCTAATTGTTGTTACTATTCTTGTTGTTTCTAATGATGTTGTCCTTGCTCAATTATTTGCTACAGATGAATTATCATTCCTACATTTTGGAACCTCAAGTGAAGTTTTGGACCACCTAAGTGGGGATGTTTCAGGAATTGTTGGTCGAAGACATTTATGTTCCATTCCAGCAACCACTGTATCTGACATCGCAGCATCTGCTGTTGTTCTTTCCAGCAAAATTGCACATGGTGTTTCGATCGGGGAAGATTCTCTTATATATGATTCCAACATTTCCAGAAGAATACAAGTCGGCTCCCTATCTATAGTTGTTGGTATTAATTTCCCCGAAGACACTGGTGGGACAGCAGAAGATTCATTTCGGTTCATGCTTCCCGATCGCCATTGTCTTTGGGAGGTTCCGTTAGTAGGATACACCGAAAGAGTATTAGTGTATTGCGGTCTCCATGATAATCCAAAAATTTCATTATCCAAGGATGGGACATTTTGTGGTAAACCTTGGGAGAAGGTTTTGCATGATTTAGGCATTCAAGAGTGTGACCTATGGAGTGCAACAGGTAGTCAGGAAAAGTGCTTATGGAATGCAAAAATATTCCCCATTATTTCTTACTTTGAGATGCTTAGTTTGGCAACATGGTTGATGGGCTTGAGTGACCAAAAAACTGAATTCTTGCTGCCCTTATGGAGAAATTCACGCCGTGTCAGTTTGGAAGAGTTGCATAGGTCAATCAACTTTTCAGAAATGTGTACTGGGTCCAGTAATCATCAAGCAGATCTTGCAGCTGGAATTGCCAAAGCTTGCATTAATTATGGCATGCTTGGGCGCAACTTATCCCAATTGTGTGAAGAAATTCTTCAAAAAGAACTCTCAGGAATCGAACAATGTAAGGATTTCCTAGACCTTTGTCCCAAACTTCTGGAACAGAATTCCAAGATTCTTCCAAAAAGTCGGGCATATCAGGTACAAGTTGATCTGCTCAGAGCATGCAGAGATGAAACATCGGCTCGTGAATTGGAGCTTAAAGTTTGGGCTGCTGTTGCTGATGAAACTGCTTCAGCAGTGAGATATGGGTTTAGAGGTAAAGTCTAATGCTTATGTCTTCAGTTGTAACATCATCATTTAATTTCTGAAATTCTGGAGAAAATAACCAATAATTAGAGTGGACTGACTTAATTTTCATTTATAATGTTTGTCAAATTTGTAAAGGGTAATTAGTTTACAGCACCTTTTATGTCCTGTAGAAAACCTCTTGGAGTCCCCCAGCAGAACTGCTCCAGTATATCTGAACAATAATGTTAATGGCTATTCAGATCAGTCTTTTCATACAAGAACAGTGAAGGTTGAGTTACCAGTTCGGGTAGATTTTGTTGGGGGTTGGAGTGATACACCTCCCTGGAGCTTAGAACGTGCTGGTTTTGTTTTAAATATGGCATTAAGTCTGGAAGGTTCTCTTCCAATTGGTGCTGTCGTAGAGACAACAAAAAATGGTGGAGTATTGATTACTGATGATGGTGGAAACCAGTTACACATTGAAGATCTTACCTCTATTTCTGCTCCCTTTGACCATGGCGATAGATTTCGACTTGTCAAATCTGCATTGCTTGTTACTGGTATTGTTCATGAAAATAGTCTTGTATCAACGGGCTTGCAGATCAGGACATGGGCCAATGTTCCTCGTGGCAGTGGGTTAGGAACTTCTAGCATCTTAGCTGCTGCTGTTGTGAAAGCACTTCTCCAGATAACTGATGGTGACAATAGTAACGAAAATGTTGCTAGACTTGTTTTAGTGTTAGAGCAGCTCATGGGCACAGGAGGCGGTTGGCAGGACCAAATTGGAGGTTTGTACCCAGGGATTAAATTTACTTCAAGTTTCCCTGGTATACCATTGCGGCTCCAAGTCACCCCTCTGCTAGCTTCTCCTCAGTTAATTTCGGAGTTGCAGCAAAGATTGCTTGTGGTGTTTACTGGTCAAGTAAATATTCTAATCCTTTCCTTTCCTTTATCACATTTGGACATTTAATTTGCATTCATACCTGACAAACCAATCAAATTTTAAGGGGTTTTAGGACGTTGCATATAAGGTGGGCAGCCATTGCCCTCTGGAATGCTTGCTCATATTCTGGGTTATGTGGTAATTATGCCGTTGAAGTTGATATTTAAGAAGCTTGTCCATATTCTGGGTTATGTGGTTATATAAGGTGCATGTTGTTTTCGAAATTTAATCTTAGAGAAAACATAGATAACATCCCCCCTCAGAGTCTGTGTGGGCATGTCATATTAGTAGGTCTCAGTCACTGCTAGCTTTCTCGATAGATTGAACCCTGCTTTTAATTTGCCAGGACCAATCACCATTTATGGACTTGCATTTGCACATTTATATTTCCTAAGCTTGATTGTGAGTGAATGGCATAGAACATCTTGGGACAATTATTGACTGGTTGGGTCTGGCACATATGCTACAACCCTAAACTCTTGTCTATTTCGTAAACAATGTAATTCAGTCAAGGGTTTGTTGAAACAAGGCACGTTTGAACATTGAATAGTTCATTATTCCATTGCCATTGCCAATATGCACCTGTCTTTCAAATTAAGTAGAACATTGTTTGACATTCCAATTCTTTTAAGTTATAATGTACTACAATGCTTGCAGGTTCGACTTGCCCATCAAGTACTACAAAAAGTGGTAACTCGATATCTTCAACGGGACAACCTTCTTGTATCCAGCATCAAGCGTCTAACAGAACTGGCGAAGATCGGTAGAGAAGCTTTAATGAATTGTGACATAGATGAGCTAGGGGAGATCATGTTAGAGGCATGGAGATTGCACCAAGAACTCGACCCTTATTGCAGTAACGAATTTGTTGATAAGCTATTTGCTTTTGCTGACTCTTACTGTTGTGGTTACAAGCTAGTGGGCGCTGGTGGTGGCGGCTTTGCATTGTTACTGGCCAATGACGCCAAGTCTGCAACTCAACTCAAACAAAAGCTAGAAAAAGATTCAAATTTTGACTACGTCAAAGTATACAGTTGGAGTATCTTTCTAGATTCTTAGCTACAAATTGTATTTGTAGAGGTGTAAATTAGAAAAATAGCTCATAATTCTTAAAAAAATAAAATAAAATAAACCCTAAATTATTCTTTGTTGTACATTTAGATACTCATTTTAATTGTCTGTAATCTGTATAACGACGACAAGAAGAAAATACAATATATTGTGGTTGATGATGATGTATTATTTTTATATCAAAAATGATTTTATTAACTTTTTGGTAGAAATGATGGCGTGCCTGCCAAGTAGGCCCAAGTATAACTTGTTAAAATGGCAAAGAATCCATTCGTGGAGCTCTTTGGATTCCATTTTAACCGGAAAACGGCATCGCTTTTACCTGGTCAATAAACATCCTTAGATTAGGGTTTGAGTTTACGAATCAGATTTTACAACAGCCTTAATGTTGAAGAATTCTTGATCTCATATGGCTATGTGATTGTGTGATGAAAATGATGATCAGAAATCGGTGTTGGTCCCCCTCCCAATCCCACCACCGCGACACCATATAATTGCAGTCTCCAAGTCCAGTCAAAGAGGTAAAAGAAAAAGGTACAGAAAACACGTAGAATTTGCTTCCTCAACGTCATAGTCATTTTTTTTTTTTTTTTTTATTATTATTATTATTGTTATTTTGAATATATTGCATTCGATCAGGTAACGGTCGTTGAGCTGACTTTTGGGACAGCCAATAATAATTTGCCACATCCCTATAAATTACACGTTTTATTCGAGTATAATCGGGTGGGGTCCATCTGCAAAATTTACAAGTGTTTACTTTACCAAGACCTGAGCTAATTTTCTCAAGATTGGATACCAAGCAGGAGCAGAAGCAGTCAAGCAGAGTAGGAATAGAGAAGAGAGAGAGAGAGTAGGAGAAATGGGTTTGCTCACAAACAAAGTAGAGAGAGACGAGATCAAGGCAGGAGATCATATTTATACTTACAGAGCTGTTTTCACTTACTCTCACCATGGTACATCTCTCTTTTTCTCTCTTTTTTTGACTCACAATTTGTGAATTTCTTAATTTATTTCAATATTTTGCAATGTGGGTTTTTTTTTTCCATTGAATTTCCTTTGTGGGTTGTTGGTTTAGTTTTTATTTGTTAGTTTTTGCTTCCATCGATTTGTTTGTTCTAATTTACTTCTGTATTTTCGATTCACTTTTTATTTATTTATTTCTTTAGTTTTAATTACTATTTCATTGTGGATTGTTCTCGGTTTTTCTAAATTTGACTATATGGATGTTCTTTCTTACATTCCTGTGATGCATTTTATTAATTTCTTTTAATTTATTTTTATTCCATGCTTAAATTGGCATTCACTGCTTCGCAAACCAAAATATTTATAAAATAAGTAGTATGTTCGATGATGTCTAACAGGGGTGTATTAGATATGTAATTTATTGATGTAATTGTCTATCACAGTTTTTGTTGTGGCTTATCTTTAGGGATTTTGAAGTTTAGTAGTTGATTGAGAGAGTAGTCTATTGTTTGGATGCTGAGATCATGTAGGAAAATATGAAAGAAAATTTTGGACTTAGGAAAGTGGAAACATGCCTAAATACAAGTAATTTCCTCTTCTGAATTATTTATATTTTGGACTGGATCTAAGATTTAGATGAAAAAAGAAAAGCCTTTGTGGGGAGAGTGAACATATAATGTCGAAGTCAGTGCGAAGATGGGCTGATGGTGTGGAGTGTTATGGTTCTTATTAAGAGTAGAGAAACTGTAAAGAGAAAATTTACCTGAGTGGTTAGATTTTAAAGAAATGAGTCCCTGAAAGGTCTTACTAATCGGATTTTGGTGTTCTGTTTGTGCCATGTAATGGAATGTCAGAGCTACATTAGAGTGCTAATGGGAAAAATCAGTACCACCATTCTCCGCTCTTGTGGATTAATTGGTCGTAGCATCGTTAATAAATGTGGAAATTGCTAAAAATGACCACATATATTATGGGAAATTTGTTTTTAACCACAAACGAAATTTTAATTGTTAATAACCACTTTTTTGAGAAATTACTGGAAAACCCTCATATAAAAACCATCCCCAAACCCACTCTCTCTCTTTTCCTCTCTTTCTTTTCTCTCTCCTCTGCTCTCTCTCTCTCTCCCCTATCTCTCTCTCTCTCTCTCTCTCTCTCTCTCTCTCTCTCTCTCTCTCTCTCTCTCTCTCTCTCTCTCTCTCTCTCTCTCTCTCTTCCTTGGAAGTCGTTGCGCCATCGCCAAAAGCCATCATGCCATCGCCGAGGTCTGGGCTACGCCGGAGCCATCGTGCAAGCTTGACGAACCAGCGGCGCTGTGGTTTGTCAAGCAGCGGTGCTGTGGTTTGTCAAGCATAGCGCCGCTGGTTTGTCAAGCTTGCGCGACGGCTCTGGTGCAGCCCAGACCTTCACGACGACGTCCGGCGGCCGTGCTTCCCCTTTGCTGGCTGTGATCTGCAGAAAAAAGAAAAAACCTAATTTGGGAATTTGGGGAATTTGAGGAAGAAAGGAAATTAGGCATGATTTCAAGTTTCACATATTTCATTTTAGGCATGGTTTCAAATTTCATTTTAGTCATGATTTCAAGTTTCAATATACAAGTTTTTAGCCATGATTTCAAGTTTGAGGTTTTTTTATAAAAAAAAACTAATTTCATGGGTACTCTTGTTTTACGGACATACACTAATTTTTTTTAAAAAAAAGTGTTTATTAACAATTAAAGTTTCAAAGTGGTTACTAACAAAAGTTTAATATTTCAAATGGTTAGTTTTGATTTTCTCTCTTAATAAATGTGTAATGCTGACAATTAACACTCTTCCTAGTGGCATCAACTTTCACAGACCCTCTACCTGTGCTGTTGACCTTATCATTTATCACTACATATGATAAATTTGGTTGATAATGAACCCCGTGATTTCCATTTATTTCTTCACTTTTGGGTGGTCATAAAGTTGCTATTGCCTTCTATGTTGATATTTAACTTTCACTTGTGGGTTAATGTGTGATTGCATGTCCCTACCCTTCGGTTACCTGGTTCTGCTCTTTTATGTGTAAGACGAGTCTTGATATTCCTAAGAAACTTTTGGGTTACTGTCAAGGTTATCTACTACTACTTAAAACCAAAAATATGTGGTAATTGGTCAACTACTATTTAGTCGTCATAAGTTTAAAATAGGTCAGTATGTCAAAAATTTTAACATAACTAATCATCTATACCTCCAATGGTTCAATATCACCAAGTAGACTGGCCGTTAAAGTAGCATCAGTTATATGTAAATGTTGCCTCATACAATGTTATTGGATCTAAGTATACACATTGACTAAAATAAAATCCCTGACTATTCATTCGGTTGTCAGAGATCAAACTTATTCATGATCTGTGTTGAACATCTAACCGTACAGGTATATATGTTGGGGGAAGCAAGGTGGTTCATTTTAGACCTGAACGGAACGTAAATTTAATCACAGAGACGTCTTCTGATAGCTATGATCCTGCCCCCCTATCGTCCTGTCCGACCTTTCCTGATTGTGGATTCAGGCAACCGAACAGTGGGGTAGTCCTATCTTGCTTGGACTGCTTCCTTAGAAATGGATCAGTTTATTGCTTCGAATATGGAGTTACTCCATCAGTTTTCCTTACCAAAATACGTGGTGGCACTTGCACAACTGCAGCATCTGATCCACCAGAAACAGTTATTCAGCGAGCTATGTATCTTCTTCAGAATGGATTTGGCAATTACGATGTGTTTCAAAACAACTGTGAGGACTTTGCACTTTACTGCAAATCAGGTCTACTGATAGTAGACAGGCTGGGGGTTGGAAGAAGTGGTCAGGCTTCGTCTGTTATCGGGGCTCCATTGGCTGCCATTCTTTCTTCTCCATTGAAGTTGCTGATGCCAAGTCCTGTTGGTATGGCTACGGTTACTGCTGGCATGTACTGTATGAGCAGGTATGCAACTGATATTGGCGTACGCTCTGATGTGGTCAAGGTGGCAGTGGAGGACCTGGCTGTGAACCTGGGTTGGCTGACCCATCACGAGGAAACAGGCGAAGCTATCGAGACTTCTAACATGCAGATATCCATGCCCAGGTGACATGAATATCCTTGTGCACGCGCGTATATTATTGGTTGTCAGTATATACAATAAGCGATTGATAGCATTGATTAGTGAACTTATAATGTGGGTGTTACCCTCAAATCTCTCTCTTTTTCTCAAGGATTGCCTGCAAGTACTGCTTTTTTGTTATTTACTACTGTGTATCAACTGATGAAATAACTCGAGTTAAATTGTGGTTTAAATGAAGTAAGTGCATAGTGTGCTTTTTTACTTCTTGTTGAAGCAACACCAATTCTTAGAAGATCGATGGCATGTAGGAATAGTTCAGGCTTGGTGCTTCTTTTAGCTACAAATCTTATCACTGTCTCTCATGTTGATATATAATTATGCCCTGCTTGTCAGGACCCGTCCCGACCCCTCTCTTAAATCCGAGAGAATCCTGTGAAAACTCGATCTTTCTATCTAAAGTCCGAAATCTTTTGCAAAACCTTACAGAAAGTCATACGAATCTCAAGGTGGCTTATAATAAAATCTTTAAGAATCTCTTTGGCTTTGCAAAACTTTTCCACCTTGTAATTAAAAAGTACAGTTTAAATATGTGGGTTATAGTCTATCATGTGGGTTATGGTCCATCATAAAACATAACTCAATTAAAATAGAAATTTGCTTTTCTTGTGTTGAACCTATCTATTAAATATTAACATATTTGAAAACTAACTGTGAAAAATCTTGATATCTGAAAATATATACATATATATAAATGCTTTAATTAAAATCATGCACTACCATTTCTATCAACACATATGGCCCATCTCATGATACTAAGCAATTCACACGAACCTGGTAATCACTTGGGAAAAATAGTTTAAAATAAAAGAATTAACACCGGTGGAAATAAGCTCTCTCTACGCTTTTGAAATTAAAAAATATCTTTTTGAAACATTAATGCTCAATAAACTTATACCGGCTAAACTTAATCTAATATGTAGAACACTATTATGTATCAGTTTCTATATCTCATTCTGAATTCTGTATCTCTTTTCCTATGTCTCTTTATGAATTATTTATCTCTTATTCTCTTCCTGAAACTAATCATGATATAATCTAAACTGTTCTGTAACACAAGTGAGAACTAACTAAATATCTTATTCTCCGTAAATAAACCCCATTTTCTATAAATCTATAGTAAAATCTTTATTTCCTTTTATCAAATAACTTATAATCTTAATTTCAAATAATACTTTTCTTTAAGAAACTTTAAATATTCTTTCTTTACAAATTTGATATACATTTCATTTACAAATATGTATGATATAATATTATACTACTATAAAAATATATTTTCTCCAATTAAATCTCGTGTTGCTATAATACTTTAAAAACTATACAATAAAACCATTAAAACTATCTTTGACATGCTTCACGAAGAAATCTCTTTCTCTTAAATATCAAGTGCTATAAATCTAATACTGTTAACAAATATAATACAGTTTATAAATAATCTAATTTCTTTGCTGAATTTCTCATTCTCAAATATCTTATGTAAATATGATAATCTCTTTTTCTTTCTGTACCGAACGTAATCGGTACAATATATAATATATATAATCTGAAAATCTACGCTAAACTAGTACCTAGGGGAATCTATCATACATGTAAACATTTGTCATACACGTGCAGAGCTGACTCTAACATATACATGTGCATAAAGGCCAATTATATGAATCTGATACTGATGGGATACACATATGGTGTTTGAAATCTCTTTTTGAACATACATATAATTCTTTATAAATACTTTTCTCTAAACATGCATAAATATTTTCCTTTTCTTTCCTTTTATGAAAATTCTTATAAATAACTTGGATCTGAAAATCTAAAAATCTGTATGAAAATACTTATACTGATTCTTCTTTGTAGAATCTTGTTCTATAAATCCAATTCAATAATAAAACTAATTCTGATTTCTGAAAATAAATTTCTTAAAACATATCTAATCATCTAAAAATCTGTTGTCAAATAAATGAATAAATCATTTATTTCTAATAATTCTCTAAATACTTAATGCTAACATATAATTATTCTAAAACAGATAAATGTTAATAAAAACGTATCCACTCACAGAACTCCTGTGTTCAAATCTGCTTCTAGGATTGGCCGAGTTCTGTCTGAATTCATCCATTTCTGGATCCACCCTAAAATCACATAAACTCAATTTAGAATTTACTGAGAAATCTAGTAACTTAACTATATTCCAAACTTCATCAACTATCACTTATCTGTATGTCCTGTGTACTGGACATATTTATACAGTTGCACCATATTCATCATCTTCTTCTCACTATCTCTCTTTTTCTTTCTTCATCTATTTCTCTCTTTCTCGGTTACTATGTCTGATCTCCCATGTCTCTTGTTTTCTTTCTCTTTCAGTTCTTCTCAGTTCTCTCTATTTCTATTCTTTTCCTCTTCTTCTTCACTTTTCTCTCTTTCTCTTATTTCTCACGAGCTCTATATCTCTCATGCTGCACCTAATTTCTTTCAAAATCTCATATTCCATCTCTTTCATCTGGTATTGATTCTCAGCTCACAAAACTTTATCTACATCTCTCGTCCTCTCTCTAGATCTTGGTCTCTCTATATCTCTCTCACGCGCACACACCAGCTCTCTTTCTTTCTTCTTTCTTTTCTTTTCTGTAATTTGCTTCTCTCTATTTTGTTATCAACAAACCTCCATTCTCTCTCCTCTAATTCTTTTCTTTTATTTCCTTTTCTTATTTTCTTATCCCTTTTTTTTTTTCCACCTCTGCCACCTATCACTGAAATGAGAAGAACTTGGGTGCATCCGATGCACCATGCATCTTTCACCCTGATATTGCCACATCAGTAAAATTAAAAGATTTTACTGACGTGGCAACATCTGAGTGGGGGATGCATGGTGCATTCCGCTGCACCCAAGATTTAGTCCACTGAAATAACCCACATGTCCCAATCTTGCCACCTTTCTTTATTTTTTATTATTAAAAAATAAAAATATCTCATCTCAATTTCTTGGATCGGGGAATTACACTGCTAATATTGCTTTTGAGAAACAATCTTTTTCAAAACCAAATCTTCTTGAGTTTTTCTAGATTTCAGGCAAATAGTCTTGGGTGTGACATATGACATTGAAAATAAATCGCCCACCTGTCTCTTACTTTATAATTGTATACAATTACAAGCTGAAGTTGGGGCTTGGGGGTTGGGACCACACACCAGAAAATATAATAATAATAAATCAAGCCACGTGTACGGCACCATAATTTGCTAGGTTCCCATAAAACTCAGAAATATTAAAATAGGACATGAAAAAGTAGGATGATGTAACATTGTAAACTAAGATTGAATAGTGTGGCTCGCATGGTGAATTACGTTAGTGCATTGCATGGTGTAATGCAATACCCCAAAGCATTGACATCAAGGGAGGTTTCTTAAATCAAAGCACACACAATTACAAATAATTCACGGTTTGGAAAGTGGGAGGACTCAAACCCACAATCTCATAGTGTAGGTGTGAGGAGTCTATCATTGAACCATAGTTATCTCATTTAGAAACAATCTGGAAACAATCGTTACTTATTTACACAGACAGAATCTTGATAATTAACATTGATATCTGTCTGGTTAATAACTTAACCAAAACAAACTCAGACCTTTGGTGGAGTCTTCATGGTTTGATCATGATCTTGGTTATCAGAAGTGTGTATCTTAGTGGAGTGAGTATGAGTATGAGTATGATTGGGTTTCTTATCGGTCACCGGCTTGAATTTTGCCATGGCGGCTAACTCGTCTACTGCCTTAACAATTCCTTCAATTCTGGCTGCATTTTCTATCAACATAGACACCATGGTAGCTAGTGGAATAATCTCCATGAAAGGCGACGGAGCTGTGATTTTCGTTATAGGCTCTGTATTGGCTTCTCCATGATGAGCTTCTGATGATGATTGGGTTGTTATAATGAGATGATTGGGAATAGATTTCATGGCATTTCGAAGTTCTTCCACTGCAAAGCTCATCTCTCCAACCAATAACTCTATTTTAGATGATTTTTTCATCGTTTTCATGGTACTAGTCAATTCTTTCAACACATTTGATGAAGTGGTACTCAATCTCAAACAAATACGTTTCAAATGGCTCTTTAGGTGTATAGGAGCCTGCAGAAAACAAAAATTTATGAGACCATATACGTATTCAGAGAAAGAATATGAATCGAATTCTGTCAAGTTTAATGTCTGACCTGAATTTTAGAATTTACACAACCACTGAGACTCTCAATACAATAAGCACAGTTGCGCATTGAAGCACCTATCTTGACGTACTGTTTCCATGGATGTCTGAAATTGAATCGACCATGTGCTGGTTCCCATCTTGCAAACCTGGCCTGTTAATTATAAATGAAAAAAAATCAAAAATATAATTCTTCCTGCTGTGTAATATATAACCTATAGACTATAGTACTTGGAACAAAAATTGTCATCTTTATTAATTACCATTGATTCTTCTGTTGCTTTTGTATTAAGCACACATTTATAGCCTAGCATTTTCTTTCTACAATCTTCTTCAATGTCTGCTGCTGATGAAATTTTGTTGTCTTTGAAGAACTCAGCTACACACTCTGCAGTGAAATTTGACACAGAAAATTAATTAAAAACTCTTTTAACACCATAAATTATTGAATTTTGTATGGTTTTAATTAATTTAATTAGTGCACATACCATCCAAGGAACAAGCTAGTTTTTCCAGGTTGAGACAAATGAGTTGGTGAAGCTCACCACCTGCCCAAATGGGACACACAACCATGCTAACAATAATGCACAGGCTAGTTCCAATGGCTATTGTAGACAATCTTTGGTGAGCCATCTCAAACAATTTGTCCACCCGGTATCCGGAAACTGATATTAAGCTGAAGGTAAGGATGAAGATCAGCACACCGTAGTCGAATCTGGATTTGATTGCTGGCATAAACCGAGAGAAAGTTGCTGCTGAAACTGCAAACAACCAAGCAAGCAAAGAGAGGCCACTGTCATGATCAGTATATCACAAACAAGTACTATATATTTATATATAGGAATTTCAATTTCACTTACCTAAAACGAAAACTGAGGCTCCAATTATTATTGGTTCCATTTCTTTGCTTGAATGACTAGCAATCCAGTGAACACCAACTCCTAGTGATCCCGCAAGAGAGGTTCCTATAGCTCTATTAATGCATTTACAAAATGTTGCACCTGCAAAGCAAAGAAAGAAATTGAATTGTCAATTTTGAACTAATTAACATGCATGAATAGTTTGAGATTGTATTATTATTTGAATACTACTGACCTATGGTGGATTCAAAAACTACCACAACAGTCATAATTGCCCACATAGCATTTCCTCCAACACCTTCATACAAAGGTCTCATGTAGTAAAAAAGTGACACAAGAGATATAGCCAAGCCTACTTTGATACCATGAATAACTTTCTTAGGCTCAGCAACTGCTAATTTCCAAGCCTTGTACAAAAACTTGTAAATTTTCAGAATCATCCCTTCTAGTAGACCCTTTAATCTCAACCAGAGTTTGAGGACCGCTCCGGATTCAGGGACTAATCTCTCCGATGTCCCGTCAGGCACATTAATCCTCCATTCCAGATTGCTTGACACTTGCTTTGCTATTGCCATGTTAAGTGAATTAAACTGGTACAAAATGGAGGTAGAGAGGAATATTGATTGATGATTAATTCTACAACAAGTCACTAGTCCAGTATATATATATATATATAAATATACTACGGTGACGTCTCTGGTTAATTTAACTACTTGAGTTGAGTTGTTTTGATAAATATTTTATATTATATCGTACCGACTTGCTATAGAGGATTGAGTGCATGAAACTTTTCAAGAAAAATTTGGTAGATCAGATTATTATATGGTTTGAGATGGTGACAGGGATTTGCATTTCTTCATGCACAAAAAGCTTATTGCCTTTAGATTTTAGATGAGAAAGAGAGGATAACATATCATGGCCTAAAAAATTAGATCAAACTTTTGACATGAACGTCACTACCATAATCATGATTTAATTGATTATTATTTATTAATCAACTCATCAATAAAGAATCAGATATACATATAAGTGATTACAGATATCATCTCATGAGTTCTCAGTCTCACGTAGTTGCTTAGATAAATGAATGAGTTTGGAAGCAGCACAAACTCAGCGAAATGCATGCATGCGTGGTCTATCAAAATTCAAAACAATGCAATTTCAGGGGCACCAAATAAATTTCAAATAAGTTTCAAAAAAAAAAAAAATTCAAATTGTGATTATAAATTAATGAGTTTTTAGTGTTCATTGTCAAGATTGTTAATTACATTTCGAAATTTTGACATGTTCTAATCTTGTGTCAATATTGTGTCTGTATTGCATGGCATGTGCTACGCAGCAACTGCACCCGCAAACGGATTTTATTGATTCCTATTTTCTCACTGTGTTGGTACTTGGTAGCAACCATTGCACCACAAACTACACAAGGACTTGCCTGAGTAAGTGCACCGAGTGCAACTGTTGATGTTGGTCCAAAAAATTTTAAATGAAAAACTGAATTTATATGTAAATAGGGTCTACATTAATTTCAATGAAAAACTGTCACAACATAAGTTTTATAATTTTTTAAAAAATAAAATTACGAGCAAGAACAAAGAGGTACATTTTAGATTTTTACGGAACTTCTAAAAAGTTAGGGCCGACACTGCTTGATAACATTTGATTATTGGATCGGAACTAAGTTTTTACAATCCAATGTAACTGGATTGATACACGGATCTCCTTCTTAATATCCATTCATTATAATTGATTGCCACTCACAAAATATCTTCCTACACTTATGTTTTATTGAAACTTTTTTATTTCTAAAATATCATTTTATTTAATTACTTAATATACATGGCTTTAAAATTGGAAATTAAATTTACTTCATACACTTGAACACCCAATATATCATAAACCCTAGTAAAATATACTTAATCAAACCCAACATCAATAAGAAAATATAAATATATTTTTTCACATATGGTTAAGGAATGGGTTAACAAATAATTGATTTCATGGATTCATAATGCATTCAGGTATGTTTACTTTAATTTTTATTATTGTTTTGTGATTGAATAAAAAATTATTGCAGTTGTAGTATTAATACTACAATATTGTAACAATCTTTAAAAAAAAAAAAAAAAAACCAATCGTAGAACTCAATCGGTTTGTAAACCGAAAAACTTGGAGGATGGATTTTAAAAACAAACCAAGTTTTAAAATGAAAAAAGTTGGTTTGTTTGGTGATTGAAAAATGAAGTATTATTATTATTATTATTATTATTATTATTATTTGTGTTTAAATATAATTGTTGTTATTTTCTATGACAATGATTAAGTGCGTAAACCATTATGATTTCATGGTTTTTATGTTTATTTATTTATTTTTTTTTTATAGATAATTCAATATATTGATTTCGCAGGTAACAATGAAAAATTTAAAACACATTTTTTGTACTTATTTTTTTTAATATTGAATTAAATGTTTAAAATAATGTTGATTCAAAATAACAGTGAGAACATCCTACAAAATCTTAAACTTGTACTTACATATTCTGAAACTATGGGTGTAATGAGAAAAATGGGTGTAACGGGAAAAAACATATTTTTAAAATTTAAAAAAAAATACTTAAAGAATAATTTTGGTATTTTAGAGGGTGTAGGGAGTAAAACTAATAATTTTAAGGGATAATTACCCGGCTATCAATTTGATGACACGCTACCAAAATGGCCATTAGATTGAAAATTGGTTTTAAAATGGTCATTTTTGGCTAAAAGTGTGAATTAATGGCTATTCTATCAATTTCCATATATTTCCATCCAATAAGTGGCATTTTGGTAAATAAGGGGATGATAATAATTTATTTTAGATTTTTTTGGAAATCAATTTTTCCAATGAGTGGTATTTTGGTGAATAAGGAGATGATATTAATTTATTTTAGATGTTTTTTGGAAATCATTTTTTTCTTTTGTTTTTTGAAACAATAATTATATTTAGTGTGTGTGTGTGTATATATATATATATGAGATATGCTATACATATATACACACATTAAATATAATTATTCATTTCAAAAAATAAAAGAAAAAATTGATTTCCAAAAAAATCATAAATAAATGGGATAATTACCCCGGTGACCATCGAATTAATGACACACTATCAAAATAGCCACCGGATTGGAAAGTTGTTCCAAAATGACCATTTTTGGCGAACTTTATGACACTAATGGTCATTCCATCCAATTCCATCTAATTCCATCAAATTCCATCCAATGAATGGCATTTTGATAAATAAGATTATGACATTAATTTATTTTAAATGTTTTTTGAAAATCAATTTTTTCAATGAGTGACATTTTGGTAAATATGTAAATGACATTAATTTATTTTAGACGTTTTTTGGAAATCAATTTTTTCTTTTTTTGAAAAGAATAATTATATTTAGTATACGTATATATATATATATATATATATATATATATATACAAAAATTCTATTATCAGTTCGAACTGACAAAAGTTATATCAGTTCTTTGCATGTGGGCCACTGGATTTAAATACTTTGACTTGGCTGTATTCACTTGTCAATCAAAGTATTTAAATCCAGTGGCCCACATACAAGGAACTGATATAACTTTTGTCAGTTCGAACTGATAATAGAAAGATTGTATATATATATATATATATATATATATATATATTTACGCACACTAAATATAATTATTCTTTTAAAAAAAAACAAAAGAAAGGGTTTAGATCAATACACGTGTCTTTTCTTTGTTTTTTAGATTTTTTAGATTTTGTAGCCTTAAAAGCATCTCCAATAGACTCCCTTAATGACATCCTTTAGCTTAATTAAGGGAGTATGTGTATTTTTGCAACTCCAACAACTCCATAAATGACTCCCTTAATTGTGTTCAGGTGGAGTTCACTCCCTTAATTAAGGGGTGTTTTTAGACCCCCTTAAAGTGGGCTCCACCAATTTAAGATTATTTTATTTATTAAAAACTCCATCTAACATTTATTACACAACATCTAACATTTAAATAATAATAATAAATTATTAAAGGGACCATTTAAGGGAGTATTGTTGGAGTACATACTCCCTTAATGGCCCCTTACATCA